>CM044959.1:36757929-36832977 GCA_024516035.1 Bactericera cockerelli
TTCGTAACAAAAAATTGTAAGCACCAGAGATGATGTGGTTTCGAAAGGAATGGCGTCTATCGGTCTTTAGAGTACAATCATGGTCAAAACTACCTTAAAATTCTATCAATGTAAATTGTTTTGCTTTCTAGATTACATGAATTTATCATAGTGCCAAATTTTGGTATTAAGACAGGAAAATAATCAAGATAATATTCATTCCACTTGAATGGGTCCTTGTGTACAAAAAATGGCCCTCTATCTCTCTATGAATGAAGTGGTTTCCCATTAAGTCCGGTCCCAAACAACAACCTATAGGTAGTCAGAGGAAACATAATCAATGAGCTCTGTTTCGTCCCAGCCTTATTAGAAGGTGTTCCCCAGTCAAACGAGCCACTAATGGACAAGTATCACATTCATTTATGAAAGATGTATGATACGCCTTTGATCATTATCAAATAAGTGCTAACCGACTTGGTGTGAAAGGAATTAACTGTGCCCCCCCAACTGCAGCTGATAATGTCCTGATCAAGTTCACAGTCTTATATATGAGAAGTTATGGCACACTTCACAATGACCAGCCTAAGAGAGGGTGTTTTACTTTTGCTATGGAATTTTAATATCGCTGGAATATGTTTCTGAGATGCGTGGGTCTTTCAAAACATGTTCTCGTGCAATCGAAAAAACCAACATAAAACCTACCTTCCTCAATATTGCAGATAATTTACCTTTGGCTCACTCTGCTATTATTTTGTTTACTGATGGTTTCTTCTGAAATTCTGAATCCTGTGATTCTTTGATAAACATTCTCAATAGGATTTATGCAGTCTAATGTCACACTTACCGTTTCGATTGATATTACTAACCTATTATTATTTTACTGAACATAGCTTTAAAACACCGAGAGATTGAACCCTCCACACTGTCTCTAGACGCAGGAAACTTACAAACCTGTTACCCACATTAACCTGACTCAGACTAGTTTGCGTCGAAAAGCACGAAGCTTTGAACCATGGGGTTACCCAGCAAGTCTTCCCCTCGCTGGGAGTTGCTTAAATTCAGCGTTTCCACGAGACCTAATAATATATTCCATCGACACTAGGTTAATATTTAATTCTGTAATTTGCGTTCTCGAGGAATCTCCGCCGTCGTGACACACAAGTGGGTGCGTTGCCAAGACAAATTACCGCCGAGGTCCCACCAGATATTGTCAATGCCGCAATTGATGCCAATCATTTCAGCCTCATTATCTTGTTCATCATGATCCTCACTGTGCAATCCTGCCGAGGCAGGTGTTTTTAGCCAAGCTGTTTTTGCATGAAAGTAACAATGGAATTTGTTGAGAAAAAATTCAGTTCTACCTCTTTTTATATCTACATTTCTTTATTTTTTACATTAAATGATGATACAATCATCATTTGATCAAGATACATTGGTCAGTGCTCACCCACCCTCTTTTAGGACCATGCATCGGCCGTGAAGCTGTATTCCGTTTAACAGTATACCTGTACATATCCCCTAGTTACATTTTCCATATCTCGTAGTTACAGAGAAATGTTTCACTAGAATGTTATACTTTACCCTGTATTGTTTATGCTACAGAAGTACCTTGCGAATAAAATATCCCTCACCAGAGAATGACAGTCTAATCCTTCCGAATCAATCATCTTGAGCATCGTCGCCATTGTTTGAACCTAATGAACCACGCAGAGAAGACTCTTAGCCATTCTGTGACATACCGGAGGAAGATGCTTTGTTTTTCTGAAATAAAGATACTTGAGGTTGCTGTTTTTCAGCAATTGCTCCGTCGCTAGTTGAGCAATTTCAGGTTATTAGCGGGCTCAATGAGGTAATGGAACTCATCAGTCATTGAGGTTTTCCATTGATGTGGGGCCGAACCCCATTAGAAACATTTCACGGTGTGGGAGGAATGACCCAATGAACCGATCTCTTGGCAAATACGTGGAAAAATCGTGTCTGTTGGTATTCTTGGAGATTTTATTTTAGAGCAACAACACATTGTATTCCTAAAATTGTAATGACTTTTTAAGAGGGGTATTATTTTTTATCAATATATGGGAAGAGGGATAACGATGACATTTATTGGGTACTGCTGAATATACAGGATGGATACTAACACTCCAATCAAGAGCCAATACTATTCAAGAAGTGTTGCAGTAAGATAACATTTAATATATTTTCAATTTCCTAGAAATCCCTGTTGTCATGTAAATTGTAGAATAAGTTACAGGATCATCTCAAACTGCAAATAAACCATAGATACAAAGTCTACCCGCACTTTTATTTGATCACTTCAATTACCTCATCTCAAACAAAATCGCCACAGTTGAAGGCCGAGAACAAATTGTGCCAATTATTGGTGCAGAATAATGTGCAACATCACTTGAAGAGCGCCCATCATGTCCGAGGCCCATAAATCGCGTCCAATTTATGTTCCTCTGGATAAATAAAATCGGTCATTCTCGTTTTCTTGGCAGTCGCTAAGAAAGGCATAAAATTTTATTCCTCCTGTCCAAGAGTGCAAGCAGATTGGTGATTACAGTTCTTCCAATCAGCTAATCAGGTGTTCGAACCTTTATTTACGATGCTCCTCCCGAAGATTATCAGGCAGGAGACAACTTCCTTATTTATGTTGAGAGGTAATTTCTAGGTGTTATCTTTATGTGGCTATCCAATGCCCATTTACATACTTAGATATCGGAATGTCTGTGGCTGTAACCTTGCTTGTGTCTCATTTCGAGTAGCTTGTTTCATGTTGAATATTACATGTAAGATGACGAGGCGCTAAGGAAGATCAAGCCAACAAAGCATAACTAGGTAGGTGACATATTTATGTGTATGTGTATGTATACTCATCTCTTTTGAATCAAACCAAATTCTTGCTGTAATTAGTTAATATTGAATAAATTAAAACATTTTCTATCATGTTAGATAGATAGTTTTTCATGCCCCAAATAGTTGCTAATGAATGTTCTTAGCTGCAGTATTAGTATTTATACATTTCCGTATTTATGAGTATAAGAGACTTTGGAACATCTACACAGACAGGAGTCTCAAGCTCTACAGGAACCTAAGATCCTTGTCGCCTCTTTTCGTGTAAATCGGTTGCTAAATACGACTGCAATTGGTTGAAATCGATAAATTCCTTTTAATGAGGATTAACTTTTAAGATCGAAAACCAGAATCGAGTTCAATGGGTCAATAGGCTTCTAAGTTGTAACACTTTGGCGTCTTGGCACCTCTCTCCGGGCAGGTCAATCTGAAAATCTCCACAGGTTAAACACACTCAAAGACAGATAAACTCCGGGTTCCTTACACACTACCATAAATAAACTGGTTTTCTGTCATCTTTGAACTTTTGAGAACGTCCTGCCCATGTCAACGGCTCAATTACCCTCGTCTGGTTCTAGAACGCCCGCATCTTTTCGCCTGATTGCGGCAACCTGATGCCAATTCTTCAAGACGCCTGCATTAGGGTCCTGATGAGAATTATGCAACCAGTGCCGGACGATTCAAAGGGTTGTGAACTCTTTCAGTTATATTTTTCTTTGACATTTTCTTCTTCTTTTTTGACACTTTTTTTCTGGACACTAATGGGTTTGTGTGTTTTATTGCCAAATATAATATTTGATTGATTTTATGTATACGAGTATGTAGCTGGTAGGTTAATTTTATATTTGTCGTTCCAACACCTATTGCTAACATGTATGCTCGTGCTTTTATGGTTATCTATTCCCTGATCAGGTCACCTTTTTTGAGATTCAAAAACCGATGCTAAAATTACTTGAAGCAGCTGCTTTTTTGAAGCTCACTTATCTAAGTATCAGGTCCACCACTGGTGTTACTAATCTCCTTAAAAACAGAGCTTACTCGTAAATTACAAACAGAAGTCGATTAAGTTTTTATTTATTCATTAAATCAAATCTAATGTGAAGATATGAGTTCTATAAGCCCTAATAAAGGGTTTAAACCAAGAACAAGGTTTCTGGCTTTTTGTGTTAGTCCTGAATTACGACAAGTCCTGTCGAAAGCGACGATTAAATAAAAGTAAGTAATCATAAAAAGAAGTTAATTTACCAGTATTAGTTGCGATATTTATTCTATGTCGATATCAATTTTATTGACGCTTCATAGATACGTTCAGATGTCTGACGCGCCATTCTTACGCCAATCTTGTGAAGATGCAAAAGAATCACCTTCATTCAGTTCTTTCGGATAATGGGGGAGATTATAGCCCGCATCTTGCGTGTCCCCGTTTTCCTGCAGGTTCCTGATTGGTCTTACGAAAAGAATCGACATGAAACAGAACTGGCTATGTACCTAGGTAGTGAGGGTGTAATTATATTGGGCTGTGGATGCACAAACCTGTGAGACCTACTTTTGTGGTCTGAATTAGGAATTAATGAAGATCTATGTATTTCGCATGGAAACATATAAATAAGACTAAGGAAAGGACCAAATTATGAATTAGAATTTATAAAAGTTATAATAAGCCAGACACGCCCTCAAGCTCAATTCGCAATCACAGCGCACCAAATCTCGAGTTGAGGGACAGTCTGGCTTATCTTAACTTTAATGCTTGATCTGGCCCTTAGAATACAACAAAAACAAAAACGGAAGTAAAATGTCCCTCAGTTAATTTGTCAATTTTTTTAGATGCATTAATGTTTAGTATCCATGGCAGATTGGTGGACTAGCTTGAGTATTTATTTTGGTCTGAAAATTTCGAGTTCGTGTCTCGTCAGGTTAACGACTCTTTGGGCAGATTTGAAGTTGCTACAAGGATAGTTATTAATATTGTAAAGATATTAATAATCTACCCAGAAAAAAAAATCGTAACATATTACTACACTTGAGAGCAGAAAAAGCGAATCAAACTTTTTCCTCCACCAAATCTGCGATATCTTCGAAATTACTAATTCTATCGAGTCGTAAGATATCTCAAAATGTTGTAAATTTTGTTTTCTACAATTTCATAATTTGATTGTTAAAAAAACACCTACCAGAAGCCGTAAAAATCAAATCAGGGTGTCAAAAAAGAAAAAAAAAAACGTGATTTTTTTATGTTTAACAAAAGAAGTTATAACATAAGAAATCAACAAGATTCATTCGTAACAATGGTGAAGCAGTATTTTATGTTGTCTCTCCGAGCTCTAATCACAGCATTCATTCGTATTGGCTTTGACTTGATAAAAATAAACCACAATATCTTGGGGCAACCTCTACCATTCTTCGGTGAGGGCGATTTTGAGCTCTGCTACAGTCTGGGGAGCCGGTATTCTGCCTCAAACACTTCGTTTGAGTCGGTCTCAAAGATTCTCGATCGGGTTGAGGTCGGGACTAAGAGAGGGCCAGTCCAAAGTGTCAATATTCTCCTCACCCAATAACTCCCGAACACAGTTAGCCGCATGTGGGCGGGAATTGTCGTGCATGAGGATGAACTGGTCGCCCATACTTTGAGCGAGAGGAACCACATGGGTCTGCAGGATGTTATCAATGTATCTCTGGCTGTTCAAGCCACCTCCCGCACCGCATGTGATGAAAACCAATTCAGTCTTTCTTTCAGTTGAAATCCTACCCCGCACCATACAGGAACTACCGCCGAAACTGACAGTTTTCTGTGATGTACTACTCAGCAAACCTTTCTCCCGCTCTTTTATAGACTCTTTTCCTACTGTCATTACCAAACACACACACCTGGCATTCATCAGTGAAGAGAACAGAGCGCCATTGCTAAGGGAACCAATCCACGTTTTCTATGGCGAATCTGAGTCTCCTTTCCCTGTGCTCTCTGGGTCCATTTGAAGCTCTCTTTGGTTGAATTCCAGCTTCTTGAAGTCCTGCAGACCCATGTGGTTCCTCTCGCTCAAAGTATGGGCGACCAGTTCCTCCTCATGCACGACAATGCCCGCCCACATGCGGCTAACTGTGTTCGGGAGTTCTTGGGTGAGGAGAATATTGACACTTCGGACTGGCCCTCTCTTAGTTCCGACCTCAACTCGATCAAGGATTTTTTGAGACTGACTCAAACGAAGTGTTTGAGGCAGAATACCAGCTCCCCAGACTGTAGCAGAGCTCAAGATCGCCCTCACCGAAGAATGGTAGAGGTTGCCCCAAGATATTGTGGTTATTTTGATCCAGTCAATGCCAAATCGAATGAATGCTGAGATTAGAGCTCGGGGAGACAACACAAAATACTGATTCACCATTGTTACGAATGAATCTTGTTGATTTCTCATGTTATAACTTCTTTTTGTTAAACACAAAAAAATCATGTTTTTTTTTTTCTTTTTTGACACCCTGTAGGAAAATTTGATTTTTACGGCTTCTGGTAGGTGTTTTTTAACAATCAAATTATGAAATTGTAGAAAACAAAATTTACAACATTTTGAAATATCTTACGACTCGATAGAAATAGTAATTTCGAAGATATCGCAGATTTGGTGGAGGAAAAAGTTTGATTCGCTTTTTCTGCTCTCAAGTGTATTTTATGTAAGACCTAATAAAGAAAATAGTTTTCACACAGATCGCCTTGACATTTCCAATGCGATCTTGTGCTTAATGTTACAGAAAAAATGAGTTATTATTATTAATAATCTGTCGCCTTAAAATGATTACGGAAAGAAAAGTTTTCATTTTATAATAGTTTCACCATAGATAGGTTTTTAATAGTATGACATTGTTGGCACAAATTAATGGGGGGAGTGGGGGAAATGGATCATAGTAAATTATAATAGCTTCCGTAAAAGGTTGCACCCACGCGAATTTTAATGTCTCCATATTCCTTATTAATCTGGGCTATGCAGATATTACTCAAATAACACAATAATATTCTACAGCTCTAAAGGTCTTGGGTTCAAAACCATTCCTGCCACTTTTGCACATAGCAAAGTAATGGAATACGAGACTTGTATTTCTGATGATTTCGTATTTTGAATTTTCATACGGTTTAATCTACATATAATTATGCTGGCTATTCCCGGTCCAACCCAGGCTGGGTGAGGTTAATAAGGGTAGCTCGTTCAGGAGTTTCCAACGAAGGAAGTGTTATACCTCCGCTTCAAAAATGAACTAAAATACGGCCACATTTATGATACAGAATTAAATTTGAGCCTGACTGACACGCCCTGAAGTTGGAGTTTTTAACCAATCACAGCGCACTATATCCCGAGTTAAGGGAAATTGTCCACTTAGACGTCCCGGTAGCTCAGTGGTCAAGGCGTCTGACGGTCGCGGGTTCAAAACCCAGCCGGGACATGACAAGTTACGCTCCCATTTGGGATTTTGGACACATAATATTTTGTCTTGGGCTTATTGCTGGAATAATGGGACTCATTAGTCTTAATCGAGCAGTATAAATAAGACGATATTAATATAATTACTATTAGATTAAATCAAGACTATTAGACTACCTCAAGTCAGGAAGTTAAAACCAAATAGAATCAATGGACATGAAAGGAGCCTAAGACATTGGATCTGGGCGTCCATATAATCCTCTCACCACCGTGATTTAGGTATCAATACCCATCTCACGGACACGGAATTATTATTATTAGATTAAATCTAATTCTGTTTCATAATTCGACTTACATGCTAAAGAGACGTTCAGCAAATAATAATAATCCTACCTGCCTGCTGTACTGTACTCGGACCTTTACAACTCTGCATAGAGCAGGCTGTATGCAGTGTATGCTGTATTTGAGCCATGATCCGAATGACTCGAGCGATAGGTTGGTCTACTCCAGTAAGCTCTGACCTACAACCAGAACCAGACCTAGACCTTACGTTCGAATTCTGCATAGGCTTCAGATGGTCGGACAGATAAATTTGAGACCTAATTTCTTCCGTGAGAGCGAACACGCCACTAGCGGATCAATCGGGCAATTGCGTTAGCGGAGTTCGATATAAAGTAGATTTGTTATGTCGATGTAGATGAATGAGCCACAAGCTATGTATAATATTGTATACGTATGTATAGTATTGACCCTTTGGCGTTACTATTTTGCTAGGACACTTTACCAATATTATAATTCCTATAAAGTATGTATTTATATGTACCTATACACAGGTAATAGAAATGTTTAATATCATGATTTTCCTTAGCAGAATAAGTTAAGTGATACGTTTGAAAGACCCTATTTTAAAATCTCAGTAATGAAATTTAAATCTTAAGGAGTGTAACGAGGCTGTTGATTGAGGTAAATAAGTTAATTAAGAACCAGGTAACAGAAACAGAAAATTTATTTTTTTAAAGAGAAAAAAACTTTCAAAGACACTCCTAGGTTTAAATTTGGCATGTGGGATTTTCACCCACTAAAACCGAATACCTACTGTCATTACTTCAAGTGTGACGTTTTATCTGCTTCTATTTCTGAAAGTGACATTCTTTTAGTACTTCTTTTCAGTTATCAAATGAAAAGGAGTTAATAACTAAAAAGTTGTCAGTTACCAATTTTAGAGTCAGTTGATGTTATTTGCGTGAATTCGTCACAAGACCCATGTTGGAATTATTGGGACTTCCAGGTTACAAATTTGGTGCCTACCGAGGTCGGTTACCAAGTTGAGTAAAATGTAGGGAACTATAACTATAAGAGTTCGCATTCCATGAGCATATACAAAGAGATTATGTATGTACATATCTCGATTTGTAGGACGTATCTCGCCTTTCTGTGAGTCATATTTATATTCTGGGATCGTTCGGACCAGAGGAACTCCCAATCGATTTGTCTCTGGCATAAAAGAACTTGGAAAACAATTCATATTTGTCCAATTTGCTATCTGTCTTGCCAGACGAGCCCCACAGATCTTTGTCGTTTATAAAAATAAACTCTAGTCTCTTGAGTTCTTGGTCTATAAATTAAAGGTCCGAAGTAAATTTATCATCTTTGGCTGATGGATTTAACAAGAAACTTTCAAATAAGCAAAACTAATAACGTTCACTGTCATGGACATTAAATTAAGATAAATAAATTCAAGACAAATTAATTGTTTACCTATGTTAGTAATAAATTAACATGACTGCAAACTACAAAGGCAATTAAGGAAAAGTAAGTAATGATTGTGAAAAATTCCGACCGTTTTTGCAACATTCCGTTCGCGAAAATTGAACTCGGCCTTTCACCTGGGTTTCCTCAAAGGTCAGAGCTAACATGAGAACAATTAGTTTTTTGAGTCGATTGGTCATGTCGAAAATTATGTTGGCTAGAAGTAATTATGTCATAAACAAGTCGAGTTGACATAAGAAACCTGAAAATTAATATATTGAAGTAGAAATCAGAATACAGGATTTGCTAAAAGCTAAGAAGAGTCTTTCACAGAGTTGGATCAACCCTTTTGAAAGTGATTTGCTGTTGGACTTAACCCTCTTTCCTCCTTGATTTTTTCTACCCTCAAACTGGTCTCTTAGGGGCCCGCCAATCTTCCAATTTATCAAATATTTTGTCACTCTACTGTTCTTAACCACTTTCGGATAACTTTATCAAATCTTTTAAACGATGCTTCTAGTTCTCACCTCATTTTTGTCTTACTTTTTACTATCTAAAGCTAAAATCTCTCACCCCGAAAAAAATTGTTAATTATTTTCTCTATTTAATGATGACTGATTGATTTTCTTTAGAAGTAGTGGTCATTGATAAATATTAAGAAACCCGAGATTAGCTCGAACGACAGGTTTTTAGCCTCGTTATAAAGTGTTTCATTTGAAAAGAAAAATCTTTTCACTATAGATCTCACTAGGTCGCAGTGGCAATTGTATGGGGTTTTAGTTGAAACTACAACGGGATCGTTTTATAAAAGATAAAATTTCTCAACACACAATTTTATAAGTCGAATTCAAAACCCGTCCCATCCACAAAGCTAAAGTAGAGTTTGGGCTTTGATCCGACCCTGTATAAGAACTTTATGAGAAAGCTCAAGTTTCTCGTAATTCTAAAAGTTATGTTTCCCAACCAGTAAGTATATTAATGTTATTATTAGACCTGGACACCAAACTGGAAAATAATAATTCCATTTGTAATTCCACACAATGGCATTACACCCCAGGGGCTTACGGACCTTGCTTTCGCATTTGACTATAAATCCCGAAAACATACTTGGAAAGTAATACGGTATCTTCATGTAGGAGCTGGAGACTGGAGACTTATGGGGTACTAAGTCAGGCCATTAATTGAGACTTTGGAAGTTTTTAGACCATGGTCGAGTGAGAGAGATTTCCATTGAAAAGGTTTATTAAAATCGCTTGGGTTAGTGGGCTATTGAGACCGTCAGTGCTACCTTACTATAAATCAGGTTGTCATTGATTTTTACTTAATATATACCAATGTACTTGTAGGATTTTTGCTTGTTTATTCCAATTAGAAATGGTTTTATCTACATCTGTGTGTACCAGGTGTACCTATATGAGTTTTTGGTGACTATTGAGTGTGGACTGTGGACTAAGTGTGGTGATCTTCTGGTTCGGATCCCCCACCAATGCATACATTTTTCTTCTTTCTTTTGAGGAATACAACTACTAGT
This sequence comes from Bactericera cockerelli, assembly GCA_024516035.1. NCBI lineage: Eukaryota > Metazoa > Arthropoda > Insecta > Hemiptera > Triozidae > Bactericera > Bactericera cockerelli. The sequence continues at coordinate 36,768,445 of CM044959.1, forward strand.
ATAAAGTCATAAATAGAAATTATTTTTTTTTCACTTTAATGTCGTGCTCTCCAAGACCCCGCAGGATTAGACTTCTGATAACTCGAGAACGGTACGTAACGTAACCCGAGAACATCACCCTGGACAGGAAGGTCGCGCTTATCAGTAATGTTCCACTTTCGTCAGCTTCAACTGATAGCAAGAGTTTCCTAGACTTCTTAAAGTGAGGTGATCCTCAACTGGTGGCCACAAGTAGTATCATATATATTTTGTGTTGATCACAAACTTTCAAACATTACTAAATTTGTGCAGTCCTTGAAAGTCGAACCACCGACTTTTAGATATTAGGTCTGCCGCCTTATTGATCGAGCAACTGAGGTTGGATGTAGCTTGAAATTCCACGAATTTGCTTTTTTAGTTGTTAAATCTTGTAACGCATCTATTGCAATAAAATATTTCAATCTGGGGAGATATGTTCCTAATTTCAATGCCACAGGGTCTTGTTTGTTTCTGAGAAATGTTCAAATTTAATATCAACCTCATTGTATTAATAGCAATAAAACAAACTTGGGGTATGATAATTATATTTTGTTAAGCCAAATTTGAGTAAAATGTAAGTATGGAACTGAGATTTCGAATTCCTAGTGCAAGATCAAAAGAGATCTCGATTTGCAGGACGTATCTCGCCTTTCTGTGAGCCATATTTATATCCTGGGATCGTTCAGACCGGAGGAACTCCCCATCGATTTGTCTCTGGCCTAAAAGAACTTGGAAAACAATTCATACTTGTCCAATTTGCTATCTGTCTTGCTAGACGAATCCCACAGATTTTTGTCTTTTTTATATAAAAAAAAGAAGGTATAGTTATGGTTTGTCTTGTATAAAAAGAAACTCATCGAAGATTTGCTTCGATGAAAGTTTGCATTGACATTCAACATTTCAGATCATATACCTACTGCTCAGGTGCTCATCGAACCGAATTTTGTACTGTTAAAGCATGTTAAAAAGCAACACATGCTACTCCAAAATCCACCAGATTTTGGGAACCACTGTAATTGAATAGTGAATTATCTCTCGTTGTTTCGAGTCATAAAGATGCCAGAAAGCTGTACACTACACGGTTGGTAAGTTCTTGCCCCAGAAGGTGGATCACATTCTTATCTTGGCTGGCGTCGCCAAGACGGGCCATTTGGATCTCTACGGAGAGAAAGGAAAGAGTTATGGCACTCGCGATGGCATTCCTAGAAGACACCTACATTTGTGGAGTAGCCACTCAAACGTGGAGACCATGTTCCCATTTGAGAAGAAAAAAATCCCATTTGATGTACCAAGGAGATGTGAAACCAATTTACTTTAAGTCTTGGGCCAATTGGTTATTAATTTATTGGAGTCCAGAGCGAGAAACTAGAATGTACCTTCTGTGTACTATTGGGTACTTAGTAATTCTGAGCACGATTTGAAATAGAAATGTTAGATCAGTATAGGTCTGTTCACTTATATACCTAGGTACATGTGTTTTCTTAAATGGATGGAATTTCATTATCAAAGGCTGTACTTGCACAGTTCGTATTTCAAGTAAAAAATTGAAATATGACGATATTTTTACTATTCTTCCTTTTTTATGGGTATTTAGAAATATTTGTTATGTACGTTGAAATTAAATATAAAAGTGCATTAGACTCAGACTACTGATTGATGCACTTCATAATCCTAGTATGAAGGTCGTCACTCTTTGCCTGATAAAATAAATAAGCCAAAGATGTACGAATAAGTTGAAAGATAAATTAAGAAGAAGGTAGTGATGAGAATGCAAGTGAGGAAAACAATAAGAGCTATCTGTATGTACTAGAGTGTTAAACACGGAAAGAGAGAGTAGAGAAAGATTTGAAACAAAATGAAAGAATCCTTTCTTTCATACAGGAAGAGAATGACATCCATGAACTTGATAATCAAAGTGTCTCCTCTGAGGTCACATCCGTGCTAGATATTAGCACCTAGTGTCCTTTCCTCGGAAGATACACTATCCAAAGATTAAAAATTGTTCCAAGTGTCAAGAGCAGGCACAATGAAATACCTACAACTATCCTCAGATTAAGAGTAGTTGTAAGTGTCAAGTCAAGAGCACAATGAAGAGATTATGCGCAAAGATAAGATAGCAAGAACAAGTGCGAAGAGACCTTTCATCCGTGACGCTCTCTGGTGTCGATGGTTTACATCCTGTAGACCCGGTGGACCGTACGAAATGTAGGATGATCACGGAGCGGAAAATAAATGCCACCTGGATGAAATTGGATGAGATCGTGTTCAGATGATATTGGAGAAACTGGATGATTTATGGTGTTGTATTTCCACCTGGCGATTGTACTGACCTGAAGAAGAAATTAAACCAAAACAGCTTTTTATCGAAAGAAAATCATTGTGCTCCGTAAGTAAAAGAAAGAAAATCTAGAAAGTTCAGTTTTAAAACAAATATTAACTAGTGACGAAGCATTGGTTCCAAATTCTGGCTCTGTCCTCAACACAGAAAAGAGCAAATTAAAAAATCTGGTGTAAACATCACACGACTTTCCTTATCCTATAAGGAATCCTAACCCTACTATATTCTTGAGGCATGGCCTTCTGTGTATTATCCCTAATCCTATTATATTCTTGAGGCATGGCCTTCTATGTATTATCCATAACCCTACTATATTCTTGAGGCATGGCCTTCTATGTAGCTTACCTAACCCTACTATATTATTGAGGCATGGCCTTCTATGTATTATCCCTAACCTACTATATTCTTGAGGCATGGTCTTCTATGTATCTTACCTAACCCTACTATATATCTCTAGGCATGATGGCCTTCTATGTATTTTACCTAATCCTACTATATTCTTGAGGCATGGCCTTCTATGTATCTTACCTAACCTCTATATTCTTGAGGCATGGCCTTCTATGTATTTTACCTAACCCTACTATATTCTTGAGCATGGCCTTAATAAAAATGACTGCCTCAACGGTAACAGTTTGCTAGAAATAAATGTCAAATTCGTAATCAGCACCTAAAAATCATTGATTTGATATGTCGCAACCTCTATCTAGGTAAATAATAAAAAAGTTAGTCCAAGCGGGTCCCCCCACAATACCATTAAATGGGGCCGGGTTCCAAAAAGTTAAAGATATCAAAAAAATGTGAACCCCTATATATTTATAATCTGAAAAATGTTGTTCTCTAACTTTTTTGTATCTTTAACCAATTCAAAGAAGCGTGCTCTTAGCCAATATTTGCGGCTCTGCGGCCGCAGAATGCGGCCGATTCAATCAAAAGTTCATGGTTCGTCTGGTGTAATAAAATTAATTACCATACTAAATTTCAAGTCCTAGCTCTTACCGTTCTGAGATATCCTGTTCACAACCAGACACACACACACACAGACAGACGCACGGACCAATGGCTGAAACAACTTTTTGGTATCCTGAGGTTATGATTCGTCCAGAAATGTGAAAGCTGGTAGGTCAAATTTTCGACGAATACAATACTTTCCTTATTATAGGATAAGGAAAGTAATAACTAAGCTGGGTAGGTCAAATTTTCGACGAATACAATACTTTCCTTATTATAGGATAAGGAAAGTAAAAAAGAAAGTTATTTAAGAGAGGAATTTTTTAACCGTCTTTTCTAGCTTACCTGTATTTTTAAATTATTACTTGGATATATCTTACAATTTCTATCAAGATTACCAAGTACTTTGGATCATTAAATTCAAAATTAAAAGCTTTGTCACTATTTCACAAGTTTCAGATTTGTATTCAGAGCTTTATGCTCACAACTTTGTAACACAAAATTCACAGAAGAATGTGTACAAATTCCTTCCCTCCATAGAACTTAGAGACAATGGAAATTTCATTCCTCTCCTCCTAGATTTATTCGAATTTAATTCGGACCTAATGATTCGGGCCGAGATGATTATGTTGCAACCAGAAGCTATCATTAGAGATAGTGAACTTTAACAGCTTTGAGAACTATGATTTCTGTATCTTGCTACTGTTTCTGAACGTTTCATGCAAGATTCGTTCTCGAGTGGAATGTGTAAGGCTATGTGTGTGTTGATATTTGGAAAATATTGTGTTATAAATGTGCACTTGAGGTAATAATTGTGACGAAATCAAATACCACTCTCAATTTGCATTAGCAGAGAGCAAAATTACCAAACTGGTGAAGGAGAAGATGCGTAAGCCAAAAATTTCATAAATAACTACCTAAAAGGAATGTATCTTTCTTTACACCAGATTTGGTATCTAGCTCCAGTGAAACCACTCACGAAAAATATTTATAAAAAATATTCCACCAAGGACAATTATTTTTATCATAACATTGAAAGAAAGCTTTTAAGAAACCTCATTTTGTGTAAAAATCCTCATGTGTCAAATTCCTAATTTTCTCAGGTCATAACTCTTTTTGAAATCCAGTTTTAGTAGTTTCAACAAAATATCTCAAAGTTTCCGTAAAAATATCAACTCATCGTAGGCAAGTCTTGTGAACAAACCACAGGCTAAGTTTAAATCTTCTTCAGTTGAACATTCTTATGACGGGTTCTTTCAACGATTTTAATTTGAATCTTGTGCTCACTTCTTGGATTTGGGAACTAGAAAAGAAATATTCTATCTGAGAATAGTTTCTGAAATTCCTTGAGTAGATCAGGGCTGGATATACTAAGTATTGCTCATGGTAGGCTAAATTATGAGATTTCAAAAGATGTCTCCCCGGAGAAAGACTTTCTTGGGAATACCTTTGAGTACTGTTGCCCTTCTTCCAGGGGGTTTGGAAAACCCCAATCTATCCTTCCATCTCCAGTGACATGGATCACCTACTCACGCCATAAATATACCATCCATGAATAGATTCGTGACCAACGAAAGATGGTCACGAAAACGGAAGGAATTTACAAGTTTGACAAGTATGAAGAGATACAGATACAAGGATTAACACAGCCTACTGTTAATCCTTGTTATGAGAGATTCGATTTGTATAGTTTCTGTCATTTTATTCTTTGTACCTTAGTTATTGATTATTTTCATATTAGGTAAGATTAAATATATTGTGTGCAATAGGCAAATCTAGTGCATCAACAAAAATTAAGATAAAATTACGAGATCTTTCCAAGTTGAAACAACGGAGAAAATAACATATTTATTTTATGTTTCCTGCAACAACCAAATCTTACGACCGCACCTGACGGTGAACTTTACGAAACAACTCATCATCTTCATCTCTATACGTTTATTATTTCTGATATTGATACAGATTGATCCAATGTCTAAATTATATGTTGAAGACACTCAGACCCCTCTCGGATTTCCAAGTCAGTAGCACACACTATTTGGTGAATTAGGATCTCGAGTTGTGTGGGTAGATTCTCCTAGATCGTGCTGTGGTTTGTGAGTGGAACTTCCATTGTGACCTAGTTGATCCACCGCTCTGTTAAGGTTTACAGTATTTTGTTTTTCCTCTTCATCATCTTTTCTGATTTCATTTACCTTTTCTCGAACTTTTGGGGTTCGCACAAGACTGCCCTTATAATGTGACTGTGATAGTGAATTTTACTGCAGTGCACACTACAGAATGCACTTACTTTCGCAAACCTACACTATACGGCCTTGAGACCGGCTTCCAAACGTGCTGAATATCCCCATGCATAGAAATTTGGTTTTCTTCAAATTTCAAAAGGCTCTGAGAACCTTCAGTGTTCCATTTCTATGAATTTCTCATTATATTTGTTAAGAATAAATTTATTGAAAGTCTTATTGCTCTAATCATAGATGGTCATCTGCACTACTGAGCTACCCACCCTCAATGCATGAATTTGTAGGTGTACTTAGTACATACATACATATCTTCTTACTTTTTGGATACATAATTTTATGTTTTTATTTTTATCAAAACAATTAATAGTATAATTATTTCAAAATTAATTTTACCAATAGGTATAAGTTATGTAATTATATCTTTAGTCTAGAATACCCGTATGTATTATATTCAAAATACTTAAATCTTAAAACATCTACATACTCACTCCTCAGCCCTCGTCTTAGTCATTTCCGCACAAAACATCTTTGGCAGTCAACTGTTATCTCATAAAAACATCTTATTACGAGCTTTTAAATAAATAAAATATGCGGTTACACGTCTTGGTGATATTTTGCATATTCAACGACGCAGATTCCAACTGAAAGTCGTAAATTATCCTTCGAACCTATTAGTGCGGGGGTTGTGGCCCGTTTGGATCTAATGAAGGTTGAACCAGGATATCCACCGAGTGGATCTTCAAGGATGAGGAACGCTGAGAGGAGCTTCTCCCGCCCACGAGATGTTTCTGAGATACTTTCAGAGTCTTCTGGAGGAAAATTTTGCAACTTATCGCCCACCAGAGCTTCCTTTCCATTTTTGATTTCATTATAGTTGTCTCAACAATGCATTTGATTTTATTTTATCTTCTGAATATTGAATGTATCGAAAGATCTGGTCGATGCATGGACTGTTTTTCTGCTTCCTTATCCTCATTTTCTGCAATTTTGTTCAGTTCGGGAACATGGGTTCAAACTGATCGAAGAATATGAATTATTTACTTGGATACAATCTTCTTGAATGAATCAACTAATGTACGTAAAAATGGTATCTGAGATAATTTATTTTATTTTTGAAAATTAAAAAAAAAACATAATATTATTTCATAATGAAAATATTAATACTATACTCGTATTAGAGTATTTATATCGGTTTTGCCAGAAACAAAATCGAACCATTTATGTTGCAATATTAAATTGTATAGGAAAATAGGTTTCAAATTTTTATTTTTAGATCGTCTTGAACTGATACTACTTAAATCGATACACATTAAAGGAATGATGTAATGATTGTCAATGAAAATAAGTTCAAGAGAGCCATAATGAGTCACGACCAAGACATATCTGACAGACTCAATCTGAAATATTGAGCACAATGAAAAAGAATACAATAACATTTTGAAGATATTGAAAATAATGTCAAAATCTCCACCAGCTCCCGATGACTCAGGTATCAAGATTACTGCGGTGAGTTAAACGTTGTTGAACAATCAGTACTGTACAGATTTCTTTCATGAGTAATCTCGATTTGTACAAGCTCATCATCGTATTGGTTCGAATTGTCTATTATGTCCATGCTCAATTGATCATTGAAACAATTTCTTCATTTGTATAGAAATTCGACTGTGAAACATAGGTTTCTACAATGTGATAATATTTTTAGGTACTTTTCTGTTTGGTACTTTCTGTTCCCCATCATTTAGACTGTTAATAATAAGAATAATAGTAACTCTTTATTGACAAAGGGCGTGATTATTCTCTGCCATCAAACGCATTTTTGGGTTTGATGGCAGGAATACAGGTAAATCCAAAATTTGGCATATGGCCACTCAAATTTTGGTTCAACCTGTATTAATTATTGCTTAAATTCTAACCTTGTTATTTCTTATGTATCTAATTGATCTTTAAATATAATTTATTGTAACTTGATCTTTTAATATAACTTCCAAGAACATCGATGTATTGTTATGTGTTAATTGAAACCATTGACAATTACATGAATAACTTCGGTCCTTTTTACTTCTCATTTAATTAATAGTTGATCTTGAACTGAATATGACCAATGACTATCTTTTACTATTGATTTGGTATTGTGCTTACCTATTTTTACTTCAGATAATTGATTAATCTGAATGCCAGGGCGTTGTGATCATTACATATTCAACCATTTGTTTAATTGGAATAATCTACTAGTCTTGTGATAGTTTTGTTTGCAAAGCGTTGGTTGTTTCAATTACAGTGTTTCTATGCATTATTATAGGTCTCTGACTAACTGTTTCAATTAAAGTTGCAATTATTATAAATCTTATAGTTTTGCATTTATCACAGTTTCATTTCAACCTTGGGGGTGTTGATTTGGCCATCTACAAACTACATAATAATATTCATAAACTTTTTTTCAAGACAAGATCTTATTTATTTTTGTCACTTTTTGAATTATCAGCGCAGTTGAAAAAGCTTGTTTTACAGTATAATCGGTATCAGTATAAACGAAAAAGTGGGCAAAAACTTAGCTCTTAATTGGAACCATTCTTTGAAATTTCATTCTAATCTCTACCTAACTGTCTCTAAAGACCCAAAGAGTATTTTAATGAAAAAGGATAAGATTTCTTTTTTTGGAGGGGTTTAACGTCGCTTTGAACTGCATGGGGGTATTATTCGCAGGAAACTCACAAATCCACTACTCACATTAACTTCACCCCGCCTGGTTTGGGCTGGGAATGTCAGCATCACAAAGCCTTCACCTCGCTGAACGATGCTTAACTTCGGTGTTCCTACGAGAACCGGTGCATTCAACTCGCCATCAACGGCGACGCTGGTTAAGAATTCTTGAGAGCATACCAGAGTGAGAATATACCAGAGATGAATCATTAACAATAATTCTTAGTGCTTGAACAATAAATCAAGAAGACTACACATTACACAAGATTGAGATAATTAAATATGTAAATCTTGTAAAACTTTCTTCAACATTGTATGCACTTGTGAGTTGCATGCGAATATTTCAATTGAAACACTCGAGAATTTATTAGCTAAGGAAGTCGAAGATAGTACAAACATCTAATCATACTTTTAAAAGTAAAATTCACTCACTGACCATTCAACTAATTCATCACTTTTCAAGCAAAATGAACCAAATTGCTCATTTTTTTGTGTGGACTCTAAAGTCTAGATAGTAGATGGAAATAATAAAATTATATTTTTTCAAAATACCAAACAACACTCCAGCTGCGGGTGGAGAAATTGTATATCTCTATCGGTATTTAATTTTTATACATCAAATAAAAATGTAAACACACCCACATAAACACCAATAATGATGATAGTAAAAAAGAAGAAAATGAAATGATCATTCCAGTCATTTATTACCCTGACCACTGTCAAGGAAATCATTTCTTTTCAAGTGTGCATGTACTTAGACAAGCATATGCTCGGGACTTTTTAGCCGGTTATTGGACAGGCATAGGCACTAATGAATCGCCGGGCGGGAGTAGCCTTGTCCCCGGCCAATGCTGGCAGTAATTTTTCTGACGGGTGCCATGGCTGAGGATAATTAATGATTCTGTCCGGGCTTTGGGAATGATAAAGAATGCGCCGAAGGTGTCTCAAGAACGCCCGCCCAATTGATATTCAGAAGTGGTTCTCCTGGTTTTGGAGACATTCTTATGAAATGAACTGTTGAAAAGCTCTTTAGAAAATTTGATCTGTCCTAGGCCTTGGATTACATAGAGAGACTTCACCTTTCAAGAGATCTCGATCACAAATAATGAGATTAATAATAGATCAACAATAATGTTCTTTTTATGTCAGTTCTTCATATCGTTGCTACTTTTGCCTAATGAAATCTTTGTTTTGTTTGATTACAGGTAAGCACTAAGCTCAACAATGATTGAAGAGGCACACGAGTAGTGAGTACTGAGTTTAGTTTGAATTGATTTATTCAGCTATTTACGTTGATAATGTAAAAATAAAATCAAAGGGAACTCTATGTCATGTACGACTTCAGTACGAGTTGTTAAAGATCGTTGAATTTTATTAAGTTAGAACAATGGGAAAATCTTTTTCGGAAAATAGGAGCGACCGTTACAGTTGACATTAACAAGAGTATTCTTACTTAATGGTAAAACAGAAAACTGTAATTTTTCCAGGATTTCATTGATATATGTACGTATTAATATAGGTGTTCCTGCATGTTCCTGTATACTGAGACTGTAATGGATTAAATTAATAGCATATGATTAATGAATATCATTAGGAAAGAAAACTTAAGTAAGCAAAAACCTATGAAGATTCTTCCAGACATTGTTTCTCGTTAACATGTTAATGCTAAGTCGCATTACTGACGAGCTCATTGGACCAATGACAATCCGATACCATCTCATCCGAGGCAACTTTTTCTTCCTGTGGACTTAAGTTCCGAAGTTAACACACTGGAAACTGATAGTCTTCCTCTCGCCAAGCACGGTGGTCAGATAGCCAATTTAGAAATCTGTTTCTCGTGGGTTGTGCGTCACATTGTTGTTTCATTTTCAGAATTCCAACATCTTCAATATCTTCTCTAAAAATAGGTTCTTGTGGGCTGAGAATCAGCTTGGTTTCCAGAATTCCAACGGAAATTTCACATCCATCCTATCTCAGATGAGAGAATAGATGTATTGGATGCTCTTATCCCGTCTATTATTTCCTCTAGTAATTATACATTATTACAATTAGCAAATAATATTGAATCAAAGTAGTTTAGCACTGATCTATTTTGAACTCTGAAACATTTCCCCAAGTCCATGTATCCTCAGGGTGACGTCACTAGACGTCCATTTTGACAGATAAGTCTAGCTAATAAAACTTCTATTGATTTATTTTTTCGTTTTTGAAATCCTCATATAAACAATCCATCCTCTTTGTAAACTTTTGCGTACTTATTCATGATATACTCGTAGTTCTGTTATATACATTTGGAACTTCTTACTTCTCAAGGTCAGAACCAGGATTTATTACGCTTGAAAGCAATACAAAAGCTCCCAGTTCTTGAAGAGATCACTACTGCTCGCCTGTGAGTTATGGCCCAGTTTACCAGCATCGATAGGATCTCCTCCGGACGGAGTACCAACTTCTGCATGCTGCGTCACGATCCTTCATAAAATTCTTGTCAATTTTTTTCCTTCTTAGTTCTTGGTCAACTATATGTTGTGTCCAGTGGCGCACTGAAGGGGATTAAAACCACGGTGGCTTATTTGATTGAAAGTCTCTTCTGAGTCCACTTCAAAGACTGTACTTTCCTCAAAGTACGTAACATTTTTTGGGAGTGAGACGTGCTCCATGTAAATATTTAGTATTACGACTTTTAAGAAATTTTCTATAGAACTTATTGTACTACAAGACACTACTCCTTTCAAATGTTTAAATTTACTCACCTGTGAAGTCCCCACGACTCCGATTTCAGTTAAGTTCTTCAAAAGTTCAATGTCGCTAAGAAACGTTGGCATCCCCATCGTGATCAGTTTGCGCCTGTGTTCCTTTCAGAAAATACAGTGGAAGTGTTTCAGTATCAATACACCAGCGATGCTCTGCATCGCTGGTGTATTGATAACCTGATGGTTCTAAATGCCGACAAGTGTAAGGTGATGAGTTACTACACCAAAAAAAATCCAGTTTTATTTCAATACTCTATTGATAATGTTACACTAGAGAGAGTTGACTCTATCAAAGATTTGGGGTGACAATGGAGCATAACCTGAAATTCAACATCCATTACTCTAATATTATTAACAAAGCGTATAGGATGCTGGGGTTCCTCTACAGACAAACTCAAGATTTTAAAAATACTAATGTACTTAAGATCCTGTACTATTCTTATGTGAGATCCCATCTTGAGTACTGTTCTGTAGTTTGGTCGCCCCAGTATCAAGTTCACATAAATTCTCTTGAATCCATACAGAGAAAATTCTTACGTCTTCTTGCCAGTAAAGAAAATAAACAAATTTTGGAGCATGACTATAAACCTATTATGTCCTCTCACAACATTGTCAGTCTTCAAGATAGGAGAAATAAGCAAGATTTAACTTTTCTTGGTAAACTTTTACATAATTCTATTGATTCTCCTGAGCTCCTTGCAAAACTAAATCTTAGAGTCAACTGTAAAAATACACGCTCTCACCTTATTTTTAAACTAAAATCAAACCGTTGTAATATAGGAGAATTTTCACCTATGCAAAGGCTACAAACTATAGGCAATAGAGCCAGCGATGTAGGAATTGATATTTTCAATATATCTCCTGTTGAAATAGATAGGTTTATTTTTAGTTAAGTGATAATTTAGTTTTTAGTTTAAGTAGGTCCGCGTGTTATAAAAATGGATTCGCATTCCGTAAATTCGAAAAAAAAAAAAAAAAAAAAAAAAAAAAGTATGCTCTTTTGTTTGCCATTTCAAATATGGACAAACATTCAGTGAAAAATAGAGTACCTACGCTGTAGCTGTAGATGAGGCGATTGTGTCAAAACTTGAAGAATGACAATCCGTGTGTTCGATTTTGAAATCAAGCAAACTCTATAAACGGTTTTTTCTTCTCCTTGAATTTGAATTTTAAATTTACGATCTTTTCTCCGAGTTTGCTGTTTATTTTGCCATGACAAATATGAATAGTAATGAAACATTGTTGTTCTTGTTTGTAGTAAACTCTTGGCGGACTTCTGCATATTGGAAATAACGATCTGAACTTTGGTGACCTGCATTGTTCTAGCTTTTTTGTTGGTATCCTTCTTTGTGACGTAAGAGGACGGATGTTGTCTCTTCTGAAGAGTTCTAGAAGTTTAAAAGAATTATTTTTGCTGTACTCTTTTTGTTTTCCTATTTTGGAGTAAACTTTTCGTGTACATAAGGCAGAGCCAGAACAAGAATATGTCGAGGGTTGTTCAAATTTAAAAACAAAAATCCAGTTATATTGAGACCGTCTCACCTTTTTCCTATATTTTAACGCTTTTCCAAACGTACATAGAACATTATTCTGAGAGCAAATGGTCGTCATTGTAGGTAGAGTAAAGAAAGGTAGGTATGTTTCTTAATATTTTCAGATTTTTAGCCGAACAAAAGACCGAAAAAGGAGCTCTTACACACATATTCTACATGCAACAAATCTCGTTAAATAACAGAATACCCAGTCGGTATGTTTACCTTAGCAACGTGTTTCGGTTTACCTTGACAACAAAAACGACGTGTTGTAGGTTTTAGCCAGACACGTGATGATGATCATAGTAATAGGCGACCGTCTCGATTCATTACATCAGAGTGATCATGTGTCAGCCCGTCACCAGTGTCACGTACAAGTGATCCAATGTGTGACAGGTCCGTGACATTCGACTTGGCATCTAATTGGTTCGCGAGACATGGTTCAAATATACCGGTAAAAATCTCAATGGTTATTTAAATATTAACGTGTCTGGCAGTCTTAATTTTGTTTTCAAATACCTCTATCGTGTTAGCATAGATACATTGAAGACAGGCTTTATCTAGTGTTTGCAGGCTTGTTGAATTCTTGTTTCTGACGGTGTTGCTAATGCCTTCAGCTAGATTTTTCTTAAATCGGTGTGGAGTTTCAATTCTGAACGTGCTTTGTATTTTCGCTTAAAATAATATTATACAGTATCATGTAAGTTTTCTTTAGTTCCGTTGTCGAGGATTACTTTTAAAAGCTTTTTTGTGAATGATTTTGATGTTAATACATTTCTAAAAGAGATGTTCTTTCAATTTCTGAAATTAATATTGATATTATTACATATTTTTTTTTACATTTATGAATATCTTAAATTTGATTATGTCTACAAAAATATATTACGCATAGTCATAGTGAAGGAGTAATGTTTTGTAACCGATGAGTAAGTAACTCATTCTTCAACTTGAGTATCATTTCATCTTTGGCATTTTGAATGTCTGAAAAACCTATATATTGTTTATAGATAGCATTTGGCCAAGGCCTGTGTCTTCGTGTTGTGTCTTTCAGATAAATCAGTAGTCTGGATAGAGTCACATCTCAATGGGAATGCCAAGTTTTCAATAGCATCTTTATCATTATCGGCAAGATTATTGAGTTCTTTGTGTGGGAAATATATTTGACTGCTGTTTATTTATGTGTTATCGTTTTCAAGTGTTGAACATTTTAAAAACCTTGAGATGGTAATGTAGAACGCCATTACTGTACATTGGAGTGACTTTTAATGTTCACCGTTTTTCTCCGCGTTATCTCGCTCAGTAAAAATGTCTCCGCTAGGTGATTCTGTGCCCACTTATATCTTCTCTAATTAGAATAGTACTTAATGGTGCTTGTGAAATGTCGATAGTGTGGAATTGTATTCTGATATCAACTTTATCTTTGGTCTCGCGCATTGTCCATGTTATTCGCATTCGATATTGTGTGACATTTCCGCGTTATTTCATCCAAGTCTGACTGCCCTTTGGAAATGGATAAAGGGATCACATCATTCATTGCGTGCAATCAGGAAATTTTCCACGTTGTACTATTTATATTGCTTATATGAATGCTGGCTGGGGGACTATAAACAGGAAGAAGACCAGCAGTCTGGCCGGGGGACTGTAAACAGGGAGTAGACCAGCAGTCTGGCTGGAGGACTATAAACAGGGAGTAGACCAGCGTTTGCTTGGTTCTGGGGGCTCTTGTCAATTATTAGCCTCCTTGTAAAGACAGTGGTAGAAGTGATGAGTCATTCCTCTACTGTCTGTCCACCATCGTTCACGATGACGCCGCCCAATGATAATGATATGAATGGTTTTCTCTACAAAATAGCGCTAATGAAATTGTATTATCTAAGTATTATTGCACTTTGGAATGCTATTTTGTTCCTGATTCAGGCGTACAAATATTGTGTCAGTTTTCGAACGATGCCTTGGATAATCTCAAATTCCTTGGAAATGTCACAATATCGCCAATCCTCCATCCATCAACAGCTACTTCTATCCCCAAGAAAGTATGCCAGTGGTGTCAAGAGTGTCCGTCCGCTAATTGTTGAACGACTGCAATTATAATTATAACTCGGCGCTCTCCTTTCACTCATTCCACCATCCCGAGTGTTGATAGGATAATTTTGCTCCAGCACGAGTCAGAATGCATTTCAGAGCGCGCGTTCCAAAGTGCATCGGTCACATAGATTTCACCATGCAACCGCCGTAGTTACGTAAGAGCTTTTTTCCTGCCCACGCGCTAGTTTCTACACGTGAAACTTGATTCTGCATATGAATGACCACCCAGCATGCACTGGCTAATGAACCGCTTGCACGCCATTCATGTTCGGGGCTCTTGGCGCTGTCTGGGCGCCCAATCTTTGGCTACTTGATCTGTGACTCATTGACCTTTATTAAGGGTTTTGGGATTTGTTTTCAGCTTGGATTTGGATTTGTTTAGAAATACAGTGGGAGGTATTCATCCTGCTGATCCGTATTGGCGTCGCGTCGTGCTAAACTATCAAATTATCAAGTAGGTTGTTTTGGCGCCTCCACTAATTTTCCCCGTTTAATGAAACAGTGGTTTAATTGTTTGATAGTTATTTGTACAAATAGT
Organism: Bactericera cockerelli; assembly: GCA_024516035.1. Taxonomy (NCBI): domain Eukaryota; kingdom Metazoa; phylum Arthropoda; class Insecta; order Hemiptera; family Triozidae; genus Bactericera; species Bactericera cockerelli. The sequence continues at coordinate 36,783,597 of CM044959.1, forward strand.
GATAATAGAAGTATCTCTCTTGTTGTGAAATGGGGACAATGGGTTCACATGATCAGTACGGTTCAATTATTCTTCTTAAATTTAAGTTGTCACAAAATCAGCTACCACAACATAAAAAAATTGATACATCAACATGATATTTATCATGTTTTTCTCCAATAATTTTTTGAATGGGACATCTTTTTCTAAACCATTGACTTGCAACGTCATCAGACTCATCAGATTTTAGCTAGAAGTAGTCCTTCGGAGGACCGAAAAGATATAAATATTCGTGGGTTAAATGAAGGTGTGGCCCGCCCTGCGGCTCTATGGGAAACAAAAGCCCGGCTTTTTTGTTTATACTATGGTGTCGTTGATCCAGGCCTCTCATTATGTTGTTTCAGACAAAATGGTTTGGCTATTAACTTATTGGAGCCACTTGTCTTTTCAGGATGACTTTGTGTTTTTTTCCTCGGGTCATTACTGGAAATAATAGATTGTCCTTTGAGATTAGGTAGCTCTGGATTACTTCACGATGTGAGAGAGTAGTAGGGGTTGTCTTTTTTGTTTCCCCATTAATTCTCAATTAAGGGACGTCCGGTTGTATCTTTGATTTTTAGGAAAAAGAAACTGTTGACATACATGTGTTATCTTTATGGCTAATAATTTCATGTCAAAGAGTACTGTTGATTTCAGTTGATAATAATAAAATAAATTTTCTTTAAAGTATAATAGCGATTTTACTATCCCTCTTCAGGACACTTGCTAAAAGAAAATGCGCTAGATATACGTGTATATCTTTTGAATACCAATCCGACTTTTGTTAGATTTTTCATCTTGCATTGTGCCTTTTTCAATGTTCCTTTAAGGTCAACCTCGACCGTTTCTCATTGAAGTCTCCCTCATTTTATGATGCAATTTATTATTTATATTTTATTGAAAACATTGAGGAATCCTTATGAACAGTGTTTGGTATCTTTCCTTATTTTATTGTTTTATTGACTTTGGAACTGAAATATGAGTTTTGTCAAGAGTCAAAACCCTTCTAATTTCCAATAGGTGTTCTACACACCAACAGGTCTTTCATAACTTCTTTCTAGGCCTTAGACGACTTAGACCTTAGATCATGTTGATTTTTTTGCTTCTTGGAACGTATAAGTTTACTTTTACAATATCTATCATGCCGACTGTTGTAATCACAAATTACACTTATTGCTATTATGTATTATGTGCAATTCTGCATAGAACTGCACACAGTGCACACAGTATTTTAGGGCAGAAAGATGTCCAGTTGTAGTTAGTAACATTTGTTATTTCCTACATTATTCGTATGATCTATCCCATATTGATCTCCTTTCATCATGTTTGGTACTTACTTTACAGGTGACTTTGACCACCAAGATATTCTTTTTTTTTCTCCAATTGTCTTTCCATCCTCTCTTTTGCTATGTACCTCTTACGATCTTCATATTGCATATACCTTCATATGTACTTTGTCTTATAGAGTCCATTATGTTATGCATTGTAGAATAATTAATACATGCGAGAGTGGGCATACTTTCACACCTCTGGCTGCCATGCCTGACTGAGCTGGAGTTTGTTTTCTTTAATATGATTTGTGTTTCGTGATGATCATTAGCTGAAGTCTTGGCTAATGCTTCAATAAGCTGAAGTACCTTTCAGACTTGGAAATGTTTCCCATTTACCAAAAGGTTTGTATGAAGCTGATATAAATATCACCAACTTTAACGAACTAGCAGTACATCTTGGAAGCGTCAAAATTGTAACGCATCATAATAAATTATTGTCCTGTAATCTATTAATGTGATTTAAGGTCACAGGATACATTTTCTGTATGGTGTATGGTCACTCTTGTGTTACTGGATCTGATTTTGTTTTCTTTCGATAAATTTACATATTACATTCATAGGTACGAGAACTTCTAGTCCGTTCCAATATATAGTCACTGCGATGTATACCTTCAATGTCTTCACTTTCATAAGGTTGTAAATGTACAATATCCCATTTCCCCTATTCACATGGTGAAACAAAGGAATTTTCAATAGATTGAGGGAGGTATGTTCGACTAAACCTTTTTTTCAACTCACAAAATTCAAGATAATTTTTCACTTGATTTCTCGATTTTTTTACACCTCTGTCCAGTCAGTCTTCTGTTGGATATCTTGGTGTTCACGTTTACAATCTTCCTTCGTATTAATCAAGTTAAAGATTCGTTACGCTTGTGTTGTATTTACGAGGGCTAAAAGTTTTTTAGTCGAGTTATGAAGACTACTAGTTGTGACAGTTTTATAAGTGTTTTTTTCTCGCATAATTTCTTCCATTTTTGACAGTGCTTAACTAAATTGATAATCCAAATTCTTTCGAACACACTATTAATTGATATAAATAATTTCCTCTTTATCATAAATCTGTTCTTAAAAATCCATCTCCTATTATTTCCTCAAATTCGGAAGTGTTTTTATGCATTTGTTTTGAACAAGGTGTTTGTTATTGTAATCAGTGTGAGTAATTGCATCTAGTATGTAATCTTTATAAATTCCGCTCTTCAGTCACGGCCGGTACTTGGTTCAGTAAAGTTTAAAGTCACTCGAATTCAACTTGTTACAACAATTTGTTTACCAATTTGGTTAACTATTTCCAATCCATTATATTTTTATGATTAAATCAATACCTTCAATATCTTTTGTTGGATCACTTTTGCTCTTTCAAATAATAATTCTAGATTCTTAACTACGTACGTACCGTACTTATTTAATTATTTTACCTCCAGTAATTATTTTTGTTCTAATCAATTTAGCATACTCGGTTGTCGTATTAGTATGAGTACATCTGTTCTTTTCTTTTTATAATTGTGAAATAATTCTCTTGTAGATTATCTAAGAAAATCTTGATAATTGTGTAATAATCCTCTTGAAGATCTATTATTTTTATCGAGGCAAAATCTTATACAATGTTTGGTTTTTATTAAATAAGTCTAATTTTTCTTGAAGAATAATACCTATTATCTCTATAAAGAGTTGGTATCTTGTTTATGCTAAAAGAATTCTAATATCTACAGTTAGTGTTGTGATTACTGCATTACGGATAATATAATATATATCCTCAACATCTTCGTACACTTTTGGAATATCATCGATGATCATTATAATCAAGGAGGTAAGCTTAGCCAATTTGTTTTCTTCTAAAATCCATTTTATTTGCTTAAGGTAATTGCCTAAGAAAAAGAATAGAGGAATCTATTCACCTTATCAGTACTATTAGTCTAATTTTGGTGGTGGATATTGGACAAGGCAAGTAAGTATTGTTACGAGTAAATTGATACACTCATTGCCTCATTATGGCCAAATTATAAAATAAACGAAGATATGGGAGTCCCTTATGTCAGGTTTTGCACCAATCACAGATCTCTCAAGTTATTGTTACACATCCACTATTTTCCATCCTCCAATGACCTCAGTAGGTCGATCGATGGGCGGTGGATTTGTAAGCTCGAGTTCGGTGGTTCGAGTCCAAGTATGGCAAAAATTTAGTAGGGCGAGATCTAGTAATAAAATTGTGAGATCACGGTTACGATGACTTTTTAACTGAACTTACTTTCCATCCTCCATCTATTTCCTTCGGCATACAAATCAACTCATTCAATCCCGGTAATTCAGTGATCAAGGCGTCTATCTGGTACTCCAGAGGTACGAAACGTAGCTGGGACATGGCAAGTAATCCTCCCATTTGATATTTTGACCACATAGTATTACGTCCTCCGCTTACTACTGGGATAATGGAACTCTCAAGTTGTAATCGGGCAGTGTAAATAAGACGATATTATTATTATTATTCATCTAAATAAAACAGGTTGGGATTTTCTATTAAACTAACATTCCAATCTAATAACACTTGGAAAAAAAGTGATCATATTTGTGCCACTCACGATGTGACTTAAACCAACATATATTTTGCTGAAATTGGGACTCGAACCTTCCGTAATTCCGGTTACGAGTCCGTCGCCTTATCCAGCTACTGAGGTGGGTTTCTTTACCACTTACCTAGTCAGGAATAACCTCACCTACTTACCCAATGACTTCTTTCATAACTTACATCATTACATATCGTACAATATCCTGACAATAGTTCCTATCCCATATGACGATGGCGCGGAACAGCAAGGGGCAATGGTTCCTCCTAAGTGGGTGCTGACGGTTTAATTGCCTGGTAAGTCGGTTAGATGATTTATGACCCACCGTTTAGATGGTTTAGTCAGATGACATGGTAACGAACTGGTTGGTAAGTTACACAAACAGTGTTATCTGTCCTCTCCGATAGCATCTACTGACTTACCGCAGGGTTGGGATGCTCGCACAACTTACTGCTTATATTCTCTTGTAGATAGCGTGTATTGGTTTCGATCTTGATTCTTGAGGAACTTGAAGAAAGTGAGAGTAGCTTCAAGTGGCGGCTGTTTGGCAGATAAAACTTGGACGAAGCATTAGAAGGTCTTCTGTCAATTTTCCGGTCTGTCCATACACTTGAATTGAATTTTAAAAGTATTATTTTTAAATACACTGTGATAACTTTGTTTTAAATGTAGAAATAAAATTGTTAGCCAGCGTCGATGGCATGTTGAATACACCGGTTCCCTTCAGAACACAACGAGATGTTAAGCGACATCCAGCGAGGTTAAGAACTTGGATTGTGGTGACCATTCAAATTCTAATTCTCGTGACGCTGGCTTTTCCCGGCCCCACTCAGGCTGGGTGAGGTCAATGTGAGTAGCAGGTTTTGTGAGTTTCCTGCGAATGGAGGTAAAACCCCCGTCGTGATATGACCATGGCAGTTGAAAGCGACGTTAAACCCCAAAAAAAAAAAAAAAAAAAAAAAAAAAAAAAATTGTATGAACTGTGAGTACTGGCCTTCATGGAAAAAAGCCACATTATTTGTGCAAGATATTTCTTTCAGATGTAAGATAATAGAATATAACTATCATTTTAGCCTAATTTAAATTCCTAAAAGTGATATGACCATGCAGTTGAAGGCGACGTTAAAAACCAAAAAAAAATTCCTAAATACTTCTTTTTAGGCTCAGTACTACTTTTTGGTGTCATTATGTGGTGGAATCCAAAGAAATTCATGAATTCGTTGCCGTCAAAAATTTTCACTTCGCTTTGGAGACACCTAAACTGTAGTTAGCGCATATTTTTCTGTTGTGAGTTCCATTTTCCTTCATTTCTATCATACTTTACTGTCAATTATCCTCAGTAGACCGCATTATTCGCAGAAATTGAACCCCATGCATACCACGGCCATCTCGGGAACCCATTTCGTTAACCATATCTTCTTGGTGCTAGACGTTGCTTAACTCCAGTGATTCGTTAGGAACTGTCGGAAATTGGAGTAGGTATTCTACGTGCAATCTTCTCTGGTGTTTTTTGAATTGGCTTATTAAGTTCACTTTTGCTTCTGTACGTGTACGTAAATTATGTGAACTAGTACGCTAAACTTACCCATGGTAGTACGAATGAAAGTAAAATTTGGTGAGAAGTTGTTGAAGCCAAAACGTGTCTAACACGTCACTTTAGTATGAAAGTTTACACGCATTGTAGCTCAATGTAGATAAGCTGCATCAGCTGTGTTTCTTCCGCTCTTGTTCTGTGTTTTCTGCATAATACTTAATTGTATACAATCTTACTTAAACGTATACCAAGTTACTAAGTGTAATTGAAGAACCATAGAGAGCAATATCTTACATAATTTTGAGATGCTTGGAAGTGCATAGGGAATTTCTAACGTAAAAAATTGAGAAGAAAGGAAATGTCATTTTTTCTTGATTTAAATGTTGTTCTAGTATGTCGTCAGATTATTCAAGATTTTTTATTCTTTGGTAGTTGAGTTTTTAAACCATTTTAGGATGTTTTAAAATTAAAAATAAACAACTACAATTCAAAAGCGAAAAATTGGACAGTTAAATTAAATTATAAAAAAATAACATGTACAAATGTACATATATTACATGAACAGTTGAAAATGATCTTAATAATAAGGAACACAACAACGCAGGGATAACCAGGATAGGTAGATACTTAATATCTTGGACATTAAAGATCTAAAGATACGTAGGTAATCGGTTTTGTTTCATAATTCGATTTCTCTGGAGTAGAATCATCTCTTTTGTTTGATCATCTCAACAATGCTCCTTTATGGGTCTCTTGGATTCCTTCTTTTGGATTCGGCATCGCGGCTTCTCCAAAGGGCCCACTATAAAAGAAACACATGTCCGATCTTGTTGGGTACAAGATGTGTTGAAGATATCACGCTTTGTAGATATTTCGACAGTCTGTGACAGTGATGAGGTGGGTATTTGTGGGCTACAAGCCCTTTCATCATATCAGTGTCTAAAGGCCAAGCCTTGTCGGTGTAGCCACTGATTTCTGTTCCTCGGTAAAGACTTCATCTCTTCCTACTCAATCATATTACCACATGCAACAATGTATTCATCAGTATAGAACAGGAAGAAAGAAAACTACAAGATCATCTGTGATGGATCAATCTTGGGGTCAATTGATTCATCACACATCAAGATCAGTGGATATGATTCAGATTTCTTTGGGAAAAATGTGTCTTAACTGTCTTACAAGACGGTGATAAGTAGAGATGTGTGTTTAGAACCTAAGAAGGAATTTAGTTAGATACTGTTTCTTTTTAGAAAATGATGTAATTAGAAAAAAAATCAAATAATTTATTCAATTGAAATACCTACTGCAGTATTTTAATTTAAAAATGTTTGAAATAAAATGCAACACTAATTGTGACGATAAGTGTGTTTTACAATAATTTATATTGTTCTTTTCACTTCTAGTTTCCAAATTAGTCAAAATAATGCCTATACCTACCTATATCCTGTATATCCTTACCAGCAGTCATTGTGTATTGTATCTAGCATAGCTTCAGATTCCCAAGTGAAGGATTTGAATACCTGTTTCTCCTGATGGGCGAGAGGCGGACAGCTGCTGGTGCGTTCAATTATTCGACTCTAATAAGCATTGGACTTTGATTAATTTGATGGCAAGCTTCATGTCTGAAACTGTCATTGTTCCAATTCTCCGCAGGCTAAGGAGATATGGAATCATTGGAGATCCGAATGGAATGCCCGCCAGTCCACTATTGGTTTTAACCCAAGGCCGTAGAAGTTTGATTTATTCAGAGAATTCGCCTGTGTGTGTCTAGACATTTTTCAAAAAGAATTACAAGAATCTCATTATTTTGATCAAAACTTGAAAACATTTGGAGAACATCAAAAAGTTTTCAACTCACAGAATCAGGACCTTGTTGAACGTTCACAAATAAACTTGATTATTTATTTTATTAGCCAACAAAATTTCTATTCCCTAAGCTTTCGTGCTGATTATAAATATTCACAAGTAATTTAGCCCGAGGTAGGATTTTATCTTTGCAGAAAACTGTGTTAATCCTGGACTAATAGACCTCATAAAATGTTTCCCTGCGTATTATTTCTAACGGCTTTGCGCGGACATGGCTAAAGGTCTGCCGTGTCATAACTTCTTGGATTTCATACTCAAGGCTTGAATTATCTCTCGGACAATGTCTCTCCCCATGTGAGCCATTCAATGGATTTCGAGTTTCTAGTTGAGCTTGGCGTTTCATATGTAGAAATCGTTTGGCCCCGCTCCAACAAGGTTTAAATTTCAGTTTTTGTTCGCCAGAGTAAACTTCTCGGACTTGTGAGGTAAATTGCGTCCATCGTACCTTGTGGAATTTGTGTAAATGTTTGCATTTGAGTGATTCTCAGTCTATTGACTACATATAACAGCTTTCAGCGATATTATTTATATACTAATACAATTATGAAGCTAAAAAAATGAGCAAGGTTAAAATAATTGGCAAAATTCCCGTCTGAAATGTACGACCAATCTCCTCGTTTCTGAGGCAAATAAGCACTTATTTAAAGTCTAGGTGAATGACATCAAGCTTGACTTGGGTAGTTAGGTATCATACTTTTTTTTGATTTTTCTGATATTGGTTCTTTCACAGACTAAATTTTTTGTCTTTTTTTACTTCCTTATCCTATAATAAGGAAAGTATTGTAGTTTCGTCGAAAATTGACCTACCCAGCTTTCACATTTCTGGACAATCATAGCCCAGGATACCAAAAGTGTTTTCAGCCATTGGTCCGTGCGTCTGTCGGTGTGTCTTGTGTCTGTGAACGGGATATCTCAGACGTAGAGCTAGAGACTTGAATTTGGTATGGTAATTAATTTATACACCAGACGAACCATGAACTTTTGGTTGAAATCGGCCGCATTCTGCGGCCGCAGGGCGCAAATATTGGCCGCAAGCACCGCTTCTTTGAATTGGTTAAAGATACAAAAATTAAAGACAACATTTTTCTCAGATTAAAAAAATAATAGGGGTCACTCTGATCATTTTTTTGATATCTTTAACTTTGGAAACCGGCCCCAATTTACCGGTATTGTAGGGGGACCCGATTGGACTAACTTTTTTATTATTCATCCTAGATGGGGGTTTGACATATCAAATTAAATGATTTTGAAGTGCTGATCACGAATTTGGCATTGATCTTTAGTTACTGTTACCGTTCGATCACCAGTGGCGAATTCGACTCACTTTTTGGAGATAAGAAGTCTGTGATGTTAGACCAGATTTTTTTCATTACCACATTAAAAACTTATTCTTATGTTAGTTTCAGTGATGACACTCGTGGCGTAGCTCACGCCGATTCTGGTCTGAGGCCCAGGATGACAGCCTATTTTTATCTCAGCTGGTTCAGGCTGTCTTCCTCAGTAGTCCATGTTCTCCACTGACATTGTTTATTGTTTCCCTAGCGCGACGTATTGCTATCGTGGCCCAGGAACTCTTGTGAGGACTCCTCGGTTTCAGCGATCATCAGCACCAGCTTGAAAGCGAATCTTTCACCAAGAGCATTCTCAGCACAACATTCTCTTTTGTGTATTACAAGGGGCGGCTCATTCCTTCGAACTTTAGGAGGGCAAACAATTTTGATCTAGCAAAAAAATCAATTTTTTGAATGGTAACCATTGATTATATTCGTACCTTAGATGAGTATAATAAATTAGCAGATTAGGATCCTGGGATAATGGAAATGGATTAATCTCTGTCAACATGTGTCTGTGGTACGAGAAAAAAAGCGCAAAAAGAAATACATTTATTTTGTAGAAACTAACTTTCCAGTAGTATGCCATGATTTTATTTATGGAACTTTTGATTCAATTCAAGTTATATTTCTTTAAATTCTATAATATGTAGTTTTAACCTACACACACTGTTCAACATTTTCCACCATTCTTTCTATCCACGGTGGTGCTATCATGATATTATCATCCAGTATCCACTGCTTCGACAGTCTGAAACCCTACACCGCTCCGTTCAAAAGCCACCGCCGAACTCCAGCTCTTGTGATCATGATCTTGGCCACAAATGTCACGGGTTCATCTCCCAAGGCTGGCATTGTTTTCATTAAAGTCATGAGCGCATGGTTCTCAATTCCTCATTACCAAGAAGAGTCTTCTCCCAATTCCTCGTCCACTCTTCTGAATCTCTCTTGCAAAGGTTGCTCTCTGCTCTGTCTTGGCGGGGTCAAAGATTTAATTTTGAAGTGCAGCACGTTTTTTTTTTTTCTTCATCTGCTTACAAAGTATTAATTTACGTTCGATATCAGGTTAGTTAATTGTTGTGGGTCTCCGTATTAGCGCGCGATTTTTTTTCATCATGACGGTGTTCTTAGTGGAATGTTGGAGGTGGTCATCTGGTAATTTATAGCTAGCTCGATGTGATATAATAAAAAGCTTTCAGAACCGGATGGACTTCTCGAAAGTGCCTATTTGTATAGGATTTAGATGAAAATTTGATCACTGTGCACCGTCACTCCTGTGTAACCAATTCACTGTTTATAGATAGCTGTGTAACCAATCTTCATAGTCAAATAGACAAAAATGTTTCAGGGTACTGTTACCGTAAATAAAATTGTGCCTTTAAGGATACATTCACGTATTAGTAGAGTAGTGTTGTATTCCAACTGTAAGCTGACGGCAAAGAGACTCCTCGAAACATAATTATAGTAATAGTTCTTGAAACGTAAGAGGGGGTGTTCTTAAAGTTGAAAAAAAATGTATGAACATTTTTGTTCTCATATGACAGAGTTCATACATTATAGTCGATAACATCTTGTCCCATGGTGATTCTCATCACTGTCTCAGCGTAATCTTGTCACCCATCTCACCAGGACTTCAATTAGAGGTCGCTTTCCGACAAAGCCTTGGAGATTCCTTCCGATTCGAAAGTTTCGGAGGGTACTGAACCAAAGCCTCCAGGTTGGGAGTATCCCGCCTCACCAAGTGTCTTATCCTGATCGAATGTACTGCATCAAGTGTACGGAGTGGTATTTGCTGATGCTATCGGTAGAGAGAAGCTATGGGAAGTCTTCTATGTAGATCCAGATCTGGCATTACGTAGTACCGACACATAATCACCCGTTGGTACACGCATTCACAGGTTGTACACTCTTTTCTGGTGACAAATCCACTTGTTATCCCGTGAATGATACTCAGAATGTGTCCTAATACTAAACTTTACATTCTACTTCAAGATTTTTAAAATGATATGATAGTAAGATCTATTTTGGTCAATTTGGATCCATAATATAGTGTCTAAAAAGTTCTTCAGCTCAGTAGTTATTTTAGTAACATTGTTTTAATGTCTATTTCTCAAGTATTACTTTAGGCAATACTTGAGTAGTACTTATAAGTAGATACATTGTAAACACATATTGTAGGTGCCTAAAAGTTGTATTATCTTTCCTTTCTAAATTAGTAATTTAGCTCCACCTGTTTACAGAAAAGAAATTGATTCAATATTATTATTAATCCAATAAACAAACATCAATCCTATCTACACTATACAAAAGAATAAATGATGATGTTAAGGATTGTCTCATGAACTAGTCTTATAGCAAATGAGTCAAATGACCAAACTTGATACTTTACTAATCCTTGTTGACAAATGGGCAAAATCGCACATGCCATATCTATAAATTCGTAGCTATAAATGATAAAGAAATAGATATTCTTGACAATATTGTATAAATCTAGATTGTTTTAAACAGTTAATTTTGTGCAGATTACCTAACTAAGTGGACTTGTTAAAAACACCACAAATGGAGTCCATATATGTTGTACTTATTAGGTATTTTACGATTTTTACTAGGGCATTGGTCAACCATTCTATTGTTTCTCGTATAGTTTACTTAACTTTTCACATGATTTCACGTGTTTGTAGCTCGAGAACAATTGTTTCAGCACGACAGTCTACACTTTGTCGACACTTTCGGATTACTTTTATCTTTGGGCTACTTCTTGATCCGTAAAAATAAATTGTATTGGTCTTTTTGTGTCTTTGATTATTTTAAATCCCATGTTTAGCTTAAATAATTGCTTTCATTGCTTCACTACCTTTCCTGAACATTCCCAGTTTCATTATAGGAATGTTCAGGAAAGGGTGTTGTCACTGTTATATTCACCATACTTGTAGGATTCTGAATGAGACTAGGATGTAACACATTGAATAAATTGTTGACATTCCCATCTCTCACTTACGTTATATTCATTTTTTTCTTTTTATTATGTACATAACCTATGCTATTTTAAAAGCACAAACTAGTTAAGAATTTACAGCAATATGTATGAAGAAAATATCGCAATTTGATACCTACCTACATAAGCATGCATTGTACTTATAAGCTTTATTTGAGGAGATAAGTAAATGGTTCTAACGCTTCATATTTTGCAAAAGAGAAAAACGTTCGATTCAAAGCTAAGATAGGTATTCTTCGCAGCCAGGAAAAGGGTTAATCTTGTTAACACGGAACTCACTCCTGAGGACCTTACCTATGGTGTACAGACTGACGTCTCAGTGTTAATGAGGGAACAAGCAGAAGAGGAGGGGGCGTTAGGTGGTAATTAAGAGCGACCAAACCTCACATCCAAATCCTGCACACTGAAACTCTCTTGGTACATAGCGACCGTAAGTCAAAAAATAGGTCAGAGACTCTACAACCAATAAGTGACTAATAGTCGTGCAGCCATTAGCCTGGTATCGCGATCCTCACGAGATTTAGCGCTAGTTCCGTATTGTAAAGAGAGAGAAAGAGCTCTCGTTTTGAATACCCAGTTTTAGAACAAAAAAAGAACTTACACAAACAGAAAGTACAACCCAGAGAACAACACAAAACATCATTAATAATATTAACAACAATAGCAAGAACACAAACAACTAAGATAGCTGGCTATTCGAAACCATATGCATCACCAATATCAACAATACTACCAACAAAAATAATATTGTTCTCTGTTGATTACTTTCCTGTACGCAGCAACAATAACAACAAAGACATGTTTTTCTAACCATATGCAATACTAATATTAACAACACCATCAACATTGTTGTTATTCTTACAACAAAAACACTAGAACAACCATAGCAATATTGTTCTCCAGTGTGTTAATTACTTACTTGTACTCAATATAGTGAACTAAATATTTTCGCAACTTCAAAATTATGAAAATTGATTACTATAACCTACTTACCATTATGATTAACTAATTTCGATAGTATCAAAATAAGATGGTTTTTCATAAACTATTCTAATATTCATGATGCTATTTTGGTGTGTTAATTTTTACGTGATGAAGAAGGTTAAAATAATTGCAAAGAGAGTATAACGTTTTAGAAAATGCACTATGAAAAATTAATATTTTCAATTCAAATGAAGGTTGTACATACCTATTTAACCTCATCTTCAAGTATTGTTTTGGCAAGGTGTGGTTATTACTCACGGGCCAGTGAGTCCTTAACAAGAAACACCTAAAGTACAATACTTACGTACATAATTATATCAAAATTATTATTTTATATACTTGTATTATGTATGTTTTCCTGTATATCAAACAAGAAGAAGAGGGGACTGCTGTTATCTTCAGAAGTCACATTCTTATGCCAGTGTCTACCATGGCAGCGTTATCAGCTCTCATCTTGTTGAGATTGCCTATTACGTGTTTTTCTTCTCTAATTTGCTTTTTGTTCAGAACGTGTGAAACTGTTGGCCCAAACTATTCTGGGTCCCTCTGCTGTTTCTGTCACAAGTCTCACATCGTGAATGAGAGCATTTACAATTTCAGTTCGCATAATGGGTCGCCTTGTCCGAAGCTGACATAGCACTACTTACTGATAGCTCTATATACAGGGTGTCCCGTATACAGATGCAAATATTTTGAGGGTAGGTTCAGCCCACCGTGAACTATCATATGAGCGAAACTTGCAGTGGGGCATTTTGTTTCGTTAAAGAGTTATGGCCAAATCCCTGTTTTTCCCACAGGTCTAGAGGTCACTTGGATCGATGCACGTTTTTAAAGAAATGATAGCCAGTAAGTAATTTTTGACTTCATGTATGGATAGTCATGCATATTTCCCTTGAAATGCAGTTGGTTGCATAAAAAAATATTGAAAGACCACAGAGATATTTAATCATAAGTTCAATACTTTTCTAAATTTTGATTTTTCCCTGTTTTCCCTTTCGTGAATTTAGAGTACTTCTACAATTGCAATTCTGCGTATCACTAGTTAAAAAAATACCCTATTATGTTTAGTTTTATAAAAAAGAAAAGCTCATTTATATTACTTTAAAGATCATGGAACGCAGTACACACAAAGCTCAAAAAACACTTCTGAATCATGATGGAAAATTCAAAGTTGGCTGAATTTTAACAGAATTGGCGCGTAATTTGAGGTATAAATACACTGCTCTGGGATGTTTAACAGAGGGATATTGATCATTCACAGTGGTCGGTCGGTGTGAACTTTTATGTGAATGGGGTTACGGAATCACAGGGTTATCATGAGGAAAAATGAGAGAGGCTGCAACGAAAGCAGCAACCAGTGGTGTAATTATGGAAAAAGAATACACATGGAGAAAGACTCTGCGCTACCAACAAAAGTTATGATTTTATTTTTAGAAGTAAAATTAAAAATATCATTTTTGTGTTTATCACAATCATGATATCAAAAACATAACAAATAGTGCCGAAAATTAACCTTGGGTAAAACTCGAACATCCAACCTTAAGGTTACTATTATTATTAATACTTTATTTTTATTTTATAAACAATTGGACCAAGCTTTATTCACATTTTTTTTTTTTTACAATGAACATGGTAACAATTTGTGAAATAAATATATAAACAAATACATGTTTGTAGTTTATTGATAAACTACAAACATGATACATTCTGCAACACAGGACATGAAATGAATAGAAACCAAAAGAATATGTAGCGAACCAAGGGCGAGGTTTAAAGCTTGTGGCTTTCTCTTCCACCGAACAAATTGATCGCCTTGTTATTTTAACTATTAGATTTGATTGATATAGTTGGTTAATAGAACTAATTGTACTCAGAAAATTTTCATTTATAACTTGCAGTTGGCACAAAAATAGTCACACAGACCGCTTCAGGCATCGAGTGTTCTTCAAAATGCAATAGCGCCCAGATTCAAAATTTGAAAGATGTGTTTCTCTCCTTCTGGTGCCGTTTGATAAGGCGTATCTCATTCGTTCCTTCACGCGTCTGAAAGAACTTTGTATTTATTGAAGCAAAATAGCAAAGGGTATTTTTTTTACCTAGTGATACGCAGAATTGCAATTGCAGAAGTACTCTAAATTCACGAAAGGGAAAACAGGGAAAAATCGAATTTTAGAAAAATATTGAACTTATGATTAAATATCTCTCTGGTCTTTCAATATTTTTTCATGCAACCAACTGCATTTCAAGGGAAATATGCATGACTATCCATACATGAAATCAAAAATTACTCACTGGCTACCATTTATTTAAAAACGTGCATCGATCTAAGTGACCTCTAGACCTGTGGGAAAAACAGGGATTTGGCCATAACTCTTTAATGAAGCAAAATGCCCCACTGCAAGTTTCGCTCATATGATAGTCCACGGTGGGCTGAACCTACCCTCAAAATATTTGCATCTGTATACGGGACACCCCTGTATATCTAGTTTTTCACACATGTATTTATTATACTAGCTTGTTCATATCATGTTCTTCACTCATTCTTGTAAATATGTGACAGAAACTTACAATGTACCATGGTTTTCTATAAGCTATAATGCCTACGATGTATTATATCGACCAAAACCTTGTCATTCTTGTTTTGATCTCTTCATTTTCTGTTTGAGTCTCTGTGTGTTGTTTCACTGCGTTCTGATGACTGTGCGATGACAGTGCACAAATGACTTCAAATGACAACTGGTAAAATAGATCAGGACGTTCCAAAGAGGCCAGAGCTCTCATGAACAACTATAACGACATCAGAAAGAAGAGCAAGATCAGAGATATTAATAATAATAAAAAGTTATAATATTTATGTTCATCGCTTTCGGGATATCACAACTACTCAAACTCGCTTTACTAAATCTACGCTGAAACCGGGACTTGAACCACCGACCTCCAAGTTACAAGTCCGCCGACTTATCGATCAAGCTAAAATATTAATAATCACCAGCAAGGTTATATCATGGAGGTTTATGGAAAAAAATCACTTTGCTAATATTTTTCCCATTTTAAATAGTGGCACATTTTTGAGAAAACTCATTGAAACTATTCAATCAACATAATAAATATATGAGTTCTGTATAGATCGATTTCAAGAAATAAATGAACTGGTAATCAAATGTTAAGGCAGTAGTTTGGTAATCCAGGTAGCGTTGGTATCTGTTAATTCATATCCTACTAAATACAGGACTTATGTAGCATTAGAATAGCAACAAAAAAAAAACAATGGTGGTGGAAAATATAGAATAATATAAAGAAGTCAAAATATAATTAATAAAAATACAGGATACAGGGGATAAAGGACATGTACGATTGAAATTAGAAATGGCAAGTCTCCATCTTAGTGATATCTCAATTCATTAAGAGCACATGATTTATATCTACTAACATCCATTCCAACAAAAAAGGCCATTATGATGCAACCGAAGTGCAAAGGAACGTTCAATGCATACTAAATAGACAACTGCGCCTGCTAACTGACTTAATCAACGCAGAAGAACGGGTTGGAAGCATGCAATTTGTAGATGCAGTCCGATCAGTGGCTTGATAGGTGTCATTATTGGTTCAATTAGTAGCGATCTAGCCAATGATAGACACCGTGTGTCAATGGATAGAGTTATAACAAGCTGTAGCCATGCCAGGTCAGAGTTTCGAGAGAGGTCGAAAGATCAGTGGAGTAAACAAAATCAGGACACACGACTGATTCAGTAAAACAGACGATGCAAAAAAATCTTTGAGGAGTCATTTTCTGCCACAGAACTTTTAGTCGTTTGACATACCTTCTCAGCACATTTACAGATTTTTTTATTTATAATATTTTTTATTATTTCAGTCGTTTTAAAACATTCTGACTATTCAAAAATAGATTATGTATGCAATATAGTACAATTATTGTGCAAGTGTTTGAACCCCGTGGCGATGTAAAGGCGATCTCTTGTCACTTAACTCTTTTATCGAACTAACTAGTCTAGCTCCTTCGCAGTTCACTCAACCATATTTCAAGTTCATCTGGGAAAAAAAGGTGATCAAACTGTGAACATGGTAGACAACAGAGCAGACAAAGACTTCCTCCAAACGCTTCACTTATTTAACAACTAGTCATTGATAAATAAATTAAAACGCGATATCAACTGAAATCTCCAGCAGAGCAGAGATGCAGTGGGCCGAGGAAATCATAAAACAATAATACTCAACATAAACAACATCGGTGACAAAGTATCCAACACGAAATTGAAAACGAAAACAGATATATCAGCGAGGAAACAAGATAATAGATAAGCTCTCTTTGTTACCAAACCCCGTGCTCACAAATTGGTTTATTGGAAGTTGCTGGACTGGTGGACCGTTTGGTTTATGAATATTGAATTTCTTTAGTACCAGGAGCACCCACGGTCAAATTTCACAGATAAGTTACGTTTATTTTGGACTGTGTCACTTGGTTTTCAGAGATAAAAACAGAGAAAAAAAAAACTTGAATAAACTGCCTGCTTCTCTCAGTGGGAGTTATGCGATAGAACTCTCGTTCTTTTCAAAGTTGAAATGAATAATGCGTGACGCTTTATTTCAAATAATGTCTTGATCTCATGACAGAGGTGATTGGCCTGGCCCTGGTAGCATTGTGCAAATAGGTTGTGGAGCCATCATGAAAAGATAATGGAACACTTGGAAGAAGTTAATGGGGACTCTTTTTATCTTTGTCTCTTTGGACCAATTAGAGAAATAAGTGTATTTGTGTTCATAAAAATATAGGCGTACTGACTGAAATTCGAAAAACGACTATTGTTCAAGATTTTAAATAGGCTTTGCCCTCAGATAAATTCTCACAATTAGTGTTATAGCTTTGAATCAATTTACAAGAATTCAAGGACAGATCCTCTATAAACTTTCAGGAACAGAACTCATCCTATGAAATTATTAATACTATTATTGACAATCTGTTTTTTATATAACAATTATTACGATCACAGTATCATTATAGGATCAACAGATTACGTAATGTTTGAATATTTCAACGTTTTATAGATCTAGATCATTATTTTTAATATTCAAGGCTATAATCAATCTCATGCAAATAATCTCAAAACTCCTGAACCATTCTTGTATCGCTCAATGTCTTGACACTTTGATCCCACCACTCCAGTCCCATCCTCATTATCGCATCCTCGTTTCCTTTTAGCATCCTTGGGAAGCGTGCCCATATTTAAACATCATTCACCGTAAGGAGTTAAAAGCTCAATCAAGGTCGAAGTGTGACTTGCAGAAACAGTATTTGCAAAAAGTGTTTGCTTTTTGACTCGCCCACTCCCATGTTGCATCTGGCGATGACGGACAAGTTGCTGTTGTTTTAAGTGATTCTGAGCTCCGAGCTAGAGCAACATGTGGTTGAAGTTGAAGGTGCCTGATGGAAGGTGGGCAGACTGATCAAACAGTACTCTCTGATTACAGTGTGTGACTGTTGCTGCATAGACGCTTCCCAACCTCGATGACGGTTTGGTTTTATACTCTCAGACTCGGTTCTTCACCTTCAAAAAACACCGTGTTTTTCGAAAAAATGTTAGTTCCAAAGGATTCTTCAAGATAGCGCCAGTAGAGTTTTGCTCTCGCGAAACGGAGTTGGCGTATTTTTTGTGAAATACGCCAAAGGTAGCAAAAAAGTAAAAGCGCCAAAATTTAAAAATTCAAGAACATAAACAGAAAGCATAAAAACAAGAAAAGCTAATGTACCCGAAGCTACCAACGTCTTGAAATTTTTATCGAAATTTCTACAGGGTACGGCAAAATATTTTAACTCTTATTGCTGAAGTTACCAAAGAGGTACTAACAATACATACCTCAGTCACAAGATTTTTTTACTAAGATGTTTTTTTTCTCGCAGAGTAAATATAATCCTACTAGCAGAAGTCATTTGCGTTCTATTTTTATCATAAAAATAAAAATTTTAAATCAATTTTGTAATTTTTATAAACTTACACGCGCACTAAAACTTTTTTTATTATTGTTGCAAATACAATTGCCTGTAAGTTAAGGCAAAATAACTCGATTATAACCTAACGGCACGCAGTCATATCCGACATTGAAGGAACCAAAAGGTCTGTTGTAATCGTCTGTCGTAATCTTAGTTCCTTCAATGTCGGATATGACTGCATGCCGCCATCTATAACATTCAATATTATTTGCAACAAGAATATAAAAAGTTTTAGGGCGCGCGTAACTTAGTAATAATTACAACAAAAAAAAATATTTTACAAATAGTACACAATTATATAATAATAATTCCGTGTCCGTGAGATAGGTATTGATACCTAAATCACGGTGGTGAGAGGATTATATGGACGCCCAAATCCAATGTCTAGGCTCCTTTCATGTCCATAGTATACAATTGATCACAAGCTAGATTACGACAGACCTTGGTTCCTTGACATTCGTATATAATATATATATGACTGTGTCCCGCCAGGTTTAAAGCAATAATCTTTTAGGGCGATCCGAATTTCGTTGAAACAAAATTCGATTTCGACAATTTTAAATTTATGCACAAAAATAGACCAAGTGCCATGCGCGATCTCCAAAACATTAATCTCAGCGACTTCACTTTACCTCATCGTCCTCATCGGCAAGTTAACAGATGAAGAAATATAAAAAAAACACTGCCAATTATGGACACAATACTTCCTCGTGATTGCTTCACATTGTAAACACGTGCCAAATTTGAGATTTTTTTAGAAAATTACTTGTATCTCTAAAACGGCTCAACCGATTTTCTTCAAATTTGTTTTATATGGTAGAATATTATTTTTTATACATTCTAGATTCTACAAAAAATTCTGTATCGGCAAGTCGTGATCCTTATTTTTTGACTTCTTTGTCCAAAATTTCGGATTTTCTTAAATATCAGAGTCAAATCATTATTAATTTAAAAATAAATATAAAAAGCCTATGTAAAATAATAATATGCATAACCATACAAAATTTCATCAAAATCGAGTGTACCGTTCACGAGATATCAGCGTTTAAGTAAAAAGTTAGTGGTCAGGCGCATGGTCTCTTTCACCAAGAACCGCTAGTACGAATTCGATGAATTTAAAATGGGACCATCTGCAGAATGTCTCCTAGATGTGTGCAAAATTTCATCAAAATCGGTAGAGTAGTTTCCGAGATTTGCGCGTTACAAGGAATCGTTTTAACAGACCGACAGACAGACCGACAGACCGACAGACAGACACAAAACCAAATTTGCTCAGGAGGTTATGAAACGTCCAGAAATATGAAAAAAATTGAAATCGGAGCAAAAAAATATTTTTTTTTACAAAAACGAACACAATACTTCCGATTTCTAATATTAGAAATTTCTCGGAAGTAAAATGAAGCTGGGAAGCAATGACTGTAGTAAGGTAAAAGAGAAAAAGGGATAGTTTAATGAGAATTAAAAATGAATTATTCTAGAGAATTTTTCGTAAATAATGTTAATGGTTGTTTGTTGAACCCTGTTGAATAATCAAATTCGTTGTTTATTTCTATAGAGTAAAGATTATTATTTGACAAATGATCAAACACCAAACACGCCTCAATTTCACATAATGAAGGTTTTTTTTTTAATTACCGCCACAATTTTGTTTATATTCTTGCCAATCCCTGAATTTGCAAAAAGTAAGCGTATTTCGAGCGAAACGCTGATTTTGAGGTTAGGTGGTTCGTGTTTTTGGCAAAAATGAAGAATCGGGCATCAATATCAATTGAGCGAATTTACTGACGGAGCTACACAGAAATTTATAAACAGATAGGAAATACTTATATTTTATCAATAATTTACAAGCACTTCCAAAACAAATTGACATATCAGCCCCTTGTATCCAACCCATCTGCATATCCCATTCCTATGTCTGCTATCTTCTTCTCGCTCCTCTCACACACACAGAGACCAGCTGCATGCTGTTTGGTTCATTCGTTGGGAAGGCTGATGCTTTTTGTGTGGTCAATGTGTAGATTACTTTAGATATCAAATGTAAAATTAGAAAGCATTTACAGTAAAATCAGAATTATACCTTGATGACTTACTTTTCTCGATAAAGTTCAATAAAATTTACTCTACATTCCATGTGTAAAACATAAATTTCGAAATGTTAATTACTCATTTATTATAGTGCTTGAGAGGTGCTGATACTGTGTATTCTCTGTAATGTTTGGAGACCACTTCTTGAGTTTATGACTAAAAATCCTATAAGAATAGATGGCCGAGGAAAAGATGAAGACAAAATAATAGGCACCTACATGTAAATCATGTAATAGTCATTATAATCAAACACTAAATCCTGAGGAAGAGATTCTTGGAGGAGTCCGGGGGTCACGACTCGTGTAATCATCACTGGTGTAGAACTTATCCTGTGTGTTGGTGCCTCGGTGTCTAGGTTTTTCGAAATACAGGGCTTCCAAGACACTAACTACATGGCTGTACGAGATAGTGTGTGTTCAGATTATTTTGTAGTACATGGATGTGAGACTTCAGGTTTTTTAAAGTTGTGTTTAAAGTTGTGGAAGAGCGAAATTAAAACACAAAATCGAGATCAGAAGTTCGGACGAGATCAGAGAAAGTAATGCTAATTAATTTCTTCATTTAAAACAATACGCAAAATCTATAATTGAGTCCACAGAGGTATTACAAAAACGACTTTCAATTCCGCCCTGAGTTTACGATACACAAGGCTATAGAGGTATATTTGCAATATTTACTTGGTAAAGAAGATGAAGTGATATTTTCGAGTATGAGTCACTAAATGAATATTATATATGCTAATGTCCTTGTTTTTTCTATCTGATTTCAGGCGAAGAGATGAAAAAGCTATGACAGGAGGCTATCTGAGCTCCTCCTCTGAGCGACAGGTGCGTACATTAACATTTGAACCTACTAAAAGTTTTTTTCGGCAGCAGAAATGTCACTGCAAGGAAAAATGACTAGTTTTTACTCTCAAGGCAGAATAATGGTGTAAAATACTCGTAGTTCTTAACCTGATTGTGGGAAAAGTTTTAATTCGTATTCCATTACACCTGTCAAGACGTTTGTCACGGTATGTAGCTAAGTGGTCAAGGCGTCTGACTGGTAAAGAGGTCGCGGGTTCGAAACCCAGCCGGTATATGACAAGTCATCCTCCCATTTGGGTTTTGACCACATAAAAGTACGTCTTGGGCTTACTGCTGGAATAATGGGACTCATTAGTCCTAATCAAGCAGTATAAATAAGGCGATATTATTATTATTATTATTATTACACCTAAGGCATTATTACCAATGTCAATATCAATTCAGTCCATGAACATTGAACATTCAGCACAAGATCAAGTGAAGTAATGAAAAAAAATAGGTCAGATTTTCATCGGGTTCAAGAAGAAGAAGAGAAGAAGAAGGGGAAAAAAAATGGACTCCTAAGATTGACTTGAAGAAGATCCACACAAATCTTGAACAAACAATTTGAATCTTTACCACAAGGTTTGCTTTGCTCCAGAAATAACTTTTGACCTTGTTTGTTCTGATCGAATTGGGCTTTAAATCACGTTTTTGTACTACATTTTTGTGTGCCATATTTTTCAAATTTTGTGGTTGAATTAATATCTCAAATAATTATATCTAAGTACATATGTACGTATACAATTTATTTTTTCATAAGGTTTTCATGATTGAATTTCAGGATGAGTAATTTTTTTACATGAGCAAGGTTGATTTCGAATTAGTTCGATAAAATTTCCTAAGTCAAATTGAAAACAGAAAGACGTTTTAATTTTCAATAATTTTTTTTTTTTGTATCACAACAACAGTATTGTCTATTTTTGTTTCGGATTTTCGATGTCAAAGCACATTAACGCTTTCTCTATTTGAAATTCCAAAATAGGTGAAAACGGTTAATTACTTTGTTGCTAGTTCTAAATAACAAATAATATCTTGCTCTTACAATTCCTTTCACGATGGAATAAACAAATTGCTAATCCCCTTTTTTACCCTAACTCTCAAGGATAATGAAAACAAATACCCATCACATACTTAATATAGCACCCTCATTTGAACTTGATCTAAATAATTCAAATCTAAATAAAGATTATAAAATGTGTCGAGACTGAAGACTGAAATAAAAGGTTTTTATTCGTGAATTGTTTTTTTCGTGGTACGTAGATTTGGGTCACTGATTAATCTAACCCTGCGTTAGGTGTAAAATAAATTTCTTCTTTTTCGGTACAAAACACTAACAGCCTTTTTATACCTTTCGCTTTAAATCCGAATACACACCTCGAGGCCATATTACACCGTTATGTAAACGGTAAATCGGTTAAAGTTTTATCATCACCATCTTCTTTGCTTTAATTTGAATTTGCTTTGAATGGCTGAATAATTTGGGTTTTGGGAGATTTATTACACCTGCAATGACCTTTTGCATCGCATTTTGTTTAGAAATCATTTGAAGTTTAGAAAATGATTCTATACTTTTTGTCATTCAACTTTGAATCTGATAAAAAATATTTGATTTAAGAAGTGCTTGTTTCGATAAGAAAATGAAGATAGAGAATTAGATATTATCGTGACTGTTACAATTGAAAAAATATTTTTTGCCTTTTTTGATATTTTTTTTTTAATCTGAAAAAGTTCGTACATATATCAAGGACTATTTTTAAAACTCATTTTAAGAGTTCAAACAGTGAAACTATTAGAAGCTCGAATGTGAAAAATCATTTTATAAACTAATTGAAGAAACGTGAGTCGTGAAACAAGATTTCATTATTAAAATTGGCACGACCTTATAAGACAGCATAAGAGCGATATCTAGAAAATATTTTTTATCATGTTTTCTTATAATACACTTTGAGAACAATAATTACTCGTACCTTCCATATAGAGAAGCGGGCGTGCTCTTAGTGAATCAAGAAGTTGCACTATATCAGGATAGTATTGGTTAAGACCACTTTTCTAAACATAGTTTGTTAAACCAACATTCCCATGGAACATCTTACAATTCCAGTTTTTCGATACCTATTACTGTAATATTTCAAAAACGCTAAAGAATAAATAAACCGTACCAACAAATCTCATGCATCATAAGAACTTAGCGGTACACGAAATTCAAACATAATCCAATTGCCCTGGTTTCAGAAAGCCTAGCTAAACTTGTAAGTAGTGCTCTGAATGGATAAAGAAGATAGAGATATCCATAACATTGCTAGAAGTACACCCATAACATTCAAGATATTTCTAATTCAAAATTCAATCTAGACCGTGATCGTTTTGAAAAGAATAAAACCTCTATGAAGATATATATCATCTCGAAGAAAGATATCAAAATGAAATAAAGTCATGTCAAAATACAAAGAGGAATTGGGAAAGAGATTGAGAAAGAAAAGATAGTTTGGAAAGAGAGAAAGAAGTAAGAGATTATCCGGAGTAATTTCAGTTATGGTTTGAAGAATGCGTGGATTTAAAGCAAAGTTATTACTTATGTTTGGTAAGTGTAGAGCAGAATCATGGTTTGAACTTCACCGTACATGGGTTTGGTTAGCTGAAGATGAATTTGGAGATGGACTGTTTGGTTTCTGGATGTTATAATAGGAAGCGTTTTTGAATATGGCCAACTTTTGTCGGCAATCAACAAAGTTTTGGGCTCTACATGAATTGAGCCGATTTATTGGCAATTTTAGGTGTTCGTGTGCTAACAGGTAGTGGAAAACTTCAAAAGAAATCCTATTCATTTTAGCCATGAATTAAATTTGAATACAGTCCTGAATTGCATTACGTTGAAAAGGTTTTTTTAAGCAATATGAAAATTGTCTGAATGTGGTTCAAGCAATAGCAAACAGTTCCTTGTTAACGGTTTCTATTGTTTACTTAATGCCCTGAAATGTAGATCAACGAGCTAGAAAGTCTCCGCGATTATCTGAAAGCAGAAGTTGCCATTCGTTCAAAACAATAACGCCTGACAGCAAACACCCAAGCTGATCGTCAAAATAAGCACCACTTACGGTTCCAAAGCTCACCAAAGTAATGGCTGAGCGCAGGCAAAAGCCAATGTTTGGGCAAGTTTCCCAACTTTCACTGACAAGGAAGGACTAATTGCGGCTGGGGAGGAAACAAATTGAAAGTGACTTTCTCAAAGTTTGCAGAGTTACTGAGAGCTTTCGCGTGGAGTTAATGGTTCAGGTGCTCATTATGAAGACCATTGTTTACGAGAAGACAGTATTGAAAATAGATTTATTAGAGGTGGCTCGTGCTATCTGATAGAGGTGTGCTGTAGATGTCGGTATAGAGAAAGCATTCGATGACTACTCTGCACAATGCAACTCTGCAGCAATGCCGCGATAGAAAATGATAACTCACTCTTCTTTTTTTCCTTTACTTTGTCTCTGTCCAAACCTTCTTGAGGTTGACATTGGTCAACCTCGTCCTCGTTGGTGTTCTGGTCTGCTACTTCCATACTATGGTCCCTTCTATCTCTCTCTTTCTTAAAAAAAAAACTGGCAAGCCGTCACATATTCTTTCTTGTAACGCCGCGCCGTCTTCAATGTGTTGAAGGTTGCCAATCATTAATAAATTAGCAAAAGTGATTGAAGTCTCGTTCAACGCCTTGTAAAAAAAACTTTTAATTCTTCCGTAATAGAAGCAATGTCGTTTTTGGGAAGCCAATTCCTCGACAGAATGACCGCTTCACTTGATAAGAAGTTTTGGCTGCAACGCTCAGACCAGTCCGCCATGAGCCGCCGCTGGACAAGACTCTGCTAACAAGATCGTTATAATTCGCATTGGTTCTGTTAAAGGTGAAACTTTCAGTAGTAGGTGAAGTGTGATCATTGGGGTTCCTTTATTAGATGTAGGTATTGTCAGTAGATGACCAATGTGTTGCTCCAGATTAGTTCCTAGTGGAGTAGGCTGTGTACTTGCTACGTATTATTTAGAATGATTTACAAGTTCAGTAGAGGAGAGGTGTGTATAATAATAATAACGCTCTTTAGTGGAAGGTAATCACCAGACGTGGTTAATACTCAAAGCATTTCTTACTATCATAGTTATATTTACATAGTTCTGTATGTCGAATGTGTGAGAGAGTTAGAGGTCTAGTACCGAATTTAACTTTTGTTTTAAAGATAATCCAAATTTTACAATTTTAAAATACAGACTTAAACAGTGGCTGTATATTGAAAACAATAGAACTAAAATCTCGAATATTTTAAAATGACATCTCCCCCCTGAATTATTTGAATGTATAATAATTAAAACTATTTTATTTTTCAAGTTTTTTTAATTTTCTTATTATTATATTTTTTTTTTTTTTTTTAACTAAAAGGACAGTTTATTTACATTATAAATATAATAAAAAGTGGCCCAACACATGCTTTGCATAATGGGTCACTTAAACTTGCCATATTTTAATTTTTAGTTGATTAAATTTATTTATTTAGATCTATATCTATTGATGAAGATGTAAAGTATTTGTTAATAAATAATAAAAAAAAATTCGAAAGTAAAAAATAAAAAAAAAAAAAAAAAAAAATCATGTACGGGATAAATTATTTGTAATTGAGATCACTATTACCTTATAACACATTTCTGGTTTACATTAATTAAGGCAGATAACATAACTACTATTTTGCACCTATTGAAGGTAAATAATGAAAATTAAGTAGTTGCCTAAACTTAAGATACTCGAGTAACGGTAAAACAATACTACGTAGTTACGTAGAGGTAACGAATCAATCGAAAATTATCATTGTGAAGCTATTATTCATAACATCATATACTTCCATTACATCTAGATCTAGACGTTATATCCAAGATCAAGACAAATAACCAGTGACGAGATGAAAGAACCACCTCACAAAAGTACCGATTCCGATCGTTGGGGAGAGTTTTAAGCAAAATCTCAGCAGATTTGTTTATGAAGATCTAGTACGACACTCGTTAGGTTAGTGTATTTTGTTCGAAATCTATAGATAAACATACTCGTAAAAAAAAATCTCTAAAATCATAGAATACCGAAATAAATTTAATGAATAAAATATGATGTGTTATGAGCTTATACTAGGAAACGATATGGGGTTCTTAACTGAAAAATATGTTGTGTCAATCTGCTGCCTATTCAGCCTATTTAATCATGAAAATCAAAATTTGTTCATGAGAACTACGCCAAAATTCTCTGACGACAGTAAAAATCAGAACATGAGAGCCATATTCTCATCATCAAACAAATTCTTCCACAGGTCTTCTTGTTTTTTCAGCTCTCCCGCTAGAATGTTATTTAATATTCAAATCTCCTTTCGAATCAAGGAAGCAATCTATCACGAAATATTTGCCCATGTGATTTATTATGACATCCTAACCGATTTGGAAGAGGAATGGCCTAGTGTGGAGTGAGCCTCAGTCTCCCAGTAGGGGCATGATACCGGTTCAAATGTTGTTGAGGACTCTTCTTCGTGGAGGGTAATTGTGTTGACTCCTGGTAGACAAGAATCTGCTGAAAAAATCTTTGTTGACACACGGAATTTTCCATGAATTCTGCTCTGAACTTTTACACTTAACTCAAAAAGAAGTATATATAATTATTATGTATAGAAGTTTCTATATCAAGTCTAATCATGATTGTGAATCTGAAGAATACAGGGTGTCCCGTATACAGATGCAAATATTTTGAGGGTAGGTTCAGACCACTGTGGACTATCATATGAGCGAAACTTGCAGTGGGGCATTTTGCTTCGTTAAAGAGTTATGGCCAAATCCCTGTTTTTCCCACAGGTCTAGAGGTCACTTGGATCGATGCACGTTTTTAAAGAAATGATAGCCAGTAAGTAATTTTTGACTTCAGGTATGGATAGTCATGCATATTTCCCTTCGAATGCAGTTGGTTGCATAAAAAAATATTGAAAGACCAGAGAGATATTTAATCATAAGTTCAATATTTTTCTAAAATTCGATTTTTCCCTTTTTTCCCTTTCGTGAATTTAGAGTACTTCTACAATTGCAATTCTGCGTATCACTAGATAAAAAAATACCCTTTGCTATTTTGTTTCAATAAATACAAAGTTCTTTCAGATGCGTGAAGGAACGAATGAGATACGCCTGAATAAACGGCACCAGAAGGAAAGAAACACATCTATCAAATTTTGAATCTGGGCGCAATTGCATTTTGAGGAACACTCGATGCCTGAAGCGGTCTGTGTGAGCATTTTTGTGCCAAGTGCAAGTTATAAATGAAAAAATTCTGAGTACAAATAGTTCTATTAACCAACTGTATCAATCAAATCTAATATTTAAAATAACAAGGCGATCAATTTGTTCGGTGGAAGAGAAAGCCAGAAGCTTTAACCTCGCCCTTGGTTCGCTACATATTCTTTTGGATTCTTTTCATTTCATGTCCTGTGTTGCAGAATGTATCATGTTTGTAGTTTATCAATAAAGTATTAATAATAATAATAATAGTAACCTTAAGGTTGGATGTTCGAGTTTTACCCAAGGTTAATTTTCGGCCCTATTTTTTGTTTTTGATATCATGATTGTGATAAACACAAAATTGATATTTTTAATTTTACTTCTAAAAATAAGATGACAATTTTTGTTGTTAGCGCAGTCTTTCTCCATGTGTATTCTTTGTCCACAATTACACCACTGGTTGCTGCTTTCGTTGCAGCCTCTCTCATTTTTCCTCACGATAACCCTGTGACCCCGTAACCCCATTCACATAAAAGTTCACGCCGACCGACCATTGTGAATGATCAATTTCCCTCTGTTAAACATCCCAGAGCAGTGTATTTATACCTCAAATTACGCGCCAGTTCTGTTAAAATTTAGCCAACTTTGAATTTTCCATCATGATTCAGAAGTGTTTTTTGAGCTTTGTGTGTACTGCGTTCCATGATCTTTAAAGTAATATAAATGAGCTTTCTTTTTTCTAAAACTAAACGTAATAGGGTATTTTTTTAACTAGTGATACGCAGAATTGCAATTGTAGAAGTACTTTAAATTCACGAAAGGGAAAAAAGGGAAAAATCGAATTTTAGAAAAATATTGAACTTATGATTAAATATCTCTCTGGTCTTTCAATATTTTTCTATGCAACCAACTGCATTCAAAGGGAAATATGCATGACTATCCATACCTGAAGTCAAAAATTACTTACTGGCTATCATTTCTTTAAAAACGTGCATCGATCCAAGTGACCTCTAGACCTGTGGGAAAAACAGGGATTTGGCCATAACTCTTTAACGAAGCAAAATGCCCCACTGCAAGTTTCGCTCATATGATAGTCCACGGTGGGCTGAATCTACCCTCAAAATATTTGCATCTGTATACGGGACACCCTGTATAGTAGGTACTAGTATGTATTTATTTAAACTTTACTTTTATACAAAACAATCAACAATAAATTA
Source organism: Bactericera cockerelli (assembly GCA_024516035.1). Taxonomy (NCBI): domain Eukaryota; kingdom Metazoa; phylum Arthropoda; class Insecta; order Hemiptera; family Triozidae; genus Bactericera; species Bactericera cockerelli. The sequence continues at coordinate 36,812,647 of CM044959.1, forward strand.
ATAACAAGGGGAAAAAAAACTTAAAAATATATATAAAAAAGGTAGAACTTTATTTTAATTTACATTTACAATTTTTTATTAATCCGAGGCGAAGTTAATGCCTTCGGCATTCTCTGCCACTTAATTCCGAAATATATTTGTATTTATAAGTAGGTTAGACTCCCATGAACTTCTTGAATGACATTAAACACGGCAAAGGATTTTTCCTTTTTTCAGTTTTAATGTATTTACATTTTTAGTCACAATTTGGCTATGAAATTCTTACTAAGCTGTCAAATTTTGCCATGGAGATGTCTACAATATACAAAATGTAAATACATATATTATTCTCTTTAGAAGTTTACTGGAAAAGTGGTACTTTAAGTTTAACAATGGTTTCATAGTAATGACTTAATGAGCTTATAATGGCGTTTTTAATAATAGATAAGCCAAACACAGGTTCTTAATTTCAGAGAACTTCATTTGTATCAAGTAGTACATAATATTATTAATATTAGGTACAAAATTCATGGTTAATGTTAGTATAAATTTTGCTCCTTGACTTTTTCAGACGAGAATGATGTTTTTGCAATATTGTGAAAAAGTCAATGCCCGTGGTTTTTACAAGTTTTCTCGATTAATGCTCAGCGAGATTGATTTATTGCGTTCCGCTTCATGTAACCCAATATTTTGAATTTATTTTAATTGTCAACACTTTATTTATTGAGGTACATAACAAATGAGAAATAATACAGGAAATTATACTGTTAAATAGGAACCACTAAAACTGGACTTGATTGTAAGCAATAAATTTTAGTTCTTAGTTATTGTAAAAAAAAACCAAATTCCACTCTGCCCTAATCTAGATCCTACCACACCTGGAAGTATCCTTGGCAAAAGTTGGCACAGATGAATTTCAACGTCCGATTCCCAGGGTCTAGTGGAATTATCTGTTGACCTTTTCCTGGCCTGATTGTTCCACGACCTTTCTAAAATTCCCATCCATTTCTTAAAGTTTGAGAATCTATTAGCAGAAACTGCCGTATCCTAAGCCGCATTACGGTATCGGTTTCTCATTATCGCATATTCTCCATTAAGATCTTTGAAGATCCTCATTCCTTTTAACATCTCCGTCGGAAATATTTCACGACCTAAGCAAACACTTGACCAAAATAAATACCAAATATTCATTTGTGTCGATAATAGTAGATCAGTTGAGAATCATTCCTCCGGTACTTCGCCTCAGCCATTGTGATCAGTGGTGGATGTTGAAATTGCGTTTTCTACATTTTCAACGTTTAATTTGTTCTTTTGTAGAAGATTTTTACAATTCTTGACCTCTCTAATCCAAAAATATATTCACAGAATACTCTTATGTGTAAACTATCAACTTCATCAAGATTTCATTTCGCAAAGGTTTTATCACCAACTGTCAAATATTTCAACTGTAGTTGTAACTTAAACACCGGTAGGCGAAATCGAATACGATAAAGAGATTTTTTTGCTTGCACATGTACAGTATGCGATTTTTTCTTTCGTTTTTCGGGCGATTAGTTGTATTGGTATCTCCCAAGCAATCAGCACTTGAAACCCCAAATGTTTAATCGCAGCATTGCCACTAGTCAATATTCTCTAATCAAACGGCAGATTCTATTGAGAGTCCACCAAACCCGAGTGTTCCGTACAAGTTCACTGTTGATTTTGAATATTTCCTCGAGTTTTTAATGTGTGTGTATTTTATTTTTTATTATTGCTACGGGCTCTGGTTGGTCCTGGGTGGGCCGCCTGTGAATTTTATCTGTGTGTGTAACTTGAACGATATTTCAATGAATTTATCGCCATCGTCTTCATTTATTACATCAGTGTTGTGTTTGTGGCCTGCTGTGGTCCGTTTTCTCAAGCGGTGGTAGCCATCAGTTTCTGTCTTCCCCGTAGATCACGTTCTGGAATCATTTCGTGGTGATTCTCAATATTTGGTTGTCATATTCCTCAACGGTTCTTGACTTATTGGTATCGTCGGCATCGACGCGGGTTGTGTTTAGTAGATCGTTGAGTTATTTATGATTCTCATATACTTGGTGTCTATTGGTGTAGCAGTGAAGACTTCCCTGGGAGATGGAATCGCTGGATTTTTATATCACGCTTTAATTTCTCTGTGTTGATGATCTTCTTTGATTAATTTGTTTACTTTGGAACACTTCCTGTAGAGTTCATTTCTCCTGACAACAAATTTGTCTTTCTTCTATTCGACCAATCAGTTTTGGATCAACGCTGATTCATGTGGCCCGTTCAATTCGTGTTGAGAAGCTTCAATTTTTCTATCCAATGCTTTGTTCCATCACTTCATAGCGCGATTGGGATCTCTTCCTTTCTCTCCAGTACATTATCATAATTCATTATTTGTGTTCAATATTGAAATGATTTCATATTGAATCGGAAATTGAACACCGTATGCGCTTCACTCTATGTCATATTAAATCCCCCGCACTTTTTCGAAGCGAGAATAGAATAATCTCAGGAACAAGTGATACGGACATTGAAAGTTCAAAACCCAGGTTTAATATGGACATTAGTGATTATGCAAACGGATTGAAGCTTAGTAAAGGGGCTGTTGCAAGAAAGAGGCGTTAGAAAAATGAATATAATTATGTAACATTTAATGAAAGTTAGATCCGAAACTTGGTTCAACTGCCTCATATCAAACACAACAGCATTTATACAAGCATAATTTTCTTCACTCGTAGGGCTAATGGAATTTCCAAGTATTGTGGCAGAGAGCGGAACCATCTCTGTGTGGAGCATTTGGCAAACCAAATAACCGCGAGATTTGCGTTCACAGTTTACTATGAGGTTTTTGTCTAGTCTTTTTCTCGGGATTAATTAATTTCCATGTGATTCTGCGGGTTTCTGTGCGTTAATCCTGAACCCAGGTAACGAGAACCTCACGCGACCTCAGATTGTGTAATGTGAAGTTTGTTCACCTTTGCTGTGTTTGGTGTTAGCAGTATGGTTTTCATTGCGGTGGGCTCTTGTTATGAACTTGGTATGTTCTTTCATAAATGAAGTATTTATACAACAAAATAGTGCATTTTGTAAACATTTTAGAAGGGGATTTTTGACTATTTTGCTTTCTCCTACCATTATATTATTTTTCATTAATACACTGAATATGATTATTAATTTATATTTGACCCTACTATACCTTTTAGTAGTAAATGTAAATAAAATGAATACCTCAAATATAAATTTATTTATTGTAAATGAAGCTGCGTTTCCTCTCTGGATTGCTAAACCAATCCCCTGCATTAAGAAAAACTTGATCTGGGATTTCCAGTTTTCGCAGCAAGGCGTTCGCCGATACATTTGACCAATGTCTTAGCTTTGTTGCACGGTCCCATAGTCTCAACTGAAAAGGCATCGAAATTATTTATCAGTGTGAAACATTTAAGACCTTTGTAAGTTTGTACACACAATTGTTTACATATATTCTACTGCACTCCTTTGAGCGACAAAGTTGTTAATTCTGCATTAGTCATCTGTTAACTGTAGATCCTATCTAGTGTCCAAGGCGTTCAGTTTCCCAAGGAATTAGCGTCTAGCAATTGATGTTTTGATTGAAGATGGAGGAGTAGGTGGCTTGCGATAAATAATTGAGCCTGGGCGTGTGATTAACAGTTTGCATGAACAATGAGTCTGTGATCTATGCACTCGTAATTATCTTCATCAATATCTGTGAGAATAATCAGGCTTTATTAATTTCCTTTCTTGCAATTAGAAGCCATATGGTCGAGATCGAGGATTTATGGATGGTATGGCATGCTTTGCCGTGGTAGGTTGGTGGAATTGATAGCTCTTTGTGATGTTTTCGATGTCGTTATTAGATGGTTGATGGGATACGTCAAATTTGGAGATGAGAGTTTTCTTATTATCGGGCAAGTTACTATGTTTTACTTTTCATCCTTTTATTGACACAGGAACTGATCTTCAGAGCAACTGAGAAACATATTATATAACTGAGGAACATAATATACTTTATTTTAGACGTCCCATTATACCATAAGTCATTTCAATAATAATAATAATCCATTGAACAGAATCTGTTCAGAATAGAAATATTATTAAATGTACGAAGTTTGGTTCCGATGATGCTAAATTTTATATGTCTACTGAGCACCGATTGCCACAACAATGGCTACGAACCTTGCAATGTCAAAGATATTTTATGAATTATTGAGGATCTATCCACAGTATTGAGATACCAACCATGCTATGTATCTTTATCTATATACTATTGAGGAGCTATCCATATCTATGTATTAGGATCCCATGCTGAATTGCTCGGCTACTCGTGTTGAGCAATTGTTCAGTGGGTTTGTTGCGAGGTCTCTCACCGTGTATGTTTTAATTAGAGGTGTGTTGCCTGACATCGCGTGCTAGGTGAGCATCGCCTGGTGTACCTAGTTTAACCCTAAGCGATATGTTTTCTAGCTATGTTCCCGCTATTGGACACTATGTTTACATGATTTTGCAGTTTAGCCTGATTTTCTTAGCCTCGTGATTTCTTCTTACATGGCAGCACGCATACATTTGTTATGCTCGTACTTATGCTCACTAAATAGAAATCACATAAATGGTCTTTGAAATGAATTGTTTGTTTACAACAATTTTACTATATCTTTTACAAAATTTTACCTAATTGACTAATTTGGCATTATTATAATATGTTGTCATTTCTATTTTTATAAATCATAGATGTTATTGAATATTGACTGTCTAAATCAGGAAAAGTGATCTTCTATTATGTTAGCATTTTAGTCGGACTTTTACTTTCTCTATTATTATTTATATGAATACGGCGTGATTATTCTATTTTAACTAGTGTTAGTGTCACTAATCACACATGAATTATTTTTTTAACGTTTAATTAATATCTTGGCAGTAAGAGCTAAAAGTTTCTAGTCACTATCACTATTTTCCACATAAATCCGAGTTGGTTGATTGTTACGAGTGTTTGGTCGAGGACTTTGTCCTGTCTATTATGTCAGAAGGTGTCATTATTCCGCCGAGCGCATCAAGGACCTTAATTGTTTTATGACACCAGTGTTTTGCTGTAATGGCAGTCCCAGTTTGGATTGCAAATCATTATCCGTGATTATGTTTTATGGGAGACGAGGATGATTGTAATTGTTGAACATAACTGTCTGGCGTTGGAACAATCGCGGTATTATGAAGACTTATGAAATCAATTCATTGTGTTCAAGACTTGGGCGTTAGACAGAAGTTTCCTTTTCAATTGCCGACCTTGTCCTAATAGGAGTTTGCCGAAGATATGGAGCCATCCTTGTGTTAAAGACTCCTAGAGATCATTCCTTCATATTTCCTTTGCAATTATTATTGTTTGCGAAATGTTTGCTCGGTTAAAAGATTCTACCAAGGCAATAGGACTCTAAAGAGTACCAACATTGATAGTTGGTTGGGGTGCTGTAGAATGATGGTAATTTATTAATCTCTCTTAGATTGGGGTTTTAAATGGTTAAATGTCTCGTTAACCTATGGTTAATTGGTTATAGATAACCCTGTGGTTTCAACCATTTTGAACCCACGTTCCATTTATTATACTGTTTACCCGTCAGGACATCCTACCACTTCACTACTGACCTTTTCAAAAAGATCCACAGCATAAATATTTTGTCGCCAATGTATCCGGGTTTTTCTGTCACTGGAAGTCGGTCTTGACTTTTTCTACATTGTTGACGGTTTTTGCCCTTGAAGACTAATTTATCGCTACTCAATATGTTGTTATATTGTTTATGGATAGTCCTATAATTACCTAATATACCATCAGTTTATTGTTTTTCGCTCCATGACTCAGTTTAGCTCAGTGGGTGGCAACAGGCTTGATCATACTGAAAATTTATACATCATGTTCTTCAACATGCCAACACAAAATGGCATTCGATCATATAAAATCGCCATTATTTTAGCTTCACCATTATTTAATACTGGCGCGTTGGGGTTTTGCCCTTTGTCATTTCGACGAGCCCTTGAACTTGCGTGTTGCATTTAGGCTAATGTCATATAGGGGGCATGCATCCATCACTGACTCTGACAGGGGATCAGCATTAGTGTCAACTCTTTGATAGTATCACTGGGGTGTTTGGTTTCAGCAGTGGCGGTTACGTGAAATTTTAGAATGATTGGAAGAATAAAATCTGAACCTTCTCATCGATATAAAGAAGAAAAATTCATCCTTAATAGTGATAGGTATTAGTGATGGCCCAAGGAGGTACATAGATTCTTTTTCTTAAAATATTATTACTACACACAGAAAAGGTCAGACACTTGGTTTTTTCACTAATAATAATAAGTACCATTAGATACTGTATATTCTACGGTGCATGAGGAATTTACAAAAAAAAAAAAAAAAAAAAAAAAAAAATAACAACAAAACAATAAAAAATACAGATACAGATACAAACATTAAAGATGTGAGATACATAAGTAAAGCTTTTTCAAAAGTTTTGTTCGAGTTAAAGAATATTTAAAAAAAGAACAGGTAATTTAATAAAAAGCTATTCTTAATGAATAATTACATTATCTCGTGGAGCTACAACATGCCACCAGTGCCCTGCTTACAACTCACGCTCCACCTCTAGTCCAGAGCACTGAAGGAAACAACTGTTATCATAAACATGCATTATGTGCACTGCTATCAGTAAAACGCTCCGGAGAGACTATTTGCATTGCCTTGATCCGGCCTGGTTGTTAATGTGTGCAATTACGTCTGTCACTCAGTTGGCACTATTGTTCTAATGCATGTTCCGACCTTTCGAGAATCCAAATAAACGTATATCAAACCCAATGACCCACAATCATGATCATGGATTTAAGCAGAGATTAATTCAAGTACATAGCTCAATCAGCAAAGAAAAAGTACGTACTTTGGACACATTAAGTAAAGAACAAAAATCGAAAACTAAATAACACTGGACAGAATTCTACTTGGTCTTGGAAAAGTTTTGTGTAGAGCTTTGTCTAAAGCCACTCTGGGCATTGACAGCTTATGACAGCTGAGACACAAAGTACCATTAGCCTAATAGTTGTCAGCAGGGATTTAAGTGATAACAGTTAATTGGTGTTAACAAGGATTTAGAGAGACGCGAAATTAAACAATAAAATCGGCATGAGTGCTTTTAATAAAAGGATTAAATCTCACAATTATTTGAAGTGATAAAAATATTGGTGTTAAGAAAGATTTACAAGGTGTGAATTAGGAACAATTAGGTATATAAAGTAGGATTTAGAAAAGACTGTATTTTTGTGTGGTTTTAGTAAAAAGAACGGCGTGCGATTGTTTTTCAAAAGTATGTCAAGGTATAAAAGTTAATATGTAATAACACAATAATTGGGGGTTTAAACTGGGATTTAAACTCAGTTGTGCTTTCAGTTACAGGACTCGATATTGTTTCAAGTAAGAGACATTTTGGTGTTACCAAGGCTTTAAAATTTGCGAATATGAAACAAGTTTAGTGTGTAATTTCAATGAAAGAACAAAATCTTACGTTCTCAAATGACTAATCCGAAATCCAATTTAGAGACTTAAGCTATCTGTTCTAATAGGTACTAGGTAAAGTATCAATTTATGTAAATACTGAGGTATGCTTTTGAATTGTGATTCAGTATCTAGACACTAAATTTTCATACATCGGTGTTCAAATGGGTAGGCTCCGTTTGTTCGAATCCCACCCAATGCATGAATTTTTTGTCATAAAAAAAAAAAAAAAAATAAGAGACTTAGACCACACAATCGTAACACTAAAACAACTTTTTGAATAAAGAGACTCTCAAGTCCATCTCGGGCAGGAGAATTAGTTGAAATAAGTATCTATTATTATTGTTACTTATCCATTTTTATGGATTATTCTAAAAAGAATCCCCTCATATGCATCTTATGCTGTGCATGCATACAAATTGAAATCACCCTGCACAGAGCATGACCTACAGGCATTAGTTTTCGATTATACGCGGAGTCGTCCACTCATTTCGCAGCACCGTTCATTGTGAGTGCATTTCCTTGTTCTGTGGCGACACAGTTGTAATGGCAACGACTTTATTATCATAAGAATATACAGGGTCTGTTATTTTATTGTGCCCACAAGAAAATCTATTTGGATCCTGCATTTCATTCCGCCAATAGAAACAAGACTTCTTTGCTTGTCCCACGTTAACCATGTCAAAAGCAGTATCCCCTCACCGAAAACTAGGTAAGATTACCTCTAGAAACTTTAAAATGGTGATTGATTATTGTAATTAAAGTTTTTTTAGAACTGCTGTCCCAAACTGATCGACTTGGAGCTATAATAAAAAGAAGTTATTGAAAAGATATGTTTGATGTTTTGAACGGAAAGAGGAGAGGAATGGTAATGGTCACTTTTTTGGTAATCTATGAATTTTGCGGTAAATTATAAATTATCATCTTAATGTAATGAAATTTATAGTTCCCGATTTTTTTGAACCTAACTGTAAACCGAAATCCTCCGCATTGACCACCCTGTATGACTTGCAAAAAAGTTCAAATCCCATCGAGGTATAAAAAATAACATACTCTTTTCTGCTGATAAAGAAGTTGGCCTGTACTCACCTCATCGTAAAGGTCTAGCCTCCTGCGGTCGCTCCGCAAAAGTTCAACCCAGATTAGGTCTCGCGACCACGCGTGGTCGGCCGGAGAGACTACCTACCAGTTTTGAGTCGTAAAAGTGGAAAACAATAATGTGAGGCGTTGTTTTAACACGTTTCCAACCGGACAATGGGTGACATTTAGTCCAGTTGCGGAGATAAATCAAAGTTTCCGGCAGAGCTTTCGTGAAGCGTTGGTTACCAGTCGACCTATATAAAGTATATGAACACAAAACTTTTTTTATGTGATGAAAAAATTTCATCTTAGATGAAACCATTCGCCAAGACTGGTGAATCATTTTAGCTTCCATGCATGACTTGGAAAACACTGACTCCGTTTGAACTGGCAAAGGAAACAAAAACATTAAATACATACGAAAACTTCAGACATTTTCAGGTGTTTCACATAATCCTTATGTAGTCAGATATAAGACTCTTGACAAGGTATCTTTTACCGGCTAGCTTGCTATTTGAGATATGTTCACCCACCTTTTTGTTTGTGAAGCTTGTTGAAACCAAAATCTTACTTCAGTAGGTAAAAAAAGCCTTTATACAACAATCTTGCGGCATTTCTCGTTCAAAAGATGAAGCAAATCTTTTGTCTCTCCAGGGTTAAAGATACAACTTAAAAAAATATGGTTGACCAAAAATCCCCAAGATGTGCCATTATCTTGCCCTCCGTGGGTTATTCAAACACCTCCTTTGGTTCGAGCATCGAACGTGCTAACCATTACAAACACAACCGTCAACAACGTATGGTTAACATTTATTTTTATTGAAACTCATACAACTGTCGAGTTTCACGGATCACCGATCACTCCAGATGATATGCTCTGAGTGATCGCCACTAGGAGACATGATCACATGACTGTGAACATTACCCTCGAGTACTTAGCGTTGACATTTGAGCTAATCATTGTAATATGATCTGGACGAAGTAGAGTCTTCGAATATAAGGATTTATCTATTTATTTTGTATTATTAGAAAGGAAGGATCAAAGTTGAGCCTCGTTAGACCCTTAATGTGATTTCTAATACAGGCTTCAGAATCTTTCAAAGCCTTCGAATGCAAGGATTAATCAATTTATTTTGTATTGTTAAACTGGAAGGGTCAAAGTTGAGCCACGTTAGACCCTTAATTTGATCTCTATAGGATCATTCAAAGTAGAGCCTTTTATTCTTAGTTCAGTGGCCTTAGTTGAATCTCATCAGACCCTTAGGTAATGTGGTTTTTCTTAACAGGATCAATAAAATAACAAGCTATATTGTGTATGTTAGAGAATGCCATAAGCACTATCTTGTTGAAAATATTTGGTTTTTTCTTGGAAAAAAAGTCTGATTGAAATTGTTTGATAAACCTGTAGATTAAATCCTATGACCGTAATCAAAAATACCAGTGAGAGTTTCATAGCTGAAATTATTTTATTGTTTTGTTGATTCGGTGACAACTAAGATTCATTAATGTCCACAGGATCAAATTCCTAAATGCAAGTAAAATTAAGAAAGACTCATAGTATTATTCCTCTAGTATTATTGCCAACACGTAGGGAATACAGTGATGCTCGTGTGGTTTTAAGAAACTAGGAAGCGTGGGGACATTCCCTTGTGGGATTACTCTCTTCATAAAATTTGCCTCTTATATTACCGAATTCGATCACTTATAATAGGAAATGGCACCAAATAACTGCTAATATACGGTAACTCCTCAGGATAAGCAATATAAAAAGAGTGTTTATTATTAAATTAAATCGTGTGCTTCTCATATCATCATCTGCTCGTAACTTTCCTGAGACTCGTTCCACCTTGTTCAGCTTTCAGCTTTGACAGTGACAACTTGATTCATATAGCTCTCCATACATGCATACAGGAGAGTTCACGTCAAGTGTCCACTGAACTCGCGAGGTCATGCAACAATGCAACTCACTATTCCTCATAGCTGTGGATCATTACTGATGTCTGTCCTCAGTTCTGCAGTTAAAGAAAACAACAACAAGAAACGAACATTCAAAAATTAAAAACAACTACTCAATACAACTTCTGAAGGTATAGTCGATCCAACTCAACGGTTCCCATTTTCTCTCCTGAGAAATATGAGACTTCTAATTACGTTTAGAACTTACAAAAACGGTGTTTGGGTAATGTAGTTAATTAGGAAGAAAATGGTGGGGGCGTGTTTCTTTTAGCATTTTTTTTGGTCCACATACTGTCCTTGATTGCTTATCACTACTTCATTATAGAAGATTATTAAATAATTTTGATTCCTGAACATCTCTTTAAATTACAACCATTCTAAAGATCTCACGTTTTTGAAGTATGCTGAACTCAAGCTACTACCCACAGTACACAAAACAAACAAACTAACCAAATTAAGATTAAAAAACAACAACAATTAAGATACCAAACAAACAGAAATACCAAGACTAACTCGTTGGGATTTAATTCATTCAACTCATCACCAATGAAGAAGATGACGTAGAGACAAAAGCAAGTGCTAGCCAGGCCAGCTGCAATGTTGCTTTTAATTACATTAACCTCTCTGATGAACTTGTTGATGAACTTGTTACAAACAATGCTGAATACTTGACTGCTCTTAGGGACAGTGGCGGACAGAAGTTTCAGGATACTATAATCAACATTACCTGGTATTCTAACTCAATGGAAAAAAATAATGCTGAAATACCTAATGTAAAAACCAACAAATACTCTTAAGTGATACGTTGATACCCAAGATATTGCTAAGATTATAACTAGCATGTTTAAAATGGGGAAAAGATACTAATTGGTTCTATTGTGATGATCAACATGACGACATACCCACAGAAAATTTACTGACCTCTACTGAAATGATGAAAACTTACGCAAAAGACCACTTTTATCTATTAAAAGTTGTATAATTTGAAAAATTAACAAATTCTTTTGTTAAAAGTGTGGACAAACTGAATCAATCCAAGAAAACTCAAACTTATTTTACTTTCCGAGTCAAGAAGAACCTAATGTGTAGATTGCCAAATTTTTCTTCAGCATGTCTCTAATCTCGATTTAAGGAATAACATTCATGCAATTTTCATCATCATGATTATATGCTCATAGTAGTTCCCTTTCCATTAAGTTTTGTGTGCGGCACACCACTGACCCAGGCAGGCATGAGGATCTTAAAAAACAATTCCTAGTGTTGACAGCGAAGGAGGAGGAGGAGAGGCTGTATAAATAGAAGAACCTGATAAATGATGTTTGGCAACCTGACCCAGGGGTGGATGAATCTTTTTGAATATTTCGTGAAAAAGACTGACCATGTGAACAAAAGTTTTCTTGGGAAAAAAATTCTTTTAAAGTAAACATGTGAAAACATACATTTATCATTTTTTGATAGTGAAATTTCTTTTCAGTACTTTCCAGGCACTAGAAGTCATTCACAGTTGGTTTGGAAACCAAGTTAACTTCAATTTATTTTTCTTTAAACATAATATTAAAAATCTACCAAATATTCCTTGATTGTACTTTGTACAATTGGTAAACCTAGAAATTCTATTCGTAAATATAACTAAAAAAGTGAGGACTAATTTATAATTATGTTTCTTGACTATAACTTGTGTGCATCCATTAATGTTTTGCCCTATTGACCTTAATATCAATAAATTCATCAAAAGAACTTGTCAATTCTTTACTCGACAACCTCATGTCAGATCCTTGAAGAAGAAGCCCTAAACAGTCTGATAGAACACACGAACTCCAGGTACTCTAAGTACCTTACCTAACGTGCCGTGATTAGGGGGAAAGTGTTAACAATCAACACGTGAGAATATAGCCCGAGGGCCATTTCGTGTCCATGTGGTTATACACCCAAACTTGGCTGGTCAACCGGAGAAGCCCCGATTTAGGTGCTTTAACTACTCGAAATTTTTGAGAGTTCAAAGATTACAATTACGATTGAGAATGTTTGTTCATTTTTGTTGTTTTTTATGGGTGAGAATACCCATTACTCACGCACGAGCTGTTTTGGTTGTTGTGGATTATGTAAACACTAAGGAGTTGAGGATTGACCTTATAAAAAACGAGCCCAGCTGATGAGGTACTTGATGTAGTCTTCTAAAATCTTAAGAGACCAGATTTTTAATATACTTTTTTTTAGTCTGGACTGGAATAAATCCAGTAAATCTTATTTATTTTTATTTTATTTAACATTTTAACTGTTTGTAATACAAATTAATGTATGTTAACAATGTGGGGTAAAAAAAGAACAAACAAAACTAGCTATAATTTACAAACAAGTAAATATTAAAAAGAGGTACTGATAAAATTGAATAGAATAAATCTTAAAGAAGAATTGAATAGAGTACCATGTACAGGTAACGAATATAAATTAGGATGTCATATGAACCTCCCTTTTGGCACCGAGTAAGGATACCAAAGAGGGAAATTTGTGGTGGCTCTTCGGTGGCTCTTTGTTTTTTTCCGCGAATTTCCCTTCTTTGGTATCCTTACTCGGCGCCAAAGGGAAGGTTGATATGACATCCTACATCTCGTTACCTATACAGTCGTTTTGAGCTTGAACAGGTACTTCTTGGATACAAACGATCAGAAAATCTATACTTCTGATAGATTTTCTTTTCAATATAGGATTTTTTACGGATTTGCTCACATATGTTTATTGAAATTCTAACCATAACGATCATTTTAGAACATTAAGAACAGTTCAAATGTGTGTCAAAAGTCAAAAATTGTTATGCTGTTACTATGTATAATACATCTCATAATGTATTTTATTGCTTCATGTAATGCTATAAGATCAGTCAAGCACATAACTATCGTGTATACCCTGTAATGTACAAAATACAACGTTAAATTTGTTGTTGCTGATACCTTTTTACCTATGTTTGTATTAATGAAGTAATTTTTATTGATTTTGAGGCTCGTGATGTTTACTTTGTGTCCATTAAGACATTTAAAATGTGCCTACGGTTAATGGTTCAGTCATGATCATGTTGTTGCCATAGTTACGTCAAATTGATCAAAACTAAAGCCAAAATAAGGTTCTGCTTGATTGCCATTCTTAATGATATCCAGAAGATATTGCATAATTCTTTGGTACACTAAAGTATTTAAATTTTGAGTACCTATTTTATGTTTATTTTACAAGGAAACGTATTAGCGTTATTTTGGAGTAGAATTTTCTATACCATGCCAGTCCAATAGTGGAAATAACCAGGATTCAAATCTCTTGACTGCAAAGTCTCCTAATTTTTTATCGAACAGCCAGACATTTCTATTCAGCATTATCTATTAATTAGTATTTACCTACCCATAAAAACACTAAAACCAAGTTTCAATCAATCACACCTACCAATGTAAACACACAATAAACACAATGTAAACACACAAGTAAAATTGAAAGGTTATCTTTAGCCATTCAGCGAGGAAACAGTGCGAGTGTATTAGGCTCTTTACCTCCCACTGAGCGAATGGAAGAAATATTTTACTTGTAATAACTTAATGTAACACACAATATAACAGCCCGTCTCTTCTGCCCCCAGATCGACAATTCGTCCCCGCCTCCCACCCCAGTCCGCGATGCCTCCTCCCTCAAGTCCATCCGCTACGGCCCTGGCCACGAGAAGTTCCCCTCCTGGCCCGAGGTGGCACTAGCGCGCTCAGGGCCGGTGGGCGGAGGCTCCTTTCGGTCCAAGTCGTGGACAGATCAGACTCACTACAGCAAGGAAACGCCGGCCCCGCCCACTCGACCCTACATGAAGCGGCCCAACCCGGCTTTCACCCAGCAGGTGAGAGGGGGATGGACAATTCCTACTTGATTACTCGATAAACAATTCCTTTTTCATCATTTCATAGACGATTCCTTCTTGACACCTTCTGCTTCAAGATTCCTACTTGATCACACGATAGACGATTTCTACTTGATCACTCGATAGATATGATATTGAAATTTACAAGTTCAAATTTTCCCAACTTCCTCAAAAGGAACATAGGTTCTCCAGAAGTATATGCCAATGTCAGGGTTTGAACCGGTAACCTTCAGTCTGGCCCTGAGAGCAAACCAGTGAAGCAAATCCTCATCCACTTCTGGTTGGTTGCAATATAGATGGTAATTCTTCACGCGGAATTAGCGGCATTGTTGCATTCGTGGTTGTGCTGCTTCATCTTCGATGGCTTCCTCACTTGACCTTTCTTGTCAACTGAGTTTCTTTCTATGCGAGCATCCATTAGATAATAGTTGTTGTAGGTATCAACACTATCAAACTACATAGTTATCTTCCATGGAGTCATAATATTTCCTAGTTTAATAGGTGTTGGAAAAAATATATTTAAATAAAAAACTAGAGTGTATATACTTTGATCTTTTTTTAACAAATTCTCTGTGCTATAGTTAGTTCCAGTGAAGACCTTAGTGGTATTTTGTGCGATGAGAAAGTTCATTTTGTAGGTTCTGGAATCAACTTCTAGTAAGAAAATTATAATCAAGTTCTTTGTAGAAGACTTAGAGAAAACATGCGATTTCTCGGATTTTTGGTGTCACCTAAATTAATAAAATCGCCCTGATACAACTGTTTCTTTCATTCGAAATCATCAAAATCTTAAGCTACCTCCCTTTCAAAGAAATTTCGTACCTAAGTAAAAGGTTATGTATTTAAGAGCTAGCAGGGAAAAGAGGCAATGTTGGAACCAGTTAATGGATCAGAGATACCGAAAATTATAGACTGAAGAAATGAATTTTGACTTCTACTAAATTTCAAAACATCTCACCAGGTTTTGTAGACCGTCATAGCGCACGTCTTGCCGTCTGGTAAATCAATTTCGCTGTGATTTATCTCGCTGATCTTGCAACAAGAGACCCCATTACTCGTCTAATGGATATTGAAGTCTCGATTACCATATCACTTGATATCACGTACCCGCTTGGAATCGGAGGCGATCCAAATTCCGATTGTGTAGATATGGTCGACATCGCAATCGAATTGATGCTATCGGTCGGATTTAGTTGGTATCTACGTCAACACGACTTGGTTTGGACCTCAGAAATTTCATTAGGGGTGTGTCCTTTGATCTTTGGCCCTTTTTGCTAAGATGCTTATCGACTACCGGCTCTGGTAACCTGCTCCTCAATGGTTCTTTAACCACTAATGGCAGCTTCTAGCTCCCCATTCTGTGTAGTTTGACCCTTTCTCACGTGCTTTATGAGTAAAAAATCTATTAACTATCTAATCTGATATGTTGAGGAATTTTTGTGTGTATTTACTAAAATTTATTAATTTTCTTAGTATACATTTAGACAATTAATAAATATTTTTTTAATTGATTTTCTCATTTAAATTGGATTTCTTTAATAGCCCACATAAAGATGATTTTGTTTGATAGTTTGGAAGAAGTAATTGAATTTTGGGGGTCCCGAATATTTGGCGTTTGATTATATACCATGATTTCAAGGTCATTTTAGGCTAGAATGCTAGATGAAAGTGATCTTGAACGTTTTACTATTGGACTGTCCAATCAATAGTAAAAATTGAAAGTGATCGATCACGCCCATTTATGATCAAATTCAAAAATAGCTTTAGAAGATTTCAGTATGCCACAGATTCGGATACTTCATCAGAAAAATTAATGTCTTATTTGGGTGGTCTACAGTTACTTCTAGATTAATAGTAATGTAGATGGATTAAAAGATATCATAAAAATTCCATCATATAATTATTATTTTATGTTTTACATTGCCAATACCTTTATCAAAATGAAAAAATATTGCGAATTTGTTTTGGTTTCAAAAAACAGTAAGCTAAGATTTTGGTCCTAATCTCCTGGTAAGTATCTATCGAAATACCATTTAAACCATTCAAAAAAGTCGTATCTGGCAACCAGTTAGTACACTCATATTTACTTCTATCAATAAATGAAATGCTTTAAAGATAATTACAGTTAAAGACCCTATATTCAAGAGAACCAAATGATTCCCTCTGGCTGCGTGTTTTCATTAAAAGCCACGTCACAGCAGCCTTAATTAATTCCTTGTTGGTTTCTGCTATCAAGTTTGCTCTTTATCAACAATAGACCAACAACAACAACAGGGTAGATTAATTTATTGAAAATTAATTCATAAATCACAGGTCGATACTAGCGCTGATTCGTGTGCCAATTCCTCAGTGCGATATCCATCTGGTCTTGATCTTTAGGATCGATACGGCGGCGCTGGTTTTCCTCTTCTATCCTTCGTGTAAACCAACCTCACAAGTTGGTTCAGGAGTTAGCGCGCCATTTTTGAATCTTTATAATTATGTTGGCATCGATTCCCGCCCGTTGTAAAGACTTGTGACGCAAATTTTCTTCTCCAACCGACTAACTTTGTCCATTTCATATTCTTTTCTAATGTTGAGATTGACCAAAAACCTATTAATGCTAGTTTTAGCTTCGTATTGGATCGACGGTCGAGTAGGTTCAAGTTTTTCTAATCAGATCGATTAGAGTGTAATCAATTTCGTCCTTTGGTTAATATTATCTGTGACATCGAAAATGTTATGATTCCAGAGACCATTACTTCCTTGTTGAGACAGATGTTGAACAATCATCAACAACACTATTTAACCTCATGGACTGAAGAAGAAATACCAAACTTCAGGGACTAAAAATTAAAAGTGTAGATTATTAAAGTAAAAATATGGAGGTACATGGTAGATTATGGTAAATGGTATGAAGACTATGTACGTATTCATACAGATATTGCATTGGTCAGTATGCGAGTGAGGTATTGCATTGGTCAGTATGCATTATGCAAGTGCTGAAAAGTATGTAGGTACCAGTGCACGAGGCAATTATCAAATCGGCTCAACTCCTATTATGTTTAAGGTTAAATTTAATTTTGATTTATTAACATCTGAAAGATAATTATCGACGCAAGCTTTTCTAGACTTTCTGATTAAAATCATTTTTCTTTTTTTAAACAAACAATTTAAATTCCTGCGAGGAAAAAAATTATAGCGTAGGCTGAACTTTTCCTTTTGATTGACTGTCGGTAATGTCGGTTCTCTCGGTGATGTAGGATAGGCATGGCCTTTGAGCGGTCGGCTCGGAAATTTATGTGTTGGTGGGTCTGATTTATCGTCTTGGACGTAGAGATAATTGTTGGCGAAACAAGTCAATCAACGCTTGTGTTGATTTGAATATTTCGAATGCCAAACTGGTCTTGGTCTTGGCAAGGATGTCGAGGTGCCTATGTTACGCCTTTGCAAATTCTTGAGGTGTTGTTTCCTACTGTGGCTGATGGTATGGATCTAGATCTGGACTTCTAGAGCAAAGAGATGGAATAAATTGATTTTGGCGGTGGCTTATACATAGATTTGATTTAGATAACATAATTGAATTCTACAAGATGTCTTGTCAAGACGCTTCAAATTATGCTTAATATACGTAAGTAACCAAATCTCTCCCATTTAACAATGTTACAATGTGTAGGTACTAAAATGTTATGTTCTTCGTCAGAAAGTTTTTCATTATTCTCGATGCCAATTTGTCATAATTATTTAAAAAATGTAGTCTTTTAAACCTGGACAAGTGGGCATACCTAATCATAATATTTATAATAATATTTCATGCCAAAAATTAAGACTGGACTCCAAAATCCAGTGACAAGTTCATTTTTCTCCAGAGACAAAGACGCCTGGAGGCTCTAAAGTAATTTTCAGTTGAAATTACAAAATTTCAACAACTTTATCTCAATTCTTTTTCTTTTCACCGGACATCATTAAGTTCAGTGAGCGGGTCATCATGGTGATAGATGGGCCCAGGTCAAATCGGGCGTGACCCACAGATGTCCTGAGGGTCCAAAAAGGGAGACAAATGGGCACATTTGGCTCAAATCAGGCCCTCTGGTAATCACGGTGTGGGAGTTAGAAGCGGCAAAGTTTTTGATCGTGATGGAGCCTTGCTTTTTATTATTATTTAGCATTGGTTTAATCGGTGAGCTTATATAAGCTGCGCTTCGAGTTAGCAGAAAGCTTTTTGATTAAGATTCATATCTCTCTGAGCAACTGATGATTTTAGTCATTTTAGCAAATGATTAAAATCTATAGCTGATGGCTTTATTTTCGGCATAGCCTAATTCTTGCTCATAATGCGTAGATAATGACTGAAACATATATCTACCGGGTGTATTTTAAAATAAAATGTAAGAATTCAGTATTGTACCTTCATTAAATCATCTATGTATGATCTTCGATCTATTGATTAATCTTTTGAGAAAAATCAATATTTTTTTTAAATGTAACAAATAGTTGAAATAATTGTTTTATTTTCCAAGAGTCTGACTGTATCCATCAGAAATTCACTGTCAAAATGTCACAATGACAGATTGACGTGTAAAACAATGTCCATTATATATTATATTATTTCTCTGTTCTCTTCTGTCCAAAAAAAATCGCTACCTATTTTTGCCCATCCTGTATTTTCTGGAAACATGGACTAATTAATATTCACAACAATGTTTCTAGTAATACCTACATGTTATACATGTACAATTATGGTACCTATATTCTACATTTATGTATATCCTCGGACCTAATCTAATTGACTTACTCAATCAGTTGAAAACATCTGAAATAAGAACACATATGAAGATTAAAGCGTTTTAAAAAAACCATGAAAGGTGAAGCAGTGAAAATGATTCGCCGGGAGCTAAACGAAATGAAGAGCACGACTTTTGATTACCCTCCTCTGGACTTGGCAGTAGGTCGTTTGATGACAGCACGGTGGTTGCTTAACAGATCTGTTATCATCGCGTACACTAGGAATAATTGATTATGTACCTACCTACTGTTATATCGTGCATAAATCTTATATTGCTGCAACTATCACGTTGTATGATTGCATAGTAGTTATGTTTTATATTACCAGGATTACCTATTGCGAGTGTGACTAAACTGATGCCTTGTGACACAGGTAAATGAAGTTATACCTGTTCTGTCGGCAAATATTCGTCCTTTTTTCATACGTTTTGTATAGTATTAAAGGGTATAAGTATATACCCTACCTCAGTAGTTCGATTTTTAAGGCGGTAGACTCCACCTTGATCGTTGATTTGAGTTCCAATTTTCACGAGTATTGCACTCATTCTTGTTTAGGTATTCTTACTTATCAATGTTATGGTTATCGACTTCAACTTTTGAAACACATTTCTCTAAAATTCTATGATATTAAACAAGTAACAACCTCATTTCTTTGTCTCCATTTTTCAATGACCAATTTATCACAACTCATAACTAATCAATTAACTACAAGCTATAATTGTAAAACTCCTTTCTCTCTGTTCTCAGTTGAAGACGGTCATGGAGCGGTGCGAGAAGATTCCACCCTCCACGTTCGAGTCCCGCCCGCTGCCACATTTCCCGGGCGACAGCCGGGATAGTTCTTCGAAGGGTCTCTACCTGCCCCATCTCGACCGGGAGGGCAAGTACTTGGGGGATGACGACTACTCTGTACCATCGCCTCCGGAGCGCGATATTCCCGCGGGGTCATTGACCCAGGCACCCTTGACTCAGGCGGACCTGGAGAAGTACACCCGCACCTACGGCTCTGATTCCGCTCAGGTAAGTGAACAAGTAAATTGAATTCGTCTATGGTGTAGCTAGTGTATCCCCCACCCACAAAGGTGCGAAAAGTAAAACCTAGTTCTCATTGTTT
>CM044959.1:36833077-36892003 GCA_024516035.1 Bactericera cockerelli
TAAGTGGTATCAAATGAAAGATCTTGATGAGCAGATACCAAATTTATTGATTTTATTCCTTCATCCGGTCCACTGGGTGGCACCTGGTGGCCTTTTCATTTTCTTTGGCGGGTAGGTACCTTCGAATCCTTCCTTAGCTTAGTGGTCAGATCTTGGCCAGTATGTATTTTTCGAGATGACCTCGCTCTCTCTCTGCAAAATTTTAATGTTTAATTTTCCAAGTATTAATTTAGTTCATTTTCCGTCCGTTTCTTTAGAAGATAACTTTGTCTATTGGTAGCATGATCGACCTGCCACCCAGTCAGCATGGGTTCGAATCCTGGCGGGGATGAAATTTTTTAGCTCTATATTTTCAATTTGGGCTTAACGTTGTTTTATTCTTCCGATCTTTATATTTGATCTTCATGACGACCCTATTACCCTCGCGAGGAAAATTTTAGTAGTTGCAGAATTGGGCAATGACCTGTGGCGGCATTACGAGATTGATTTTGAACAATCATGGTTGAATGGAGATAAAATATGATGAATTAGCTCTCAAAATGTCGATGCTACTCACTAAAAGTTGTGACAAAGTAGTGACTTTGACCAAGTGGGTAGCATACTAGGCTTGCACGCACGATGACTTGGGTTTGATCCCCTTCAGGGAAGTTTTTTTTTCTCTGTCCATTATGTCCGGGGTACACTCATACCTCGTGAGGTATTGATAAGGGACGTCACCACCGAGTTCTCTCCCACTCATGGTTTTATCAACACCAAATTGTCTCCCGTCGCGTCGCTTGCATTTTTACCTGATTTTATACCTACATAGTTTAGGCCTAGCATAAAAATTATAATCGAAACACCTAGGAATCATTGATATAGACCTGAGGCATGACCAAGTATTAATTTAGTTCATTTTCCGTCCGTTTCTTTAGAAGATAACTTTGTCTATTGGTAGCATGATCGACCTGCCACCCAGTCAGCATGGGTTCGAATCCTGGCGGGGATGAAATTTTTTAGCTCGATATTTTCAATTTGGGCTTAACGTTGTTTTATTCTTCCGATCTTTATATTTGATCTTCATGACGACCCTATTACCCTCGCGAGGAAAATTTTAGTAGTTGCAGAATTGGGCAAAGACCTGTGGCGGCATTACGAGATTGATTTTGAACAATTATGGTTGGATGGAGATAAAATATGATGAATTAGCTCTCATAATGTCGATGCTACTCACTAAAAGTTGTGACAAAGTAGTGACTTTGACCAAGTGGGTAGCATACTAGGCTTGCACGCACGATGACTTGGGTTTGATCCCCTTCAGGGAAGTTTTTTTTTCTCTGTCCATTATGTCCGGGGTACACTCATACCTCGTGAGGTATTGATAAGGGACGTCACCACCGAGTTCTCTCCCGCTCATGGTTTTATCAACACCAAATTGTCTCCCGTCGCGTCGCTTGCATTTTTACCTGATTTTATACCTACATAGTTTAGGCCTAGCATAAAAATTATAATCGAAACACCTAGGAATCATTGATATAGACCTGAGGCATGACCTTCTATGTATTTTTCCTAACCCTATGATAAACCCAAGGCATGGCCTATATATTTACCTAACTCTACTATAAACCCGAGGCATTGCCTTCTATGTATTATCCCTAACCCTACTATATTCCTGAGGCATGGCCTTCTATGTATTTTACCTAACTCTACTATACACTGAAGGCATTGCCTTTCATTAGTTAGAGATTTAAGAGATTTCCTTATAAAAGGCCGATTCTTATATAGAAATGATAATTTTATAGTTTTCATTTTCTTAAATACCTAATGTAAAAAAGCATGGTCTTATTTCCGGGAGAGATACTCGTGGTGACCCCTGCAACAAGCCGGAGAGAATTCGGGTAAGAGAACTCACCTTGATAAGGTGATTACAAATTAATTTCTTTGGGATTTGTAAATCCAAGTGTTTTAGTGTCCCTCATAGGAGGCTCCGAGGTCTATTTAGTATTGAAAGATAAACCTAATCATGTTGAGTATAGGATCAAAAGGTCTTGCATTGCAAATTTATATATTATTTACTCACTTTTGGGACTCAGGGGGCCAAATCTGTGATCCAAATACATATTGACCTTAGAACAATTAAATACGTACTGCTAAAACTATATCTTAAAAAAAAGACAACATGGTACATTCACATTTTCCCAGCTTATTTATTTTTGTTATTCATAATGTTTCAGTAGTGAATGAACCTATATTTTCGTACAAAAAGAACTGATATCCCCCCAAAAACACCACTTCGTGGTTAAAAAAAGAAGAACGCCTCACTCAAAAGAATGATTATAATTAGCTAAAAATAAATGATATCAATTTGAGAACACCTAACCCCTTCTTTTTCTATATCTCTGCACTCCTCTCTGAATTTATTCCTCTTATGTTTATCTTTCTTTATCCTTTCTAGGGGTCATCCCAAACTTGATTTCTCTTTAAATTTACTTGTTGCACGGCAATAAAAAATGGCGGTCGCGGTGTAATTTTCTCGATTCAAATCAAATAAGTTCAGAAAAATCATACTCCGACCGCCATTTTTTATTGCCGTGCAACAAGTAAATTTAAAGAGAAATCAAGTTTGGGATGACCCCTAGAAAGGATAAAGAAAGATAAACATAAGAGGAATAAATTCAGAGAGGAGTGCAGAGATATATAGAAAGAGAGGGGGTAAGGTGTTCTCAATTTGATATCATTTATTTTTAGCTAATTATAATCATTCTTTTGAGTGAGGCGTTCTTCTTTTTTTAACCACGAAGTGGTGTTTTTGGGGGGATATATAATATCCCTTTCAAACTATCCCCATAAGAAAAAATTCCCTCTCGCACCAAAAAAAAAAATCCCTATAAAATGGCGATGTTCACGATGTTATTGTTTTGAACCAGTAACAGTCATCTATGTTATCAGTGTTTATTTGAGTGTTTGACAGTAGGGTTAGGTAAAATACATAGAAGGCCATGCCTCGAGAATATAGTAGGGTTAGGTAAAATACATAGAAGGTCATGCCTCAATAATATAGTATTACGGTTAGGGATAATACATAAAAGGCAATTCCTTAGGTTTAAAGTAGGGTTAGGTAAAATGCATAGAAGGCCATGCCTCAAGAATATAGTAGGGTTAGGTAAAATACATAGAAGGCCATGCCTCAAGAATATAGTAGGGTTAAGGATAATAGATAGAAGGCAATGCCTTAGGTTTAAAGTAGGGTTAGGTAAAATGCATAGAAGGCCATGCCTCAAGAATATAAGAAAAAATTCCCTCTAAGATGTTTTAAATAAGATGTAATAAAATATCCCTCAATATGTACCGTATTTTACTGTCGTACTGAGACGAATCGTGTTGTTTACTTTTTCGCCAAAAAAAATGTTTTGAGACGAATCGTGTGGTCATTTTTATACCTGAAATTCCAACCTTTTTAAAAAACCCTTTTTTAGACGAATCGTGATGCGCCCGTTTGCTCAGCTAATATTTAACATCTGGATCATTTGAGTTGTGGGTTTAACCCACTGGTCGGTGAAAACCCACAAACTCGGTATCTACAATATCTTTATCCAGCCTGGGTTGGGCCGGGAATACCTAGCATCACGTGACATTTATTTATAATAGCCCAGACTGTCTGGCTGCACCCGAGGCATGGCCCTAAATTTATTTCTCCCAACACTAGTCTACGCAATGAGTACGGCAATGCCTCTTTGCCTCATCATTGCATTGCGGGCCTGAATTTGGCGTCACCAGGACTGAATGACCAAGAGACTGACTAATTTTGGTCCTGGCAAATTTTACACAGTGAATGATTTTCACTCTCAACCCTACACTCTTTTACCCTCAGTATCAAAATTATTGGGTTAATAGCTTCATAGAAAATTTCTTTTGCTTTTACTTTTGTCTCACTATTTTTGCAGCTTTAAAAGTTTTTAAAATTAAAACTGACTTCTCATGAAATTGAAATTTCTTATGGAAGTCACCAATATGGAAGAAGTAATCTAGTCTAGTACCGCAAGCCCAAAAATAGCGAAATAAATGCAAGTTTTGGTGTAGTTTTGATTTTTTGTACCATAGTGTATTTTGAGCTGCTGAACACGAATCTGAGGTTTGCCAACAAAAAATTTACCGGCAATTTTTTTTACAGGCAAAAAACAGGCAAAAAATTGGACTATTTTTAGTTTTTCTGAAATATCTCCCAAGTGATTTAATAAACGCCAACACTAACTCCATACAAAGTTGTTCACAACTAAATTTCCTACATTTTATATTCTACAAAAAAAATTGTGCGACCAACCTTTGAGCTTTGAGGGCGCCCTCAAAATGCAGGCAAAAAATCAAAAGTGGCCACATTTGCGATTTTTTAAAATTTTACTTCAAAATAACGCTCCTGACAATATTTTTGGCAGTTAAAGACGTCATTGATGGCTTACAGGCTAAAGTTTCAGACTTTTTCAGCCTTTTAGAAGGACCTTTGTAGCCTTTTGGAGTGATCACAGTCACCTGTGTCTATCTAGAACCCTGGTTTTAAAACAAAAAGTTTTGCTGTACTTGTGATTTTTGGTAATATAGTGTATTTATAGCTGCAAAGTATGAATTGGACGTTTGCCAACAAAAAAAATGCCGTCAATTTTTTAAACAGGCAAAAACGGCCTGAATGGATCTTTTTTCAGTTTTTAACAATATCTCCGAAACTGTGCATTTCAAAGCAACGTTGGGTGAATACTAAGTTCAACATAACTGAATTTCCTACATATTATGTTCCCAATATTTTTTTGGTGCAACCAACCTTTGAGCTTTGAGAGCGTCCTCAAAGGCCAGGCAAAAAATCAGAAAAGGCAAATTTGGACTTTTTTTGAAGTTTTACCTCGACATAACCTACTTGGCAGTGTGTATGATATTGTTTAGCTTAGACTCTAAAGGTCTAAACTTTAGAAGCTAAATTTCGTTACCTTTGCAGATTTTTTGTAATACCTGGATCTAGATCAGGATCACTTGCATCAATCTAGGACTGTGGTGTTTCGCTTTCTAGCTCTGATCAACACGTTGCTTTGAAGGATGCAGGAGTAAAAAGAGACAACAAAAATAGAATGGAGATGTTCGAATGGTCCCCGTGAATACCACAACTTTATTCCAACGGATTTCATTTGCTAAGCATTCCAACGAAAAACTCGAAAACTTTTTGAGCTACGATCTAGGACCTTATGTCACTTTTTTGACAAAGGATGCATGAGAAAAGGAACAAAGTCCACTCTATACAAAGATCTTAAGCCCCTGACGAACAAGCACTTTACTGGTCAGGTGCAATATGTAATTGATGGGGAATTCCTGTTACACAGAGTTGTCTGGCCTACAAATGCATCATTCTCTTCAAACTGTGACAGATACATGCAGTATGTCATCTCCAAATATCCTGGGGCAGTAGTTGTCTTCGATGGCTAGCCTGAAGATAATTAAAAGAGGAACAAAGACAGCTGAGCGTATGAGGAGAACGAGGACTCTCTCATCTGCAGACATGCTTTTTGATGACACCATGACACCAACAATGTCAAAAAATAATTTTCTAGCAAATCCAAGAAATAAGAGTCGTCTCATTGACTTACTTGCTACCAAACTTTCAGAAGCAGGTTTGCAATATAAGCAGGCAGAAGAAGATGCAGGCGTATAAGTATAAGTATAAGTAGTGCTTTATTTAGACTGTCAGCGCAAGACAGGTAGTCCCATTATGCCAACAGTTTAACAAAGCACCTCTTTATTTATTTGAGTATAATCAGCGTACTGATTGTTACGACCGCACTCAAATGAGACTGTTACTATAGTAGGGGAATATTAGTAATCTTGATTGTGCTCTGTGAAGTTGACAATGTCTTCTATTTAAAACCTGGAAAGCAGACCATTTGTCCAGCTTTGTATTCACCCCTTGAAGCTGCAACTTCCTCATGCGTGAAAGAACACATCCTCTTTCTACATGCAATGAGCAGGTGTGATAAGACGTCGGCTCTCTTTAAACAAGGAAATAGGGAAATTTTTAAAAACCCTTGTAAAAAAGTCCTAGTCTTGGAAAAGTTATAGACGTCTTCAAAGACTATAAAGCGTCCCAAGACTCTGTAGCGGCAGCAGGAGAACGCTTCTTAATACATTTGTATGCGTCCAGTGGAAAAAGTCCGTCTTCACTTAACCATCTGCGATACATATGTTATACAAAGGTAGCCTTTAGAATCAACTCCAACATTGCTGCGTTACCACCGTGTGCACTCCCTCAGGGTGTACCCTGTACCATCAAGTGCAACAATGATTGGGAGTAAGTAAAGCTCCTGAAGAATGGGGATGGAAGCAAACTCAAACAGGTCTAGAACCTACATATATTAAATCTCTCTGCCCCCGCTCCCCCCGAATTGCTGAAGCTCGTTTCCTGCAAATGTACAGGAAAGTGTGGCTGCAGGAAAGCAGGACTCTCCTGCTCCGCTCTATGCTTGCATTGCGATATCATGCCATCAATGGAGGACCCTGATCCAAGTCCCTCACAAAGATGTACTGTAAATGTCAAAAAATTTAGCCTTTAAAACCATTATCATTCACACTGCCAAGAAGTTTATGTCGAGGTAAACTTCAAAAATTTCAAATTTTGCCTTTTCTGACTTTTTGCCTGGGCTTTGAGGACGCTCTCAAAGCTCAAAGGTTGGTTGCACAAAAAAATATTGGGAACATAATATGTAGGAAATTCAGTTATGTTGAACTTAGTATTCACCCAACGTTGCTTTGAAATGCACAGTTTCGGAGATATTGTTAAAAACTGAAAAAAGCTCCATTCAGGCCGTTTTTGCCTGTTAAAAAAATGACGGCAATTTTTTTGTTGGCAAACGTCAAATTCATACTTTGCAGCTATAAATACACTATATTACCAAAAATCACAAGTACAGCAAAACTTTTTGTTTTAAAACCAGGGTTCTAGATAGACACAGGTGACTGTGATCACTCCAAAAGGCTGCAAAGGTCCTTCTAAAAGGCTGAAAAAGTCTGAAACTTTAGCCTGTAAGCCATCAATGACGTCTTTAACTGCCACAAATATTGTCAGGAGCGTTATTTTGAAGTAAAATTTTAAAAAATCGCAAATGTGGCCACTTTTGATTTTTTGCCTGCATTTTGCGGGCGCCCTCAAAGCTCAAAGGTTGGTCGCACAATTTTTTTTGTAGAATATAAAATGTAGGGAATTCAGTTGTGAACAACTTTGTATGGAGTTAGTGTTGGCGTTAATTAAATCAATTGGGAGATATTTCAGAAAAACTAAAAATAGTCCAATTTTTTGCCTGTTTTTTGCCTGTAAAAAAATTTGCCGGTAAAATTTTTGTTGGCAAACCTCAGATTCGTGTTCAGCAGCTCAAAATACACTATGGTACAAAAAATCAAAACTACACCAAAACTTGCATTTTTAAAAGCCAGGATTACTAGACTAATCTCTGCTTCTTACCCGGGTCAGATCATAGGCCCAGGGTAGTCCAGGTAACGTAGGGATACGTTGGTTCGAAAGCAATTTAATGCATGAATTTTCCTCTTTTATTTGAGACGTTGACCACATAGACCTTTTATATAGGCGATTTAAATATTATTAAATCCTCCCTTTATTACGCAGTTTTCAAATTTGAGTAGGTCTTTTTTTGTTGTTGAAAAAGCCGTTTTCATCAAAATTATTGTTTTCCTCGGCATAGGCCTAATAAAGCTACTATTTCAACGGACAAAATATTCTGAGTTCGTGACTCTGATAAGCACATCCATGGTTTTGCCCGCTCTTAGGTGTCATGGTGGTTGATTTCCTTCTATGGGGGTTGGTAGCGCCTTGGGCTCTGAGGCTCTCAGGATGTCAACTAAATGGGACTTTAATCTAAAACATACATATTATGTATGAATTGTATGTGGATAGTAATTTATTATACTAACCTAATACTTATTTCAATTATTCCGTGGAAGTCGTTTCGACCGAGTGAACTGATGGTCTTTAACAGGATGAAATGTCTGACATGATGATTACTTTAATGCAATAATAGAATATTTAAATTCGGTTGACAATACCTCAAGTTTCAGTGCTGAGGACTCTTCTCCTTGCTCCAGTGGTTCACTTTGGTTCAATACTCTCCGGGTTTGATTTCCATGGATGTCCAAGATTTTCTGTACTTAAGTATAGGTATGCAGGGTGTTTAAGAAACCTAAGTACAAGTAGGTTAATGATGAAAATCTAGTGTTTTTTGGAGTTTTCCCAGCTTCAGATTATCTTTGATATGCGGGTTTTTTGCTCCATTATGTTAGTAGCCATGTTAATGGATAGCATAGCAACTCTAATTTTCATTTTACCTATAATTAACACATTTCTTGCTCGTACTTTTCGCCACTGGTCGCTACTCATACATTAACATAGCTTCTAACTTTTTTCTCTAGAGGAATATTGTTGAATGGACTCATAGTACCCAGGCGAAAAATTCTGACCCTCCGGAATATGAACTCGGGACAAATGCGTTGCTAGCCAAGTTTGCTACCCACTCAGCTATGGTGACCAACCTAAAATATTTTGTTGAGGTATGACTTAAAAAGTACATATACAATGTGTATAGAGATAATGTAGAACAGTATCACAGGATGTATTGAATTTCTTAGAAATTCTTGTGTTAACCACAAGACTCAACAACAGGATAGGGGTAGAATCTCCTAGTACCAGGTCCTAGTCTGATCCTGTGGTACGTGCCACAAAGCGGCCACATGGTGCTAGAGTAGAGCAGGTGTTACCCAACACATGGGCTCATTACAATGGTGCCCTGCCTATCAGCCACGAGACCTGGGCGTACAGTCAGCTGGTTCTGGCTTCGATTAGGCCCAGTGGTTGGTAAAATATACGCTGTAAACAAAATGATAACGATGCCTTTGGTGTCGAAAATGATGAAAGTTATTGAAAGTTTGATTACTTCGTGGTGAAGCAAGAGACTCATCATAATGTTTGTGGGTAGCGCAGCATTACATAGAGTGTTCTTTTCTTTCTAAATCCTTAACAAGAATTTTTACAAAGAAACTATACTGTAACCATACAACGAGGTAGGAAAGCTCATGTTTACTTAATGATACCTTAGAAACTCAGAATAGACATGGAAGAGTGGCTATCCACCTTTGCACACCCATTTCGGATCTTGCCAGGTTATGTTGGACTTACTGGTATTTTATTTACCAGCACCTAACCAATATAACCTCCCCGAAGTATGACCGCTCAGTATAGGAAAATTGTTCTAGAACCGCGTGAGCTTTTCATCAGGAAATTTTCTGCAATTCCGCCTGTGGTCGTTACTCATTTAAGAACCTACTCGTCCAATGACGATGAAATTTTCGTCGGGATATTCTTGGGTAATTTTACTTTTTTTCTGGTCGGATGTATGCATCATCGGCCTTTTCAGACCGATTCCGGTTATGCTCAAATGAAGTAAATTGTAAAACACCGAGTAAGGTGCTCAAGTCAAAATAAAAGCTTAGAGGTGTACACCGCCGCGCCGTAGGGGTTTGGTATATTATTTCGTATATTGTGCGTTTGTAGTGCATTTATTTCTGGCAACTATGACATTTTTCAACACAGAAAGTTGACAGTTCATTAGTATAATAGAAGGTTTTAACATTTAAATACATAAATGTACCATTGTACGTAGTTACCACATTATTGAATTTGTTTAATAATTACCGAGGTGGTTTGTAATGTTCTCTTTAATCATAACTTGAGTATGTGCCACTTCACAGAAACTGCGAAATCAAGTTTTTGTTCTATTTCAAGATGAGTTTTATTCGAATTAAATTGGCCGCTGATTAATAGGTAACATATTGTTACGTGCTTCACCACGTATGGAGTCATGTATGGAGTGGTTCACAAGTGCTTTCAATCATACACGAATTTAATGTTAAATATGTAGGTATAATGTATTTATCCAATATGTAGTCTATGTGAATGATAGTCTTCTTTGATGTATGAATTTTTATTTAATTTGTAGCAGTAGGTTTGTAGATGTCTATTGCAAATCACAATCGTGTGAATTATTTGATATTAGGAAATTATGCATGGGTTTTGCTCAAAGAGATCAGGTTTCTGAGATGAAAAGTGAGATCATTGTTCTCCAAATACGTGCCCAATTTATGCAATATGACTCACATTAATTAACTAAATAATTTATTAAATTACTAGGATCAACTCCATGTTTTCGTATTTCATTTACATAAGTTAAACTGTTGGTATAATTAAAATTGAGCTAACATTTGGTACCTAATCAAGACAAAATTGAAAAGATTTCATCCATCATTGCACAAGATGGCAGGATTCCCACATGCCGCATTCACTTCTGTGTGGCGATGAAGATCCTTTGGTTAAGGAAAGTTCTGGATCGGGGATTGTCTATAATTTGTTGTGAATGTCAGGAAATCTCCAAGGTATCATTATTTAACTACCAGAAATAATTATTATTCTGGCAGCTAATTCATCTCTTAATATTCTGACACTATTCTGGTATCTCTACCCAATTCATATTCTCCTATAATGGGGCTTTCCCACATTTTTTACAAACCAATTATTCTTATGGTTTAGAACACGCTGATTCTATTGGTGACATCCATTTTCAATTTAGGAATCGCAATCATTGAGAAAATTTCATTTGAAAATTGGAAAATTTGAAACACCCTAATTTTCGCGGGCAGCCATTTTTGTTTTGATGACGTCAAAAGTATGTAAACAAAAATTTTGGAGTTTTGAAATACTACAGTTTCCATAGGTTTCTCATAGTTATCACTTCAATGAAATTGATTTTTTAAGCCTTCAGTGAATGAAAAACAGTACCTATTTAATTTGTTATAAGTACTATCCTTGATACTATAGCTGACTATTACAAGAATTGATTGTGGAAACACGTTGTGAAAACAATGTGGAACATGTCGATTGAAAACGCGGTATTCTCTCTAGACTCCTCAAGTCTAGCTTGCCGATACTACAGTCGCGACCTTGGTAATGTCTATTTTTTGTTTTCGTTCTGTGAGAATTTGTGATTCGCGAAGGGTTGAAGAGTCCAACATACTGTCTGTCAAAACCGGTTGCTACGATCGAGTTAGGATGCTGGGCCTTTGAACACTTTTCAAATTCACGTTTCACATTCACAGAAGACTGATGATGTTGTTACTTATTGTTAACACTCCCAATCTCAAAATAGCCATGTGTATACACTGTAATTGTTATAAAACGAAAAAATGCAATACCCAATACGAAGAAGATTTACATTAGCGTCATATTCGATAGTCGGACGTAAAAAAGCAATATAGAGATTCCTTTGATAAAATCTCTAGCCTATAGGTACGTATATAAATGGCACAGAACTTCTCATTTTTACATAACACAATAACCTTGTATATAGTTAGTTCGCAATCCAATAATATTTTCAACATACACTCTAAAGTTATCCTTCTCAGATTTACTTACCAGTAAATCGTGGGGCTTGTAATTACCAATGATGAATTTTAAAATAAACCAAAGCGTTCACCGATCTTTGTCCTAACCACGCTGGACGTTTCTTAACCAAAGCGAGCGATTGGACGGCTGGCTGCACGTGAATTTGGTTTGCTAAGTACGTCTGCAGCACGCGTGAAATACACGCGTAAATTGAAGAAATTGGCCATTGTAAAAGTCCTTACTGCAGGTAAATTTCCACTGACAGCCTTTGCAATACCGTCATCTACTGATATTTTAGACATTGTTAGTTAACATTAAAGTTTAAAATACTGAATTAGAGTTAAAATTCACAAATTTATTACAGTTTTAAATCGACTCTTCACATTCAACTCTAATGTAATTCTACACACAAAATTCGAAGTAGCGCTTCAAAATTGTTTGTTTACATACTTTTGACGTCACAGCGTAGGCGACCAATCAGATTGCGTTATTTCAAGGAAGACCTTTGGAGAGCCTTTTCATCCCTAAGGAATGACTTTTTAATTTTTGGACATCAAAATCGTGTTCCTCGGGTCTTTTTACATTAGAATCAATCATCTGCTCGAAAAAAATAGTCATTTGGGATAGCCCCATTCTGAAACTATTCTGGTGCCCAATTCATATTCTCCTATAATTCTGAAATTATTGTGGTACCCAATTCATATTCTCCTATAATTCTGGAACTATTCTGGTAGCTAATTCATATTCTCCTATAATTTTGGAACTATTCTGGTACCCAATTCATATTCTCCTATAATTCTGGAACTATTCTGGTACCCAATTCATATTCTCCTATAATTCTGGAACTATTCTGGTACCCAATTCATATTCTCTTATTTCTGTTTCCAGATGTTCGGGAGTAGCAAGGACGTCCAGCATGAGACCAACAGCTCCAATGGACTGACCAAGGACCGAGGACACAACCATAGGTAAGTACAATAATGCATACACAGACTTCAGTCCTTGTAGCTCATCAGTCAAGACTTCGTGCGTCGGTCTTGTAATCCAGAGGTTTTTGGGTTCTAAACCAACCCAGGACATGACAAGTTATCCTCTAATTTCTCTTAATACTAACCAATACTGATTTGGGATTTTAAACACATAATAATAAGACTGGGGCTTACTGTTGGAATAATAGGACTTATTAGTTATTAGTCCTTGTCGGGCAGTACGTATAAATTAGGCGATATTATTATAAATATCCAAGCAAATCTGAGATGTCTCCAGAGTCAAATGGAGTCACAATTAATGATAATTTTTCACAGAAACATTTGTTTCCACCAAGATTACAGGGCTCCGTTTCGATAGAAAAATCTGTATGAAGAGAATTTTAGGAATCAGGCTGCTGATATTGCATTATTAATTAAACTTGCCCATAGAGTGGAAAAAACAACAGTCTGTAGTTACAATCCTGACAAATTCTCAGAACAGTCAATCAATACTTTGGTCGATAACAGAACAATCATTTGACTGATAAGTAAGTGGAAAAATCTCACTTGTGTAATGTGAGCTATAGGAATTGGAGCAGACTACGTGTGAGTCACACACTGGTTTCCTGACGAGAAGTCCAAAAGCTTTGTTGAGATTAATGTTTTGATTATAGGTTATCAAACTGTCAACAAACATGAGTCAGGTTCAATATCTGGAAAATTTATATTAAAGGATCAACCAAGAAACGGAGAACAGGAAAAACAGACACCTATTCTTGTGAAGTTTGTTACTTACTTCATCATCTTCTTCTTTCACCTATTGCTTGACCTTTTCCTCATAGTTGGGGTTTGTTGATTTTGGCACTCCCTCTTCCAAAATTTATGGCTGGATTAGTACGTTCGGGTAAAATATTAGTATCAACCACGGAATTTATAATTTTCTCTAAATACAAGTGTCAGCGATAGATTATCAAACAAACTCAATACAACTGCCTAACCATAATTTTATGGTTGCAATGAATATTTAATTTAACACCAAGAGACAAACTACTTAAACACAGCATTGACACCACTGGTAAACAAATTGAGTCCATTATCAAATTGACCATGGCGAGTTGATGGCACAGATAGGTTTCCAGCGGAGATATCAGCAGTTCTTGCAAGGTCTTCCCTCTTCTCAGTAATTAATTGGCTTGATAAGCAAGTGTAAACAAGACATGGGACCTACTGACCCAGCGTCTTTTAACTATGCAGAGTTTCTCTTCGAAATAGTTATGCCAGTATTGAAATATTCTTAATTAATAACAGGGCTTTGTCCAGAGATCCTGAGTTCGATCCCCGGTTGGAGCAGACTTTTCATACGGGAAATTCTGTTCCCTCCGTATATGAGGGGCTAGCATTCCCGGCCCTGCCCAGGTTGGGTGAGGTTAATGTGAGAGATTGGTTTTGACACATAAAAAATGTGTCAAAACCAATCAACCTCAACCATGAGGTTGAACAACGTCGACCTACTTGAGCGGGAAAAGACAGAGTAAAAGAAGAAGAAGAATAACAGGGCTTTGCCTAAAAGAGCCAGGAATATACTGTTAAAGTATTTTGATAGCAGGTATTTACTTCACACTATAATAGTACTTTACAACCAGGGTGTTAACGTGTTCCACATGTATTTAGATGCTAGGCTTTCTATTAAACTCAGGGAAGAACATGACGTCATACAGTATGTGAACAACCTACATGCAGATCTATCAACTTGAACCTTAATCCATTGTCTATCAAAATGTTCATTGGATCTTGATAACTTGATCTTCTGTCTGAAAAGACTCGTATTACTCTTCATTTATTCTGAAAAAGCTATTTGTAATCCGAATATCTAATGAGAGAGAAACAAATTGTTCATATATTTTAAATAAATACAATCGCGGCTGTCTACCTTTGGTAGATTGCTAATACACAGCATACTTATCAATCCAGAAGATATTAGCTTTCTCAAAAGTTGGGGGTTTTTCTAATTTTTTTTTTTTCTTCATTTATTCTTTAATTTCTTCTTTCCAATTTCAGTTTCAATCATGTTCCATATTAGTACAGTTTTCTTATTAGTACAGTTTTAACTGGTTTGCCTGGATGAAATAGAGCCAGGTACTTCTAGATATGTTCTACAAACTCTAGATATTTGAATGTCGAGAACCCTGTTTCAAAACTCAAATGAGAATTATCTTAGAACAAAGAACTTGATGTATAATGTGTACATGTTAAGAGTACAAGAACACTTTGAAGTGCCTACATACTTCAGCTATTAACCAACACCACACTATTGCACATACTTACCTACTTAAACTTGACAATTTTATTACAAGGTCATTATGTCAGAGGGTTACAAGAAACACTTAATTTGAGCCAGATTCCAGATGATGTAATAGTTTGAGCACCTTTACCATATTGTAGTAGGTGAGGGTTATAAAAATTACAAACAAATTTGTAGACTGTGCGTAAAAGGATTCTTTAGTCTCATTCTTGCAGAATAGGCAGAGTATAGTACTGGACCGGACCACGAGCATTGGCACATCCCTTACAGTTACACGAGTTAGACCACACAGGCTATTTATTTACAAGATAAAACCCGGCACTTTGTTGCCATTATGGTTTTTGTACTTGGCTGGGGTCCTGTTTCGATTTTTTAAAAATACTGTCTTCGTACCTACGTACTTAAATACCAAGAGGAGACTCGGTGCCAAATTTGGATTCATTTGGCCCAGACATTTAGGAGCTGCGCTGATTATGAAAATTTGGTGTAAAAACTTGAAATATTCCAACATTAAATTTTAATTTTTTCTTTGTTATCTATGTTATCTGTAAGCTTTTGTTTTCATTGAAATTTACAACACTTTAAATTCACATCTCTCTCTCGTTCTCCAGTTCAAGCTGTGGTTCGCTGTCAACGGCCGTGCTAGGCCCAATTATCATGGGCCCAGCCATCTCCATTGATGACTGGGTGCCCGAGCGGCCCCCCAAGAAGCCTCATCTCCGGTCGAGCTACGCCCCAAGGGCCCCCAGCCCGGAGCTGCCCCCGCCCTCCCCTCCCCCCGCACCAGAAGATGAGGTATATTTTTTTTTTTCTTCTATTAAGCGTGAGTGGCACTAAGCATTGGTAGTCGATGTGGTTACGGTGCTAGACTTGTTATGTAAACAATCTAGCGCGAGGATCCGTGATCTGTGGATCGGATCCCACCTAATGCTTGGATTTTTCTTCAATAATAATAATATAAAATCTTATAAGGGCAAAGTTTTATTAGTAAAGCTATTAAGCCCAGAACTGTATGCTTACCCATGTGTACCTAAAATAATATGAGTTTGTGATTACATAATAATAAGACTCTGAGGGTTAGGTGCTGAAATTCTTTTTGAACATTAACCTTGCCTGGTGGTTACTTTGCACTAGAGAGTTTTATAATTATTATGGACACACACCAGTTCTCGTTCTGTCACTGAAGTTAAACAACGTCCAACATCGCTAGGACTTGGGTACCCATCGAACCACCTCAAATCGACCATTCAAATTCGAACCTGACCCCCCACTTAGGCGTTCATTTAGGTAGCTAGTTAGTGAGTTCTCAACAAATGGAAGGTTTAACCCCCGTTGTGATATGATTATGCAGTTAAAAGCGGCGTAGAATCACAATAAAAAAGTGTTTCGCAGCCTTTTTTTTTAGACATTAAATATCAGCTACTATTGTAGACGCTTGTGGTGAGTGTTGTAGCTTGCGCATCCCATAGTATGACTACCCGCTGATGGACGAGAAGTGACACAATACTTCCAATTCAGTTCCCGCGTCAGACCGTCCCTTAACCGATATACACTTTTAAAAATATTTTGTTTGGAGCCCTGTGATCAGTATTTAAGGGTCAATTTTCCTTTATCCTTGTCAAAAGCCAATTATATGTCAATTTTCCTTTATCCTTGTTGAAATCCATTTATCTGTCAATATTCCTTTATCCTTGTTGAAATCCCATTATATGTTGATGTTCCTTGTAATCTACTGCAGTAATTAATGTACAAGTACAAGATATTTTTTCTGTATCATTAAAATTACTAATAATTTTCCCTCTATATCCTCAGGTGTTCGACCCTGACGAGCCCCTACCCCCCTCCCCCTCCCGAGGTAGCATGGTCGGGCGGCCCCCCACACGAAAGACTGAAAGCGGACGGTACCGCCACCGCCACTAGCAATCGATCTCCGGACGAGGGAACCAAACCCGCGACCCTACCGCCACCGCGCTTGCCAGACCGACAGCAGTTTGATACCAGGTGAGTTACCTATGTGGATTACTACAAGTTGAGCATGGGGTCTCACCGGCCCTACCCAGGCTGGGTGAGGTTAATGTGGGTAGCTGGTACGATTCCCAGCGAATGAAGGGTAAAACCCCCGTCCTAATCTAGGACGTTAAATCAAATAGAATCGTTGGTGTTAGG
This sequence comes from Bactericera cockerelli, assembly GCA_024516035.1. Lineage (NCBI taxonomy): Eukaryota > Metazoa > Arthropoda > Insecta > Hemiptera > Triozidae > Bactericera > Bactericera cockerelli. Next base: position 36,849,969 of record CM044959.1, read on the forward strand.
AAGGGCATCCAGCCGTGAAAATGTGCCAAAACCAATCAACCTCAAATGTGCCAGAACAACGTCGACCCTGCTTAAGCGGGATACGACAGAGTAAAAGAAGAAGAAGAGCATGGGGGCTCACCCCATCCCTAGTATGTTTTCCGTCCTGTATCTCAAGAAGTAATTGGTAGAAAATTGAAACTTTTTTATGTGAAATCTTCTCTCAACAAGACCTCTCAAATAAAATATTCATTTTTTTTCTGATGTAAGTTCTGGGCTGGCTGTACAGCTGTACACTACTATCCTCCTGAGACCTGGGCATGTTTTTCCGAAAGTACTGATTTAGACCTGGATGTACTGTTAAAAGTACATAAGACAGATACTGCTTGAGTCCTCGGCATGTATTCCAGAAAGTACTGATTAAGACCTGACGTACTTTAAAAGTACATACATGGAATTTTCAAAAATTCCCGACGGTTTTTGAGAGAAGATAGAAGTGTGAAGTGAAGTTGTCTTATGTACTTTTAAAAGCACATTCAGGTCTCAGGAGGCTATACACTGTACAGGCTGGGTGGACTGAGAGTTTAGGATCACTCTGTATAATACTCTACAAATTTATTCATTCTAGAATTATATGACTACTTTGTCTATCAACGTGAACGACACATCATAATTTTATAAATAGGTACCTAGTTTTATTACTTTGAGTCTTGGAGTTTAGTAGTCAGTGAAGCTATGAGTCAGTGTTATTTTGGTCGCGGAAATGTACTGCAGTGAGATACCTGTATTGCTACGCAAATGAATAAAGACAGCTTGCCAACAACATATTATGCGGGAGATGGTGTGTTCAAAGCTTGCGTTAAGCCGTGTCACATAGGTATAAGAATAGTATTTTCCCAAGGAACGTTCTAAATAATTCCTTTTGTGTTTAAATTCCTAGAATAATTCACGTCCAACTTTTTTTCTTCTCTTTTTGCCGACATTAGTAATTCAATCTTTAAGACGCAGTGGACTTGTAACCAAAAAGATGTCTTTTGAGTCTCGATAGTGGCAACTTAAGTTTTGTATTATTGCGGCGGACAATAATCGCCTCTGACAAAACAAAGAGGCGTAAACCACAAATTTTTGAAATCGGTTTTATTGCTTGAATTGAGTCTACTAGTGCTATATTTTGTTCTCACAAATAGACGTAATCCAATTATAATCCAAAGAAAAGATACAACAAAAATTGAAATCAGTCGTATCCCTCATTTTCTCTTTTTCAGACAAATCAAATAGGCGTAAATCGATAGTCACGGTTAAATAATCAAATTTGGCAACAGAAAAAGTTCGTATGGTCATTCACGGGTACAGGGAAGTCATAATGTTCCTTCCGTGACACAGAAAATTTATGCACAAGAAAACTCATTTTGGCTCTCCTGTAAAATTTAGAAAATGTGGTTTACGCCTCTTTGTGTTGTCAGAGGCGAATTGCAGGCTAAGAAGGCCCAGAATAGCAGCAGAATATTGACTTCCATGTTTACTTTAGATGCATTGAAAATGATGCATATCCTGCTAAGATATCATGAATCACCTTTTGTTATGCAATTACTCTAATTTGTTTATTATTCTTAACAATAAATAATTCATAAACAGTAAATACGTATAATTGAAAATGTTTTACACTGCATTTTTTATGTCGATAATGAGCTTAAGAGAAAGATCTTAACCCCTTTATCGTGATGATGTTGGGTGGAAAAACACACGATGTGCAAATCCTACCTGTTAAAGCCTATTAAAAAATGTTTCCAAGAACTTGAATATTCAACCATCCAACTTTCTCTTTCTTCTCCCCCTCAGTCACCGCCAGGACATCCTCAAGCTGCGTCACATGAACGAGAGAGCCTCCCCCGAGCGGGAGAGGGGCCGCATCTCACTCCCCCACGAGACCCGGGGGGCCCCCCACCCCCAGTTCCCGCCCCGGGACGAGAAAACTGATCCAGGAGCGAAAGTCTTTCCCCACGCACAGCTACTTGCCCGAGCTCGAATCCAAGTCCCTCGACTACATCGAACCCAGGACCAAGCGATTGTCGCCCCCCGCCAAGAGCACGAACAAACCGGGACCTCAGGTAGCTACACGTTTGTTTTTTCATCACTCAATGGAATTTTATTTTTTATCTAAATTATTTAATGTTTTACCAATAGGAATAGGGTTAAAAGAAATAAACGAAAAACAATTTCTAAGAATCATACGGGCGGAATTAATAGACAACATCAATAACTTAAGGCGTTGGTAAGTGTCGGTTTTCCCTATCTTACACAATACGCAATCCGTGACTTAGCGCCACAGAGGTATTACTAAAACGTCTATTAATTCCGCCCTTAGTACGAAAAAAATCTTTTTATCCCATAATATTAAATTTTAATGGCTTATTAAATTCTTAGTTATGAAGGCCATTCACAATTATATGTCAAGACCATTTGTCAAATAAAACATCGGACCTCCTTGTAGGGTTTCAATGGAAACTCCATACAAATAACACTGCGACCTAAGAAAATCTATCTATTGTGACCAGTTTGATTCTATTTGTTTTAACGTCCTCAATAACTCAAATGGAGGGGTTTAACCCTTCATTTGCTAAAAATGGTACTAGCTACCTACATTAACCACACCCAGGGCGGAATCAATAGACAACATCAATAATTTAAGTCGTTGGTAAGTGTCGGTTTTCCCTATCTTACACAGTACGCAATCGGTGACTTAGCGCCACAGAGGTATTACAAAAACGTTTATTAATTCCGCCCCCAGTCTCGGTTGGTTGTAGTTTTCTTTGACAAGTTTAGTTGTTGTTTTTTTTTGACAGGTTTATTTTTGAACTGTTATATCTCATGTCAGTCTTGAGTGTGTGCATAAAACAAACGAATATGAATTGTTGAGAGCAATGAAACATGGCTGACTATTTGTTTAGAAAAATAACGCTACATTGCCTAACCTTACTAAAACAGAACGAACATTACACATTGCATACACTAAAAGTTACGCGGCGCGCATAAAATCTGAAATAATTTTAAAGTTGTAAGTAATTGAATAAATTATTACTTCATGTTCATTCTATGAAAATTATTGCTCCGTGTTCATCTATTATTTCTTTTTTTGGATATTGGGTTTCTTTAATTTTTCCTTGTTAATCTTATATTTTTGTTTAATCTTAATATATAAATGTCAAAGTCACTGATTGATCATCGCTCTACAGCCCAAACCGTAAGTCCTAGGAAGCTGAAATTTGGTAAGTAGCTTTGTCTTATAGTCTAGATGTGCAATAAGATGGGATTTTTCGAAATTCCCACTACAACACCTGCCATTGGCGAAAAAGGATTTTTTGCTTTCACGGCCATGCCTCGGCCCGCAAAGCGGGCGACAGCCCGCTAGTAAAATATAAAATTAAATCACATTGCCCCTTATAGAACATACTGCAAACAAATCGGAACCAATAATAACTTCTTACTTCTCTGATCTGACTGATTATTAATTTCCCAGGTCCCGGTCGAGCGCAAAAAACTCGCTCAAAGCGAGGAACCAGAACATCTCGCCAAGCTCCCTTAACACGTCCGGGGGTGGACATCACAATTCTCCCTCTAAAGAAAACTCGCACGAGTTGACCCACAAAATCAACGAGATCCGATCCTCGTATAAGTCCGCCAAGGAGAATTTCACTCGATCGTCCAGTGTGCGGAATTCGGAAATGAAAATCCCCCGGGGCTCCGGAGCCGGTGGTTTCGCCCATCATCAGCCGGACAGGCAGTCCTTGAGGTTCCCCACGGGCGGTCCGCCGGTGAACGGCGTCAAGCCCGCCAGTGCCTACGTGAGTGCCAAGGTAAGTGGATATGAACACAATTCTAATCGAATTCGCTGGTGGGTGTTTTTTTTTTATGGAAGATAGGGCTGTAAGAAGAAACATGTTGCTGACTATGGTAGTTGATACCAAGGGAGTTATTTCAAGAAATAAATAAGTTACTTTAGCAAATAATGTAATGAAATGTGTATTTTAATGAATTTCTCTCTAAATAGAAAACCACATATTCTTCTTTCACTTTGCCTTTAACACATCTAGCGCCAAGGCCTGAAACTGAAATTCTCTCCTGGGGCCAAAATTTTTTTGTTGTTGATAATTTTGTACTTAGGCTTACTTGGGTTAGTTTTGTGAAAATAGAAATGATTTTTTTTATTCTTGACATGATTTTTCTGCAATTTTCTTCGTGTACACCGGTGATCACTGATCACGCGCGCCCCTAGCACATTATGTATATGCAAACAGTCCGGGCCAAGCAAATATGTAGGTTCTCCTGGGGCCAGAGATTCATTCTACCTATAGTTTCAATGTAAATTGTGTGCACTATGCCACACATCAGCATAAAGCACTCTGGGTAGCGTGTGGATATGTGATCACGCGGCCCCTGACAGTACTCAATTCGTGTGCACCGGTGTTCACATGGCGCTAGATGTGTTAAAATGTTATGTGACATAATTTTATTTAATTAACCTAATTTTCATTTCGTCCCCAGGTTTTCAACCAGAGCATGTCCCTAGTTCCTAAAAGTTCCGCCGAGGTGGCTCGCAGCTTAAGGACAGCCAGTGGACTACCCCCCTCCCTTCCTGCCCAGTGCCCGCCCACCCAGCACCAAATGTAAGTACTTACTACCACTACCAGTACTAATAATAATGTCTGGCTGGGGAGGTTAAACAGGGAGGAGACCAGTGCCTCGCTAGAGGACAGAGAGGAATGTAAACAGAGAACGGACTAGCCAACCCTAACAAGCCAGGCTAGATTGCAGTTTTCGAAGGGTTTAATGGCTTATAAAGAAAAAGCCCAAATTTACATGATTGTTGATCGCATCTTTCCTATTTTCTTTTCTGGAAAGTTTTCTGAAGACCATCACTCCCCCCAGATGTAGCCAAGCTGATTTCAAAAATTGCAACATTTAACCTCAGCAGTTGCTTGACGGTAAACCCCAACATTAATAATTTAACTATTGAGAGTCGCATGACGTCACCAAGACGCAGCTGTGTGTGGGTTTAGGACAGTTTGATTCCTTGCCAGAGTGTTCTGCCGCTCCCTATCAGTTATAACGCGGAATATGCTGATTATCATGACAAAGAAAGTGTTCCTCTGAGGTCAAACTGGCCTCTATGACTCATCGGTCTTGGTAGTGGATCAATTTTTCATACTGGGTGTGATGCGTAGCATTATACTTAGTGTGATCAACTGATCAGTGTGCGGTACTACCGCTTAAAAAAAGTCTGTCCCGGTATCTCAGTGGTGAATGAGTTGGTATGGTGTCCAGAGGTCGTAGGTAACCCCAGAGGTCGTAGGTAAGTAACTCCAGTGATCTTACAAGAACTAGTATAATGTTGAGCGTATGTATGACTCTGGGCTTTAGTATTTAGTCTGATAACAGTTACAACTGGAAAAGTCACCGTGACCGAGTCGTTTAGAGTTTGAGCACTAGGCTCTCACGCATGTGACACGGGTTCGGATCCCGACGGGGTAGAAAAAAAGTCGACTCGGGAATTAGGATATTTGGAGTCCAATCATACCGAGTTATGATTGGACGAAAAAAAATGGCGACGTTATAAATACATAATGACCTACGGTGGCTTTATTATTATAGACTAGTTGGAGTTCCACAAGAAAAGCACCAATTATGGATCTAAATAGATGTCTATTTAGATCTATTGTGACCAGTTGATTCTATTTGGTTTTAACGTCCTGATTTGAAGTAGTAATGACGGGGGTTTTACCCTCCATTCGCTGGAAATCATACCAGCTACCCACATTAACCTCACTGAGCTTGGCTAGGGCCGGAAATGCCAGCTTCACGTGTTTGGAGGGAACAGAATTTTCTTCGAAAAGTCTGCCCGAAAACCGGGAATCGAACTCGAGATCTCTGCACTACATGCAGTAGTCTCAACCATCACGCCACGGAGGCTAGTTTTACGGCGGCATTACCTGAGTAGAAATAAAGTAAATTGATGGAGGCTCTTAGTGATGCTGTGCTACCCACGATATTGTGAGGATGCTCTTGCTTCTTCACGAAGAAATTATATTAGGACATAGGTTTGGTTCAGTTGTTTGACTCTCTTCACTATCTCCAAACTAGATTGCTTTCCATTTGATTTCCATTCTCCGCCAGGCGCCACCTATCTATGTCTCAATTTCTCGGACATGTCAGGCACTATATTCCTTATATTATGTTATGTATATCTTCACATTATGTTATCTATTTATATATCATTACATTGTACCATGTATGTATGTATACAGGGTGAGAGTAGTCACCGTGGCCGCGTAGTGTAGCGCAACAGGCTAGCAAGAATGGGGACATGGGTGTAACTGTCCCGCAAAGTCTGAATTTTTAGGCTCTGGGTCCGCGGCCCACTTATATCGCGTGATGAAAAAATGAGTAGCTGCTATGTGATCTGAGACCAATGGCAGAATTAAAGGCAAATGATATACAAGGATTCAAAACTAACGAAAAAAACCTATAATCCGGAGCTACCCACTAAAATTGTGATATGGATTAATACAAATAATACATATTTATTTATTAATTTAGGTATGCAGGGTGAGCATAAAGTCTAACTGACCACCGCAAACCCTGGTATTTCTATATTGTATCTCAAGAACCGTAAGTGGCAGAAAAACGAACCTTTTTTATTGGAAAACCTCTCAATCAGACCTTTCTAAAAACAAATTCGAACTTTTCTGAAAAGTTAGATTTAGTCTGGCTGTACGGACTGGCCGCCTCCGGGTGGGGTGCCACTTTATGCAACCCTGTATATGTTTACATTATGTATTGATCTATATCATGTGTCCATGTATCTGCTAGTTCGTATACAATTTTTTTATTACTATCTGAAAAAGTATATCAATGTATGTAGGTTGTATAGCTACGTTATGGCCATTATCTCGTTACATGTCCTACATTGGATGGCCAGGTGAAAAACGTTCTAGCTCCGTCATTGTCATGTCCCCAATGTTTTCTCACTGTCAGCTCTGCGACTCTCCCTTGCTAACTTCTGATTCCTTCTACTAATATGGGAACTTCTTGGAGTGGTTTGTAAATATCAAATGTAAATATGTATTTTGCACATTACTTATTGTTTAGACGCCCAAATAACAGTTAAAGCAGACTTAAAAATAATAACCATCTCAGACATGCAAGTCTAAAATTGTTCCTGTGGGCGTTCAGAGGCCACGAGCAATAATAAGCCTTACAAATTCTACTACAAAATACTACAGAGTCCTTTTCCTATCTTTTTTTTTTGTGAAATGGGTTTTCCTTTATTTTAGTAGTCACCGTGGCTGAGTGAGTTAGCCAGCGGGACAAGAATTCTTGCGTTACATTTGCCCGGAACTATGGGCAAATGTTACACAAGAATTTAAAAGAAAAGAAAAATTACTGTAAATTCTGCGTCTACTCACAAAAATTGTGATATAATAACACAAAAAAAAACAGACATTTATTTGACTAACCAAGGATAGAAACTTGACTACAGCTGTATTTATTAGTTGTTTACCCATGCAACAAGAAGATCTGTTACCCTAGTTATGTCAAAAAAATAATTTCCAGTCTGTTGGCATACACCTTGATTTCTTAGATGGTTCTATTCAAAGTTCCATGTACAATGTTAGGTATATTCTCCATTGAATTGTTTGAGAAACACGCTTCCTCTCCTGTACAGTTTCATCATGCTCATTTCGTTTGGCTCTATGATAGGTAAGGTAGGTAGGTTTATTCTCTTGCATTACCATTCGGGCGAGAGTGTAGTTCTTTCTTCCAAATTGCTTCCATTTCCTTCAGCCTATTTATTCGAGTTCTTGTAAGAATTATAACTCTATCATTTTGGTCCCGGAAGCTTCTTTCACTTTCTTTTTAAAGTTCTTGTGTGTATCTTCTGCATTTTTATCTCTCTCTCTCTTTTCCAGTCTGAATGCATGTGATGTGAATTTGAACTTCATTGTCTGCTTGATCCGATTTTAATTTGCTCAAAGATCTTCTTCATTTGTATCTCTTTATAAAATTATTGCTAAAGAATGCATAAAAGTGAATTTACATGCGAAAAATTGTAGTTATTTTGAAATAACAGGAAACATTGTGTAGACTTCGGATAGCTTATGTGTAAAGTACTTATTTCCTTAGTTATTGATAGGCTTCCAATTATAGAATTTTAGTATTTGATTTTTAAGTCAAACTTTGTAGCTATGACCTCAAGTTTAGTATGCAGTATTCCAAGGATTTTAGAAATGTAAAGAACAATTAGCAGCTATGAATTCATATGAGAACATTTAGTTGCACTTGATACATTTGTTCTTTACATTCAGCGTCTCTAATATCTAAGGTTAGGTCATTCAAGACGATGATTTTTCATTCGCTGGAAACTCACAATCAAGTAACCCACACTAACCTCTCCAAGCCTGCATGGGGCCGGGTATAGTCAGCAGAACGTGGATTGCCATGGTGACTATGGATGGATATGAAACCAGAACGGTCTACAATCCATCTTCGCACCACGCTGCACGTTGCTTAATTTCAGTGACAAAACGAGAACTGGTGTAATAAACATGCCATCTTCGCTTGCTTGTACCTTTCTTAGACTTATCTACTTTTTTGTTATTCTTCAGGATGTGTTAAGAATTTTTTATTTTATACTCCCCTGTCATTTATCTTTATGAGAGGGAAAATAGTAGAGTTTCCTCACATTACATACAATTACATACCTACTTAGATTACATTCTATATCTACTTAAAAAAATACAAACATACAAAATTACGAATTTTACATACACGTATATTGTTAGCATGTCAGATTTCAAATCTCTTATCGTACTCGAAAAAAATTTGGCTCACGGGATTCCTAATGGTTTATCACTCTGTCGTGCGTCACTATCACTCAGGATTATCACTCATGAGGAGACTATCATACTTAAGTATCACTCGAGTATCAAACGTGCAGCTTCCTTGTTTGATATCGTGACCCGGGAGTTCATGCGATCGTTAATACCGAGGGGAACCGTAAGAAAACGACACAGGACCGGATCAAATTGCTATAAGGACCTACAGTCAAACATAAAATAGGATCTAAGTTGACAAAAGATAGACAGAGTGAAGACAGCGTTGATGCCATGTTCAAATTTCAAAATCCTTTCTTAGTGCGCATCTAAGACCTAAAAGTGACCTACATGCCAAATTTCAGCCTCCTAGGACTTACCAGGGCTGAGAAATCGAGATGAACGATTGAGTGAGTGAGTGAATGAATGAGTGAGTGTTTACTTTCGCATTTATATATATGTAGATTTATTGTTATTAATGAAAAATACTAACATTTACTCTCTTTAATTCTGTTTCAGGTAAGTAAACTCTTGTTGCTCAAGATTTTGTCATTCTTGTGATTCCTCTGAAGCTGTGAGGTAAGTTTCCGCCAGCATCCTTTTTTTTTTTTGGTGAAAATAAATTATGAATTTCTTGTACACTGATCTTATATTCAAGTTACTCGTACATAGCTACTATTTTTTCCTCACGAGGTAATATGGAGTTCTGATTTCTGATAGATCTATGAAATAAAACATTTACTATGACTTTAATGCATTGAAATATTTAGGGAACAGTAATTTGCTCTTTTTAAACTGAAATGGGGGGTCTTTGACATTATGTACCAATACGTATTCACACTAAAAATCTCATCGGTACATTCCTAATAACACCAATTGAAACAAAACTGAAACACTGAAAACTTACAGGTAACCTAAAGACATTGTTCGTGAAATACTCGTCCAACATAATCGACATAACAGTTTTTCCCCAATTCATAAGAATCATAATCTACTTACTGAAAACTGTCGGAACGGTTTGCTAACTGTCTCAACAAATACAAACAGCACTTACCTCTTAATTCCGACAGAAAAATATTCCATATTTTTTTTATTTAGATTTTCTTCCTTCTTCGTTGAAAATAAATATTATTTTGTACTATTCTTTTTCAAACAGAGTAAAAACGAATTGAATAATAATTCTGTTTGTTTGCATTCAGGGTGTTGAACTTTTATTAAACTTTAGAAAATGACTAGCTAAAACCGGCACTTTGTTGACGTTGAGGTTTAGCCCGTGGATAGCGTCCTATTTGGAATTTTTAAAAATGACATATCTAAGGTTTTTCCCAAAATTTTTGGAGACGTTTGGTTCTTCCGCATTGGTGTTCTGTTGGTCATAAATGAATGTAAATGGACTTTGTTTTTTTAAGATTTATGAAGTCCATTTTCTTATAGGCAAATTTACTGATTGTCTCGCAAAACTTGACAACAGAGAAATTCTTTTACAGATAAACTGATTTACTGATTACTTTCTTTACGGATAGAGTAAATAGGTTAAGTTTCTTTTGGAAAAGAAACAACCTATTCAGTCCCCGAGAAAAAATGTTTGTATGAATGAAAGACGTATTTCCCGGCCATAAATCACCAAAGCCCAAGTCTGCGACTAAAAACACCCTGTATGAAATACATATTGAAAAACATAGTAACTACTTACTGAAGACAAATTGAACAAAGGTTTTTTCTTTGACTTGAGGAAAATTAGATGTTGCATTTTTTTTTATCACATGTCTAACATTGTCCTTTTGGGTTTTACTCCTCATGTATACGTAGGGTGTTATGAGGTATGATTTACAAATTCTACGCTAGCGTAGTGAAGTAAAGGTTCTGTTATTCAGAGGGCAAAGAAGAACTGTATTCACCTATTAACTACCACCCTTGAACTCTATAACTGGTTTTTTATTTCGCCTAAATGTGTGTAGGTATAAAACTTACTTACAGGTAACAAGATGTAGCTTTGTCATATGAACCTCCCCTTTGGCGCCGAGTAAGGATACCACAGAGGGGAAATTCGTGGTAGCTTTCTGTTTAAAAAAACTAACTTTGTAAATATTGTAGATTTGTAAACCGAGAGCCACCACAAACTTCCCCGAGTATCCTTATTCGGCGGCAAAGGGCAGGTTCATATGACATCCTACATATTATCGTCCACCTATACTTATATTACTGCAATGGCCACTTTGTCTTCAATTTCATTCTGTCAAATGCATAGGAAAAATCGGCAATTAATAAAAGTCAATCACCCTGAGTTGAAAATATATACTTAGAGTTCCGGGGTGGTTCCTTTTTTAGACTTGTTGTACTTATGTTTAAATAAAATAAAAAAGTACGAGTATTGTATCTATACTAATCACAATTTGCTCTTGACACTCTAGTAGTCCAGTCTAGGGCGTTTTTAAAGAGCCTGCTTTAGATTCTGAAGACAGTTCATTTCCTAAACAAAATCGAACTAATAATTATAGGTAATCTGAGAAGAGATGTCTCTAAATTTAAGCCATAAAAAAAGTCACATATAAATAACCCAGGAATAAATTTATGGCAACTTTCAGAATTTGGAAAAGAAATAGCATATTATAAATATAGATACCTTGGTTCTCTTGGTTTCCTGAAAACAATTCATTTTTTTTCCTTATGGCTTTGATCTTGTCCTATTCTTCTTTTAACTTAGCATTTTATCTGCGTAGTTTTTTGTTCTGTTTTTTTTTTTGTAAACGGATTGTTTGTTATGCTAAATTTTTGAATAGCTGAAAGCTTGTAAACCTTACAAGGCTGATAGGTGGGGAGAGGAACTAATTGAAATACACTGTTACCTTGAGCAGTGGGTACAGTTTTTCAAATATGAGCTTTGTATGTTACAGTGACCAGTGGTGGAATTTGTAGTAATCCTGTGCTACTCACTTAAAAGTTGTGTTATAATTATATTTACTACAGATGCTTGGTTCACATTAAAAAATTCCCTGGCTAATTACTAGATGCTGTCCAGTTGAAGGATTTTTTAAACTTTAAATGTTATTATTTTTGTTCGTTTTAAAATTAAAACTCTATTACCTATATCACTTCGAACATATTAAATTTATCCGAATCTGATAATAATAATAATACTATTGTTAAATTCTTTGGGCATCAATGAAAGCGGATCTGCTAAAGTGCAATACCGGATTTCTGGTCTAAGAAATCTTCTATAAATTTTATGGCAGTATTCGAAAAAAACATGGAAATTGAAGTTGAGAGAGATTCCGGAATTAGTCTGCCAGTTAAAACGTCAGACGATTTAAGTGCTAGAATATGCCTGACTAGATTTAAAGATTATGCCTACCTATTACAAGAGGAACAGTTGAAAACCAGCCCATTTAATTGATACCTAACTTTTTGGACAAACTTGAATTAACTCAGTTTTTTGCTGACACAAAAAAGCTTTCATACCGAGCCGAGAAGGTACATTAAAATAATTAGATAAGGAAAGTAAGATGATATTAGTGGTGAAATTATAAGCTTTCCTTGCGCTGTATGGCACAGGCTGCCCGTTCTCATCTTACACTTGTCAACAAAATAAAATAGTTGATAAGTCTGTGTGATGTCTTTACGGGTGATTTCGGTTAGTTTACTTTTCAACACTTGAAACCTGTATGGAAAATCATTGGAGTTTATATCGTTAATATCAATAAGCTGAAATTACTTTTGAGAGTAATTTAAGAGTGGACTGTCTACGGTCTTCTTTTCCAATTTGATATTAGTCAGATAAAACCCATTTCCTTAAGGCTATTGGTCATACTTGGGACCCAAACCATCGACCTCCTGGTTACGAGTCCATCGCCTTACAAGCTACTGATTTCATTATACAGGACCTAATATTATTATTACTAACTGCATGTATATACATAAATTTTGGTTTAAAAAAACCTCTAAACCAGTGGACCTTAATATGGTTTTTGCGTGGCACTGTGGCCTATTGACCATTCACCTAGACACAGATACATTTATCTTGCAGTGGAATGTTGCGTGTAGACCCCCATCACAAAAACCACAGTGATAGTGCACCACACTCACCTGAAATTGTTTTTTAATGCCAACAATAAAACCCCCCAGAACAGTTTAGGCCACATTTTGAGTTACAATGATGGCACTTTTTCAGTTATAACTATACATAACTAATTTCAGTTATACATATAGAAACGTTATAAAGGAGTTGTTTATTTTTATTAACTGGGCCATAAATTATTGCCGAATAACGTAACATGATCTATAATAATAATACTCTTTATTGGAAAGGAAACCACCAGGCGAGGTTAATACTCATTAGCATTTTCTACCACCTAACCCTTACAGTCTTATTTATTATGTGGGTCATATACTCAAGTTAATGAAGAAAACTTCATGCCTTGGGTATTATTCGAAACAACTGATCCCTAACGCTACCTGGATTACCACACTGGCGCGTTAACCACTTGACTACCAGTGCATATTTTGTTTATCTCCATCATTTATCTTGTTTATCGGATAAATGACTTTTTGTGGATCTTGGTTTTCAGCACCTTACAGTATAAGCGCATCGAAGAACAATTTTGCCTCATCTAATCAAAGTCCTGATTGAGTTATAAAATGCACAGAAAGAATGTCTGGGACTGGAATGAAAATAATTAATTTACTATTAATTCTTTGTTGTATTGAATAATTATCTACGAGCTTACTAATTTATAGTACACATACATAGTCAGTCCTGGTGAGGTATGGATCTGGTAATCCAGAGTTCAAAATCCAGTCGGGTCATGCCAAGTTATGCTCTCATTTAGGATTTTGTGACCATATTATATTACGTCTTGGGTTACTGCTAGGAAATGGGGGCTACTTACTTGTCCTAGTCAGGCAGTAAAAACAAGGCAATCCCTATTAAGATCATTATTTATTCTATTTAAGCTAGAGGAATAGTTGTTAGCTGTCCATCAGACAAGTTCCGACATACGCACGCTGAGTGTATGAAAAAGTTATCGAGTTCTCATAAAATTGTATCCGAAAAATCCATCGTTAAAATATCATACAGAAAACATGTAGAAACAAAAAATAAGTTCGTGTGCAATTTTATCCGAAAAATCCATCTAAAATTTCATTTGAAACAAAAATTAAGGTCATACATAAATAATAGGTATCAGATTTATCAGAATTTAGACCCGCCCCCATCTGACCGCAATGGCCTGCAATCGTCCCCTGACATTGAAGATGATGCTGGAGAGAAAAGAATCTGTGGAATGTTTTGGTATAAGGCAATAAAAATAAAATTAATTAAAAAATATAACAGCAAGTTTTCTCAAGCAACACAACGTATAATTTAAATGAATAATAAAAAAGATGCGAATAACCTAAGTCATAATTAATTGAATTATCTATGGACTTGGTTATGCTTAATCCGGAAAACGATTTGTACATCCCGCAACTCTAGTAGCAAGTAGACATGTTTTATGTGAAAGATAATTTCTAGGGCTGTTAAAGTACGAGAATGTATATTATTGTACAATAAAATATGAATAAAGAGTTGAAGAAAAAGTCTTCTTCAAACTAATGATCTACACCCAGTTTGGTGAGGTTTTATCGGAAAACCATAACATCTCGGCCGAGTTGTGAAAAACGCCCTATAGTGCCCTTTACAAACAAAGTGACATACGGAATAAAATACACGAAAGACGTCTCAATGGAGTTTGAATAAGAATAAAATAGTATACATATGTGTATCCTAAAACCGGGATTTGAACCCATGGTCAGCTAGGACGTAGGTAGTTAGCAATAACCGATGCCATGAATTAAAGATATAAAGGCAACAATAAATTGGCTCCTCTTTTTTCCAAAAGGTTAGATCAGACAAATAGTTACATTCTAACTAAGGTACGTAGGTCATTTGCATATTGTTCTTACTTATTATTTTACAATTATCATTTACAAAAAGTTAATTACTATTATTACTATTTTACTATTAATTTACTCCCATTTTACTGTTAATTTACTCCATTTCAAATAATTTCTCGTATGCACTCTCCCCGGGACCTTTGCTTGCTACAAATTCCAACCTTTTTGCTCCTTTGTAGGCAACAAGTTGCTTTTTTACCTAGGAAATCCCACATAATGCACACGTTATGGCAAAAAATAATCTAATCTTTTATTATAGCGACTAACATTGAGATTTCATACAGTATGATCCCGTCTGTAGAAAGGGATTTGTGTGAAACTTTGCCCTAAGACTTATAGAAAGTTTATCTTTACAACAATTAAGAGAGGGCTCATTTTTTTTATATTTTGCCAAATCTTTGTTTTTAGGTACTCTACATACAGGGCTTTTTTTAAACGCATCTTGTTTTTCCCACAAATATTGATGTGATTTATATTTCACACTAAATGTTTAGTCGAATTAAACCGAAATATTGAATATTTCTCCACCCTTGAAATTTCTCCTTGTAGGTGAACTCTTCAGCGGCTACCCTGTATATTATGAAGTTTTTGGTATAATTTTATATGCTCCATCGATGTAATGTTTGTGCACATTTATGCAGAAGTTATTGGATTATGGTCTGTGTAAAATGGCGGGGTACCTAATAAATAGACGGTTGGTACCCAGATCGATATGTTTCTGGATCAAATAGGTTTACCTATTGGTCGCCTTGTAAACTATTACGTGTTTAGAAATGCTTGTGCAAACATTTACTTACTGACAAAGCCTAATTAGTAACTCTTATTGAGTTCTGTCATAGAGAAAAAGAACAAAGTAAGTTTCTGTGTGATTTCTGTCGTTTTAGACAGCTCATTAGTATCACACTATAAAATTTTTCAGGTGGAAAATATCTGAAATTAATTTTACCAAGAAAAATTGCCTTGGTCGTACTAACATTTGTAGAAAATCTGCTTCTTACTAAAATGATAAATAGCATACATCTAGACTTTAGGTCTTCATTGTCGAGTCCGTCGTAAGTTTTTGGGAATGCACTAGGACACAAACTTTTTGAAGTAATACCTTAACATAATGTCAAAATATATAAACAAGTTAAGTGGTCTAAATACTCTAAAGTAGTCTAAAGTCTCAACTAAACAATACTACCAATACTTTTAGTCTTGTACTCAATGGGTTCCAAACAAAAGTGTCGAAAAACTTGAAAACAAACAACAAGAGATGTTCTCAGTTGTGAAAGGACCCCGGTATTCATAGATTCCGGTCGTGTACAGAGTACTGTTAGGCAAGTCCCGGTGTGGGAGGCCATGCCTTAGCTTCGGTGAACTCTGATGAGAGCATCTCCAAGATCCGTGAGATCGGTATCAGATGACCTTGTGTCCCTGACGCGGTCATATCTAACAAAAAACTAAGAGATATTATGGAGGAGATCATGACAAAAATTTCTCGTTGGAAAAAATTGCACGTGAAATGGATGAAGAAGAAAAAGTCATAACAATAAACATAACACGAGGAATAGTATAGAAGATGACTAGCAGATGAAATGAATGAAAGAGATATGAAAGAAAGAGACAGAACAACAACAAGAAGAATAAGAATAAGGACAATATTAGATGTAGGCGGAGCCAAGTACCATTATGAGACTAGAAAGAAAAATATATGACAGGAATAACAAATACAAGAACCATAAAATAAAAGGAAGATATAATGAAGAAATTACAGAAAATAAATAGAAGGAAAAGACTTAAGAGAAAGAGAGAGAGAGCTAAGATTGATAATGTACTGAAAATGATGAGAACAACCAAGAAGAGAGCTGAAAAAAAAGAAGGAAAGGAAGACTAATTGGAAAAGGTTAACAACAACCCACAAGATGAAACACAAGAAATTGATAAGGAACAAGGTAAAGAACGAAACAAGAATATTCTAACTAGAAAGAAAAGCAAGTACATAGTATAAGTGTATGTAATGAATTATGTATTTCACCATGTTGCATATTACTCCCGTAACTTTGTGTCCAACTTCAGCAGAATGGGAAAGGAGTTTCATGAACTTCTAATGATGCTGAAAGAAACAGTAAATTCAGGAATCAGATGGTCAAGAAATTGGAGAAATGTTGCTTGATTCCTTCGAATTTTCTGAGATTCTCAAAGTGGGTGTTTTAGATTTCGACCCATCATTGGAATATTAAGAAGTAGCTACCTTCTCAGAGATATTTGATGGGTTTTGCTCAGTTGCTTCAATTAATACGTAAGTTTTTTTTAAGGCAATACATCAACTTATAAACCTAATATAAATTTATAATTTCATAATTGTAAAAACTATTCTTACTCAGGAACTGAAATTCAACTTCTGACAGAACAGAGATGTTAATTGGAAAGAAAGTTGGGATTTAAGTCACTGCATAACCGAACATTCTATAAAGACAAGCGAAGGAACGTAATGCTTTAGAAGCTTTTTAGTGGTTACCCAAAACCAAAATACAAAGCATTGTTTCGTCATCTTAATGAAATACCAAAGGCATTGCTCGTCGAATTACCCATTGGTTTTCGATCATTCGTACCTGCGTGTATAATCGATTCAAAGAGGAACCACCTACTCAACGTTGCAATGATGCAAGAGCACATAAACCTATGTATAATACAATGAGCATTCTAGAGACGTCTAGCCTGAAATAAATAAAAAGAGTAAGCAGAAAACAAGTGAAACCATTACTTAATGAGGGATAATTAAATTAAATCACAAGACATATAATTGTTGCTGAACCAATAAATGTAAGAAAAATATCCAAGAAAATAGCATTTTTCCATTTCTCGCTGTTAGATTCGCGCCACTAATAACATAGGAAATGAAGGGTATACAGATATCGCAAAAAAACCTTAATGGAAACGAACCATTTGCTTATTTATGGCCATCAGGCAGTTTTTAATTACTTAATTGGCAGAAGTGTTGCGTACGTCGATCCAACGTGTCATTTATTTAATGAACGATTCGTTTTCGTAATGATTTGATGAAAGGAGGTAGACCCCTGAAGAAAACTGCTATTAAGTAACCAGCAATTTAGACGAGGTTATCGACTGTGTTCGTTATGTGTGCAAATGTGATGTTTTTTTTATTGCTTAATGATCAATGAAGCTTGGTTATTCGATGTTCGAAGTGAAGTTACTACTAGCATG
Source organism: Bactericera cockerelli (assembly GCA_024516035.1). NCBI lineage: Eukaryota > Metazoa > Arthropoda > Insecta > Hemiptera > Triozidae > Bactericera > Bactericera cockerelli. The sequence continues at coordinate 36,867,956 of CM044959.1, forward strand.
ATTGACGATGAAATTGTTGTGAAATAGTCATGTCATTGAAAATGCGAGTATCTGGATATGTTTCTCATATCATAATAAATATTTATCTCACAGTAATTCAAAGGGGGATTTTACTAGAAAATTATGAATTCTGTTTTTATTCTGATATAAACGAAGAAAAAAACTTTGCTCTCTGAAACTTACAAGTTTTGCATACATTTTCTTATTCTACAATAGACCGAACGCCAAAAACAATAATTGCATGCTTCCGAATTCTAGAAAGTTGCACTGTAGAAGATTTCAGCATAGTTATTACTGAAACTCAGAACATTATAGCGTGCGCTATTGTTTGAAAGAAATTGTAGAGATGAGCTATGCATATTGAACACGATAACATCTACGTAATAGACACCATTTCCTCTTCTTTCTTCCATTCTTTTTTCGTTTTTATTTATTTGATCATTTAATTGTTCCAAATCGACTGTAAAGTTAACGTATTGTTGTTTTGTTTAGAAGTTTATTAAAATCTAACTGGATCTTCACGGAGACATTGTTTGCTGTACTTGAAGCACATCTCCTGGTTTTATGTATTCAAGTTTAACTGTTCCATAATTTTCTGTATCCTTGATGAAACTCTTCACCTAATTTCTGTTTGGGCAATTAAATACATCATCAGTGTCATCTTCTTTCACTCCAATTGTAGAAAGTATTCTTTAGATTATAGTAGGTGGTGGTGCTTCTAACTTAATTTCGTTTCTTAGTAGTTTTATGAAAAATGTGGAAGGTCAACAAAAATATGGATGATCTCCTTGGACCTTCAGTCGATATACTATGGCTTATGTACTACATATCGATTGCTTCAATGAGAACGATTTTCCCATTGTTGTAGTTTTTGTATATATTTATAACATTTTTTATGAGAGAACAAATAGTTATGACCACCAATAAAGAGTTTTAATAGATATATGATAAACATTTCGTAATCGTCTGTTTTCATTAACTTCATTTCTTGTTAATTCAGTTTGATCCCTGTTCTTTTTATATCAACTTTCTCCGAGGTTTAATACATTTTTTTTTGTTTAATGAGTTACACGACTTGTATGATTAGCGATCAACATTTTTTAATTCATTGTCAATTCTTGCTTGAGGCGTCGCTAACGCTTTGTACTGTGCATTTTTTGACGTCTCCAACTGTCCTGTCTTCAGCGAACACAATCCGCCGAGTTATTTCCCCCTGGTGGTCTTGGAGTGTTTGCAATTACGCGTCGTCCCCGCTAACTGTAGAATTAATCGCTGCTCTTGGGAATTATTATCACGAATTCCTGACTTGGTATCTACGTTTTTCTGGTCGGGCAATTTCGCAATGAAACCCATTCTCTTGACAGATCTGTCTCATTGAATAATTGTTGCAGTTTTATCTCCATCTTTCAACGTTCACTGATGTGGCTCGATGCTTTTAGAATCGTTGTCTATGACCAAGCTGCGTGGGAGGAAATATTGTTCTCTACCTTGAAGTATAATTTGATTTTTTTGATAATTTTCTTTTGTTTCAGCAGTTTTTGGGTTTTCAATTTTTATTGTTTCAGTATTAACATATTTAGTCTTAGGATCTCCTGTATTAGGCATTCGTTTTATTACCTCAGCTTTTGGAGTATCTTTTTTATTTTGTATTGCAATTGGCAACCCTTTTCTAATTGAGCTTATTTGTTTTGGCCAAGTGTCTCAGATAGTAGATCAGTTTTCTAACGAACCAAGTCACCCATGTCACAACATAATGATTTGGTTTACGAGTATGTCTTATTGTTTACTCACATTTCCGCTTTAAATTTTCCAAAGTGGTTTTATTATTTCTTTATGATTTTATTGTTTATCATTAAATGTACATATCTTGTATAATATTCTGTCATTTCCGCCCAGTTTATGAGTCCACTGACTTGAAAAATAACCTTATTTTCCAAGTTTTTCTTTTAAGTAGGTAAAAATCTTCTTTGTTAACCGTAGTTTATTTTACACTAAGTTACAGTATGTAATGAAAGTACCCGGTGTTAGATACCTGTATTGTAGTAGTGGTGGGAGAAGCTGCTGTTCCCATGCTATTGAGAATTGCTGTGCTATCTTCCACTTCTCTCAGATTAGTTTTGTGTAGAGTGTACAGCGCGCGTGTCAGTGTACAAGTGTGCGTGGTTATTGTTTGCGAAGTTTTTTTTATATAAATAATTTAATTATTAGCGTATTTTTTTTTTTTCATGATTCTCTAATTGTACTGATAGTAATTCTCGAATATTTTATTTAATTATATCTGCATTAACGATGTGACTTTCTTCGTTCTCTTTCATATCTATCAACTATTTTTATTTTCCCGAGTCCCAAAACTTTTTCAATGTTCATTCTAATAAATGAAAAAAAAATTGAATTTGAAATGATAAGATCAACTTTTGCGACCGAGTTTCCTCAGGTGGATTTTGACGATATTTAAATCAACATTAAGTAATTTTAAAATATCCATCTATATCTTTTTGTTTGGAAAATCTTTGAAGATTTTTGCTACAATTATTTAGTGTATTTTTGTGTTTTGTGAAGTGGTAGTGCATTTACTTTTCTGTTGGATATTTCATACAATTCTATTTGGACTACCTACTCTCAAAATGGTTTTCGGAAGTGGAAACAAATTTCGAATAAAGAGGTAAGTAAGACTTTTGTGATTTCTGTGGTTTTTCTAGTTTAGCAGGTTAGTTCTCTAGCATGTCCTAAAATATCGGCAGGATCTACCAATTGTCTTCGTTTTCATTTATTTATCTGTAATGTATTTCCAGTTTTTTTGCCCTACATAAACAAGGTGTCGAGAATTACATTTTGTGTCTAATAGTGTTTCACGAGTTTCAATTTTCTTACTGAGTAATTCTGTATCTGTAGGTGTTCTTAAATCGGTGTATTTCAAAGGAAAATATATTCTTCTGCTGTGCTTCAATATCTGACTTATTGCAACCATTCTGCCTGTCCTAAAGTTAGATTTTGTATTTTTATTAATCATTTCTCTAACTAGTATAATGAAAGATAACTTATTGCACGAGTATAACTCTTCTTTGAAATCTTAAGTGGAAAGATGTACAGGTGGTATTTTGTGAGGCCTTTTCAAAATCTCGATCGTCAGTATCTCGGATATTTCAGTGTATTTCATACACCACCAGTACTATGTCTATTCTTTTATGCAACTCCATTTTTCGAATACAAACAGCGATAAATCTGTCAGATAATGACTCGATGTGTGATTTATGTATATCCATGATGGTAAGAGCTGTGCAGGATTCAAAGAACGTGAATTCACAAGGATAAACCCAAACTCCAGCTGATAATGGTCGAATTGAGATTCTTATGCTAGTAGCTCAAAGGTGGCAAGGACTTCTGATACAGCCCACCATGAAAAAGCCCTCGTCCACTTTCATTCGCCAGGAGCAGTACTTCATAATCAGCGTAACTCAAATATGGTAAACCGCATAACTACTTGAAATTAGTGACATACTAAGATTTTTCTCATAATGTACGAGTTGAAATCTAAAAATGGAACTCGATGTATTGTTCACTGAAACCCAATGTCGTGCAGTACAAAGTCCATATTTTAGGTTCTGATTACGAAGTCTCCTTTCGATTCTATTTTTGCAACAAATGCTTCATTATGTACGAATTTTCTCTTATCAACTGTCCCTGGTCAAAGGTCAGCAAGTGACTTAGTTCTTGGTTGCGTTCTTACTAGGACATGACATTGACTTGATTTGTTTTGATTTGATTGGTTTTACTATTTTGCATAATGCATGTGCATGGGAATAATTCTACATTAATTTTATTTAATTTAATTAATATGTTTACCTTCGTGTCATTGCCATCTTATTTTATTGTCTGTTTACTGTGTGGGTCTTGGAAATATTTACAATAGACAAGTTACAAAGATTTCACTGCCCCAAAAATAGACTTTCTTTGTATTCCCCCTTTGTGTTGGTTTAACTGTCTATCATTTCAGTTATGTTCAAAATTAATTAATCTTATGAAAGATGAAGAACCAATGGATTATTAAAAATGAAACTAGGTATAGTAAAATGATAATAATTAATCAATAGACAATGAAAAGTAATCCATGTAAATTATTAAATTATTGGTTGTTAGTCACCAGGTGGTTTTATCCCTGGTGTTTTATTAATTACCTATGAGGTGTATGCAACCTCATTAACACCCTTACATACCCCTTTGAATGTGTCTTGGTAACTATCATTTATCTAAGTTATTTATTGTTATCACAGAAATCAACAATGGGGCACCCCTGCAATTTTATCGCAACGGGGGTGATTCTTTTGAAAGCTCTTTCACTTGTATGGTAGAGATTTTGTGTTATATTTTCTCCTACCTTTTTCTTCTTTATCTTATATTATTAGTTTTAAGAAAACAGAGACCTTTTATTTCAGATGAAGTCTCGTATTTCTATCTATGTGATCATCTCTTATCTCGGAGGTCTAGTAGAGGAGACTTCTGGATAATGGGGATCTCAATGGCATGTAGAAAGTAGGTGGCATACCTTTTGTTGAACAACCACCTTTTTCTAATTTATCGCATTTGAATCAGACATCATTGTGTAATGATATTACTAGCATCTTGTTGTGGAGAGGAATCTCCAATCTCTTCCTGACTCATCTTTTATTCTGATTTCGTTAAGGCACTTGTAAATAGTACTAAAATACTTGGGTGTCCTTTTGGTAAAGTAGCTAGATTTAGCTGTATGTCATTCTTTTGTTGATTCATCAATACTTTGTATTGCCATAATTTTGTTTACTATAACCTCGGTAGCTTGGATCTCGTAACCTGGAGGTCGGTGGTCTCCAAGACTACAAGAACAGAAAAAACTTAGTGAGGTAAGATTGTGTAATTGTGACATCACGATTGTGATATACTCACAAAATATATGATAACTTTTATGTTTAATTTCTTAATAGTGTTCGATCAGATTGTCCCTATGCTAGAAAGATAGTAGAAATCGAAACATCATTCATTGAGATAAAGCTGATTGCATCAAAGAATTCCTGGTAGTTTAATTTGTGGGTTCATCGGTTCATTCATTCCTATGATCAGGGTTAGATATTTAGGGTGTGAATTATATGTGGACATTAAATTGGTTCATGCTTTTGGCGGCAGCTCATCTCAGTTAATAGAAACGTGACTGTCTGTATGTTGAGATATCTTTCCATTCTTCTTCCTTTCTTTATCTTGTGGAATTTATAGACATTTTGGAAAGACGATTGGTATTATACTAAAATCATCCATAGTTATGTTGAATTTGTCTATTACTTCCGAGAAATTTCTAATATTAGAAATCGGAAGTATTGTGTTCGTTTTTGTAAAAAAAAATATTTTTTTGCTCCGATTTCAATTTTTTTCATATTTCTGGACGTTTCATAACCTCCTGAGCAAATTTGGTTTTGTGTCCGTCTGTCGGTCTGTCTGTCTGTCTGTTAAAACGATTCCTTGTAACGCTCAAATCTCGGAAACTACTCAACCGATTTTGATGAAATTTTGCACACATCTAGGAGACATTCTGTAGATGGTCCCATTTTAAATTCATCGAATTCGTACTAGCGGCTCTGGGTGAAAGAGACCATGCGCCTGACCACTAACTTTTTACTTAAATGCTTATATCTCGTGAACGGTACATCCGATTTTAATGAAATTTTGTATGTATTTGCATATTATTGTTTTACTCAGGCTTTTTATATTTTCTTTTTAATTAATTATAATTTGACTCTGATATTTTAGGATCTTCCTTCCTCCGTTATTTACGAGGACAGATAAATTAGTATAGTTTTTTCTGGACAATTTTGGTTTGTGCTGTAGAGAGATATTTTTTTTATATATTATTATTATTAAGTTTGATCAATGAGAATTGTATACCTTAAGTTCCCGAATTCTTGTTAAAACTCCTCCGAGTTTTAACAGGAGTTTTAACAAGATTGTAAATAGGTAGTTGAATTTCATTTCATATTAGATGCAGTAGTTTAACACCAAAAACATGGAAAGCAGACTCTTTTCCCTGTTCCTTATTCACATTCATGATAAATTACATTGTCAGGTATTTTAATTTTCACCTGTCAATTTACCTTGGTTGTGATCTGGCCATACAACACTTGAAATTCTTATCTTATCTGTGTTCAATGGTTTCATCAAGAAGACACCACTCCATTTCTTATCAGAAGTGCAAAGATATCAACGAAGTATAAACCCCACACGCTTTGTGTGTGTGCAATGATCTAACACATTCTCCAAGTGAAGAGGTTTTTGTCTGAACTCACTAGTTCATAATAATAATACTCTTTAGTGGAAGGTAACCACCAGGCGAGGCTAATGCTCAAAGCATTTTCTACCACCTAACCCTCAGAGTCTTATTATTATGTGGTCACAAACGCAAAGTAATGAGGAAAAAATCATGCACTGGGTGGAATTCGAACTATTATAGATTAAATACGTAATCATTCTAATATGTCAATAACACAACAAAACTTTACTAATACGTATTTCAAAAATAGAATAAAAAACATTTAATAAAAAAGTTTTCGCTAGCACTGCTACAAGCAACTTGTAGCAACGTTTAATAAACCACACTTCGAACTTGGGAAAGTTTCATGATTATGTGTAACATGTGAGTGCAAGAAGTTGCTCTATTCTGGACGTTTAAAGTTGCATCACTGTATCTTCTCATGATAAAAAACATATTCTATGTTATAAATCTACTGCACCTTTATCAAGAGTTCTTTAAGATTGCATCATCACCATCGTGCCCATTGCAACTTTAGGCGCATGAGATGAGTTAGTTACTGAATTGTTACTTTGGTAAAAAAAAGAGGGGAATTTTTTTTCAAAACGGGGATTTTTTCATTCAAGACGGGGATTTTCACCCTCCATTCGATAAAAAATTGACAAACCAGCTACCCACATTAACTCACCCAGACTGGGTTGAGCCGGGAACAGCTAACATCACGAAGGTTCGAATTTGCCGATTTAATCCACTCGAATAATTACAAAATTAATATCCTAAGACTGGCTATTGAACAAGCAACATCCCTGGTATGTTTGTTTAAAAAAATCAGTGCATTACTGTACATATTTGTAGCCTTTTCTTTAGTTAGGATAATGAATTTAAACTGAGCAGTGGTGCAAAAATTTCATACGTCGCACGCTGTTTCAAACCCTAAATCCTTGACGACCCATCCATCCACCCATCTGGTAGTAATTCAGCGTTCTTCCAACATCACAAGCATTGTTAGCCATTGTTTTTCAGCCCATTTAGTAAAACGCACTTGAAAATAGCTAATTCAATTTCCATGTTCTCATATTTCCATTGCTCGGTAATTCGGTATGTGAGAGCACTGAGCGAAAAATCAACCTTGGAGTTTCTTAATGGACGCTCCGATTCTCTACGCTCGAAAATAGAATTACCTAATCTATACCTAATAAACCCAAACATAAAATAGGTAATCACACATATTCTATAGTAATGAACATGTAGATATTGTAGATACCTAAAACAAACTCCATATGAGATACTCTACCTTAAAAATACTGAACTATCGCTTTTACCATGGAGCCATCAGAACATAGGCGTAAAGATATCCGAAACCTTTCATATCCCCAAAAAATGTTTATCATTAACTAGAATTTTTCAAAATGTAAAATAGAAATGTGAAAAGCTATTAACTGTCCATAATACTTGAAGTTTCTGTGATACATACAGGGTGGGGCAAAAGTCTGGAAACCCCTGAATAACTTTCGAATGGCTTCTTCGGTAAAATTGAAATTTTGTAAGGTAAACCGGGCTAATAAGACCTTCTTTTAGAGTGGGGTCGATTTTTGTTACCGGCCCCCATGTCGGGGTCAGGGGGGCCAACTTCATTTTTTTAAATACGAACCCCCACCTTGCGATACATTTTTGAAAAGGTCTTTAAATAAGAAATACAATGGTGCAAATTTTATTTTTTTAATATTAACTGTTTGCAAATGGCGTCCAACTTTGTGTATGCAGTAAAGTCTGGAAACCCCTGAATAACTTTTGAAAGGGCTTTCTAAGTAAATTTAAAATTGTGCACGGTAAGTCGGAGTAATTAGACCTTTCCAAAAATGTATCGCAAGGTGGGGTTTCGTATTTAAAAAAAATGAACTTGGCCTCCCTGGCCCCAACATGGGGGCCGGTAAAATAAAATCGTTCCCATTCTTAAATAAGGTCTAATTACCAAGGATTACCGTACACAATTTTAAATTTACTGAGAAAGCCTTTTCGAAAGATATTCAGGGGTTTCCAGACTTTACTGCATACACAAAGTTGGACGCCATTTGCACACAGTTAATATTAAAAAAAAAAAAAAAAATTGCACCAATGTATTTCTTTTTTAAAGACCTTTTCAAAAATGTATCGCAAGGTGGGTTTCGTATTTAAAAAAATGAAGTTGGCCCCCCTGGCCCCGACATGGGGGCCGGTAACAAAAATCGACCCCACTCTAAAAGAAGCTCTTATTAGTCCGGTTTACCGTACAAAATAATAATTTTACCGAAGAAGCCATTCGAAAGTTATTCAGGGGTTTCCAGACTTTTGCCCCACCCTGTATACATACACCTAATAGATAGGTGTGACTGTTGTAGTGAATTTATATACTTTTTCTGCTTCTTTTAATAAAGGTGATATGATTTTAATTACATGTATTAGCGGTCAGTTTTGGCTCATTGTCTTTACTCGTGTGGGCTTCCCTCTAATGTGTTCTTGATTTTCTTTACCTTCAAGAAGTGTGAAATCGCAGTAATACCGAATCAGAACATAAAATCTCTCATTACTCTGTTAGGTGCTTTGCATTAAAACTACACGTAAAGTTAATATTAAAAAAAAAAAAAAAAAACTGAAGGTCAGCTGAATGAGAAATTTTCCAGCTCTACTCATCAACATAAATGTTTTTTGTTTTTCTTTTTATTATTATTAATAATCTGTTCAAATAAGTTATAATAATACTATTTAGTGGAAGGCTACCACCAGGCGAGGTAAATGCTCAAATCATTTTCTACCACCTAACTCCTAACAAAGTTATGTTTCGGTAAAATAATCTAATGACCAAGGCCATATCGAGACATAGTCTTTGGAAACTTACCAACCAACTACCCAAATTAACTACCTACTGTATATAGCTAGCATCATGAGGGTTCGAATTTGATGGCCACCCATCCATGTATTACCTTCTCAGGACATTGCTCAACTTCAGTGAGAGTTGGAAAAAGTAATCTGTAGTAGTAGATACATAATAATGTAACAAGAGAAGTTTTCTCGTCATTTGCGATTTTGACCACATAATAATACGTCTTGGGCTTACTTCTGGAATAATGGAACTCATTAGTTTGAATCGGGCAATATAAAAAAGGCGATGATATTATTATTATTGTTCCTTTAGAGAGTTTAGAGCTTTTAAGATTTGGTTCAACCTTCGAAATTCACAATCTGCGAAATAAATTTATTCGTAATACGCTCTTGTCATTCTGTTCTCCTGCGTGTACGACTGACTGCGCCTACTTCTGTACCACGGGATTTATTCACATATTTTCTCAAGAACTGATGATGTAGGTAGTATGGTAGTATACTCATTACGGTGCCAAACATCTTTCTTTTCTGTTGTTGACGTGCAGAAAATATGATTCGGTCTTTCAACTCTCTTTCTAGCAACTACATAGCTCTTCTGGTTGCGCTAGTTTCAGTTCGAGTCTTCCGATTGGCAAGATGTGACTGTTCTTGGCAAGGTCATTTGAGGACACGTCACTCAAGAACATCGTAGATACATAGGTAGTTAGTTAAGATACCTATCTTCTCTACTCGATAGGGTCATATTGTAGATACAACTGTTCGTATACAGGGTGGTCCAGAAAGTTTGCACCAAAATGATAGGGGTAATAAAAGAGTCCATTTCGAACAAAAATGTTCCCGGACATTTTCCTTTATTTTTTGTAGTTTTCAAAATGGCGGCCAAAACGTGTGTTTTTCAAATATGTGCGTTCAGAACGTTGACAGCCTAAATGAGCATGATCATTAAAACATTGAACGGGTTAATTTAACTTATTTTAATTAAAATTTTATTTTCAATTCAAAAATACAATCCGTTTTTTTTTAGGTGGTACAGAAAAAAATAAAAAAATCAAAAGCCAACCAAAGTCGGAATATTTGAAAAACACACGTTTGGCCGCCATTTTGAAAATGACAAAAAAATAAAGGAAAATGTCCGGGAATATTTTTGTTGGAAATGGTCTCTTTTATTACCCCTATCATTTTGGTGCAAACTTTCTGGACCACCCTGTAGATACCGTACTCGATAGATTCTTCTGTATCTGTATTCTATGTGTTGTGTTCACTTGTATCTTGTATAGATTTATAGTTGAGAGACTAGTTAGTGTCTTGGGCTCTAGTTATTCCATATTGTGAATGTTCGTCCGTCAGTTGTATGGTCTCTTTCTATTATTCCCAGCTAGAATCTCGTATGTACTCATAGTACCAACTACAGTGTATTATTGTTCAAAGTGGGTAAGACGGTATCCAGGTAGTGTGGGGTGTGTGGATCCGTTGGTTCAAATCCTCGACGCATGAATTTTTGCAAGGCACTTTTTATAGTATCTAGTCCTAATGGAGGCAGTACGAAGAAGTTGTCTATAGTTGTCATCTAGTCTTCCCAGCCTTAGAACAACACAGGTGAACTAGTGTAATTATTATTTCATGTGGAATACAGATGGATGCACTGATTGTACAGAATACAGCTGGTATACAGTTCTGTCTGTAGTTCAGCTGATGTTATACTATAACTATAACATAGTACGAGTATAGGTAACACACTATGATAGTTGCGAGTAACAAGTAATACCGTTCATATAATTATTTCCGTTGCTAGTAGGACCATTTAGAGTCATGTACATAGATTATGTATTTATTGTATACTTATAGACGTGAAGATAGCCGTATATCCAAGTCCAACATGTACTGCTGAAATTTAATAAACCTCTATTAAATTATTTAGACTGATTAGTAGTACTGTTGTTTTGGTTTGGTCGCTCAGGACTAGTACTTTAATAGTGTGGATGAGATAAGAATAGCTTAAATCCAAGAATTCTTCGTCTAAAAAGAAAATTCATTAATTTCAGCCTAATAGGTACTTTAATTACGGAGATGCAATGATCAGTTAGGGAGTTGATATTGCAGAAGATGATAGATTTAGGTAAATTTCAGACAAGATACTGACAGTTTTTCAAATAGCCATCATCAGGACATCTAGCATGTGTATCAGAGGAGCCCGGACCTGATTCTAAGTCCTCAGAATATGAGGACTTAGATGAATATGTACGAGTAATTGTTGGTTGGAGAAAATTTTCAGTAGCACTCTTAGAAAGACGAGATATTTACGTTTGATCAATTTTTATGCATCCCAGAAAGTATTGAAAAACGCTATAGCTAGAATTCCAGTCAGAATTCCAGTCAACGCTATAGCTAGAATTCCAATCTAATGAAATTCATCTATTGTACATATAACTGCTTTATATTCATAGAAACTCGTAAATCGCAATAGAATGCCATAGAACTATTAGACAAGATGAAATTAATACCCACTGTGTGAATTTGGGCAAAGTTGTATATCAACAAAATGAAGTCTTTTGTGTGTCGCAAATTTTAAAATTGAGTATTTAACATAAAAAGATTAGTTTTCTATCGCACTTTCTTAATTGTACTTTGTTAATTCCACCATTAGTTTGTGCTTTGTCATTGAAAGCAAGGATTCGATGAATATATGTGAGATTATGTGTTTTTCAAGATCTTTAAGTTCTATCATTATAAGTTCTAGGTTCAACACTAATTGAAGGCTAGTCCTAACATTGTCATGTTATGAGTAGTTACTTGACATAGATGTAGTTCAACACTAATTCGAGGCTAACTCAATGCTTTGTCCACATACGAGTATTTGTAGATGGTCAAAGAAAAAGACAACTTGGTCCAGGTGTGTATCATTATGACCTGATAAGGTTCATCTAGTGACTCATCTCGGATGTCCATTTCCAACTGCACACTTCCCACTTCCCAACAGATAATGCTATCTAGCTGTCCAGAACAGTTATCGGACATGAGTCACCCCACCTTTCACTGACTGAACAACTCTCTAACAACGATTCTACAAACGTTATTAAATTGGAAACAGGAGGATTGGTCTGCCTTTTCCGATTATAATTTACATAGACAATTAGACATAAATATTAGCAAACAAAGAAATTCTGTATAATTATAATATATGTATTAAAATGCATACATATAAGAATAGAGCAGTCATTTTTTGTACCTATTAAGGAGAGAGAGAGAAAAAAAAAAAAAAAAAAAAAAACAGAAAAATCAATAATGACCATTTTTTGTCAATTTTATTTTCTCATAGAATGGAAACAATAAACATGCAAGACAAAGCACAAGAAGAGATTTGGAATTTCAGATGTGAAATTAATTTAAATCTTGGACAGAAATTATGTGTCAAATCACCAACCATACCTAAGCTTAATGAAGTTTGAACCATTTTCAACAAAATGAAAGAACGTGAATAAAATTAAGAAAACACAGCAAAGTTTAACCTTAATTCTAACCATAAAAGTAGTTCTTATCTTAATATGAACCAAAAAGTTCACAGAGTAGTTCTCTAGTTTCTTCTGTTTCTTTAATTGTACGGTTTTATTTGTGAAGAAGCTCTTCAAGTTCTTTATCTATTCTTATTGTACAGTTTCTTCTTTAAGAGGCTCTAAATCTTTGTCATTGCGGGCAGCGTTCATATATTTCATATTCCTCGCCATGGTTTTCTAAATGACCAGCTTGTGGGTTTTGTTGATTAATTTTACGACACGCGATTATTCGTAGACTTCTTAGATTTTGATTCTATCTTTTACGACCTCAAAACACGACTGGACCACTGAACTTGGGAATTATATGTAACGGTTTTTTTTTTCAAATCCGTTGAAAGTACCTACTTAATTTTAACGGTGAATTTTTCACGATCTAAAAACCTATTCATTTCATCATTCACATTGGGCATTAAATGGCTATTGTGAATTTATAAGGTTGTTTGTGTTATTTTCAATAATTTTATTATTATTATTGTTTTTTTTAGGGTTTTGTTTGTTGTGGCAGGGTTCTCAAATTGTGCTTTTCTACTTATTGTGCTACTTACATCCTTTAAAATCCAAGGTCAGTTAAGTAGAAGTGTTCGTTTTTTTTTGTTGTTGTTAGTATTAGTGTTGGTGTTGAATATTTAAAGCAACTGCCATTTCACCCAAGTTGATTAATATCTCGCTGGTATCGGTATCAGATTATATTGAGTATTCAACGCCTACGTATTGAGGAACGGTCAGTCGGTCAAATAGTTCACCACTGCCCTGGCAATGAACCCACATCCCCCGCACGACGTTGGCGCTATCGCCTCTACTGACTTTCTCGGCACTTTTATCTTCCTTATCCGTAATCTTTATAAATAACTGACCTATACAATGTATATGCAGAATTATAGAAGTTGGACTCAATGTGTAAAATATTAATACACATAATAAAAGATCATAGAGAAAACGAATATTAACCCTAGATATCAAGTTCTACGAGAAAGAAATTGGAAGGTTTCTATGAGAGAATTCGTTCATATATTATTATGTCAAAAGAGTCAGTATACTTTTCACTATAGCAAGTTTTACGGATGAAATAGGTATGTTTGTATAAAACCAATAACGATATAATGCTTTTTCTTTTGTGTGCTGATCTGACTACGTTTTGAACTTTTTAATGATATTTTTCATAACTTCATAATGTACAGTATTATCACGTTAAGACGACATGCAATAGTTATGATACCACATAAACTTTAATATCGGTGGAAATGTCATTAGCTCTCTAGAAGAAAGTCAGAGGTAACGGATTAAAGTGGCATTAAATACGAGTTGTCTTTCAAATTTGCATCAAGAGAAACTCGAAACTCTACTTTTGTTTGGTCATGTATGTACCTCTTGTGTCTCATGGATTAAGAGAGAGACTAGTGAGGTTTTGAATTGTGCAATTTATCTGCCTCTCTATATTGTGTAATATTAAGATTACAATTATTAGTTACAAAGATTGAATGAATCTATAAAGCTGCACATCCACTTTTAAATAATAAGAAAGTAGTGAAAAATAATCATTTTTCTTTGGGAAAAAAATCGATTTGGATCCACGTAGATCTTTTCTATACATATAATAGAAGAAGTGCATTGGAGCATTTAAAAGCTCACGTAACAGATATGAACAAACAATAGGGAAACGCAGGGGATCAGCCAGAACCAATAAAACGGATGATTATCCTTCACAGAAGTCGTTAAAACAGCACAATAAAACTCTAATAACGTTTATCTTTCTATTCTAGTAATAATGACATAAAAGTTGTAGATAAAGATTAACTAATAAAAATTTTAGATAAAGATTAAAAAATACATAATCTTGATACCTACGAAATATCTTCGGAAATGTCACTATTATTTGTTTCTGGAAAGGTTTGTGGCTTCTGTAATGTCAATTTCTTTTAGTTTAAATACCGCTAGTCGTTAGATCATCTTTGCTATTTACAGTTTTTACGATAGCACTATTCATGTTGTCCAAGATCTCATTGTGATTGTCTATTATTTCTTCCATTGCTAATTGTTCAATCTCACGAGCGATATTGAATTCATTGTCACTTTCTTGGCAACTGACAACGGATATATCGCTTTTCTGTTTGTGTCGGCGGGTTACTAGAATATTTTGTGTGATACCGGCATCCGCTTCATTCATATCACCTATTAGATCATTGTGTGCGGTTACTCATTGATCTTTGTTCGATTAATCATTCGATTGGTATTGATTGGCGGTGAAATATTAAGCTTTGGGAATCTGTACAGGTACCTACCTATTGGATATTTCATGCTGTGGATAAATATTACTGTCGTTATAGCACTCCTTGTCTTTAGTTGACAGTCCAATAAAGAACTATACGATAGTGTATTCTTCTATGTTTAGGCACGACGCCAATAGTGCAAGGAAGGCTTTAAGATGGAATTATAAACATGATTGTGACAGGTGGGATTCGATACAAATGTGAATTTTGCACACAAACGTAAGTAAACAATTATGTAATATGTTGCAATGAGAACGTGATAATCACGATTATTTTTAATGTTATGTTATCATATTTGTGTTAACCACTGTCGTGATATCACAGCTACTTAAACTCACTTTTATAATCTACGCTGAAACCGGGACTTGAACCACCGACCTCCAGGTTACAAGTCCGCCGCCTTATCGGTCAAGCTACTGAGGTCGGTGATTATTTTTAATGCTTCACAAAAGGACTAACTCTTATAGGTCCTTTTACACCTGAATTATTCCCAAATTATCACACCCCCTAATCGAGAAAAAAATCATATCATTGGTTGGTATCATCGGTAACATACCCGTACACTCCGTACAGTTTGATTTTAAGACAGTATTTTCTATTTTTTTTTTTTTTTGAAACTTCTCATAATTTTTATATTACATGTACAGTGTCTGTACATAAAGAACCCATCTACACAGGCAGACAGTCTACTAAATCTCTTTTACACAGAGGCCTTCAGACTAAGAGTACCTTGGTTGACTATACACATGTATAGTCTCAACAATAAGGTAAATGTCTGGCTGTTGAGCTGCCAACTCAACATAGGTCCCCAAGCTCTCCCCACTCTTCTGAAAAGAAGAATGAAGGAGGGCGGCACCAGTGTAAAAAAGAAATAGAGGAAATGTAAAATTATAAAAACTTTCTTTCTGCTCCACATAGGAAAACACATAAACATAATTATGATATAGCATTATAAAAATGCACAAGAAAGGGGCCCTGAAGTAATGTTACAAAACGGTTCCAGGGCCATCAAAATAAGGATCAGGAGGGGTTTTTTAGAGGGTAAAAAACCCTTTCGGAGGTTAAACCAACAAACCTCCGTTTGAAAAGCAAATTTTTTCCCTTCCAAAAAAAAAAAAGTATTTTCTATTATCTAAATCTACATATTAGTATAGCAATTGGTGTTTTATTTCGGCATGAGGCTGATAAGATTTCTTGACGAATTCAATCCCCGTATTTCTTTTTCTTTACTTCTACAAGCAGTAAGAATCCTAATGTAACTGGATTGACAAGGAAATCTCGGTGACACATTAATGATGCTCAGGTCAATGACCTGCGAGGTTTTCCTATCGGTTGCTCCTCAGGAACACTCTGGATAATCGTATTCTACAGGATGTGCAGAAAGTTCAGGAACATCTGAAGCTCAGGCTATGGGAAAATACTATAACTAACTGTTTGCTACTTCTTTATTTTTATATTCAAAATGTACATTTGATGAAAAGTTTCTCCTAACTGAAACTCTTTTCAGAATTTGTCTGTGAAAATTCTTATTCCTTTTTCAGATCTTATGAAAACCTTTGTTTTCTACTGCTAGTTTATTGTACGAGTGTGAGTTGTATACAATTATGGAAAATTTCATAACTCCTGTGATGAAAACTACTAAAACCAGATCCCAGTAATTCCAATTATTTGGAGCTACTTCAATAGTTAAGGATGCGAGCCATTATGGCCAAAGGGCTGATCCGATGTCCGTCCCTCCTGTGTGTGCCACTACTTCGGTTCACCCTGTATACGGGTATATGTCGGAGGCAAAACCCATGTGTCATTCCGAACTGGATGGAGTCAATACTCTCTTTGACAGGCAGTAGTGATCTGCTCTGAATTCTATTAGCGCTTTTCAGGGCCGAAGAAATTGAACATTACCGTGGAACTTCTCTGGTGATTATTATGTAAGAGCACGGGCAGTTTTAGTGTGCCTAGTGTGAGGTACTGTTTGCCTCGTGGATACCATCAGTTTTGATGGTATACACGTGATATCATCAAAACTGATGGTATCACGTGTTCTTAGAACTCGTAAAGATTTTCGAGAGGTTCTTCCTAAATTTAACTTCGCTATTTTTCTTTAGTCTCAGCATTCAAAATATAAATAAGTCTTTTCAAACCATCATTTCTCTTTTCCTCAAATCTGTTGAGCAAGCTAGAGTGATAACCAGGTAACAATTCATTGTTCCTGGATCGCCAGGTTTCAGCTTTGTTAAAGTCCTTTTGATAAATAATTAACTATTGGAGAATTTATGATCGAGATATTCTCATTTCCAATCCCTCAAGATATTGGTTTGTTCTCTGGTGAAATGATAGCTGGATGCCGTAAGATAATTTCGATAACGAGTTGTGATACCTTGCAATACCATCTTGTTTTAACAATGTCCGCTGTAGATTATGAAGAATCTGATCGTTTTTATCAGCAATATCTCGATCTAGAGTTCTAGAGTGTTCATGGCGGGACAAAATATTAGTCAGCATAATCTTATAATTATGATAGGTATCCATGTATAACAAGGCATAATCAAAGAGAGATATGAGTTGGACGCAGATAAGTTGAAGAAGTTCATATTACTGACAAATGTAAACAACACCGTCGCTCGTAGGTTGAAATAAAACAGCAGTAATAATTTGAATAATTTTTCTTGGAGCAAGAGCCTCTATAATATTTGTAGCACAGCGTTGGCTTCTAAGGTGGTTTTTCTTTATTTCCTGTCGGTCGGAATTTTTACAATGTTCCTGTCATTGGTATCCCTTTTAGAGAATCGGAGTATGCCTTCTTATTGTACATCTATAATTCAAGGGTATTTTGTACAGATATTAGATTTATAGTTGTTTTCGTTCCAGAATTACAGTGATCAGTAAATCAGCTAGTGTTATGATGTTTATACAATTGAGATAAACTTGCATATTATTATTATTATTATTAAACATTTTTTTTGCATAGGTATCTAATGAGATAGGTGATATTATGTAGTGAATCTTTTAATTACTAAGTCCTGTGGATAGTGTTGATGACTCATACTTATAATAATAGGATCTTGAACAGAATTATCAGATGTAGATACATATTTTTATAAAGTTGCCTTAGGTGGAAAAAATCTACAATTTTTCTTAGTCCAACACATGCTATTTATTACATCAGACTGACTTCAATGTCGTCTAACTGATTGAGGACGTCTAATAATAGTCTTTAAGTTCTATGACTAATGTGCCTAGATCTTGTGACCTGATCAGGGGTTTCAGTATCATAGACTTTTTTTTTTAGCAAACTCAGTGATCTCGGTTTTACAGAATTTGAAAAAGTGATTGCCTCCATGGTTTTCTCTAATTTCCTCCTCAATTCTCCCTTCATTTTCAGGATTAGTACCATGAATACGTTACGTACATAACCTAATGTAACCGAGAGCTGGAAGAACAAAGTTGTTTACAATCCAGTGCTTGTGGGTTTTTCTGTGTACAGTTTGTTAACCCCTATATGGCTGTGACGTTTTTGCTGTTTATTTTTAAGACTAGCGGGTTAACCCGCGCTTCGCAGCCATCAAACACACACACGCCACGCAGCCACACACACCACCCCACACACACCACAACCCACAACACACACCACACACACACACACACACACACACACACACACCACCACACCACACACACCACACA
The DNA here is from genome assembly GCA_024516035.1 of Bactericera cockerelli. Taxonomy (NCBI): domain Eukaryota; kingdom Metazoa; phylum Arthropoda; class Insecta; order Hemiptera; family Triozidae; genus Bactericera; species Bactericera cockerelli. The sequence continues at coordinate 36,886,588 of CM044959.1, forward strand.
CAACACACACAACACACACCACACACACCACACACACACACCACACACACACACCACACACACACACCACAACACACACAACACACACCACACACACACACACCACACACACACACACACACCACAACACCACACACCACAACACACACCACAACACACACACACACCACAACACACACACACACACACACACAACCACACACACACACACACACACACACACACACACACACCACACACACACACAACCACACACCACACCACACACACACACACACACACACACACACACACCACACACAACACACAAAACACACACACACAAACCAAACCACACCACACACACACACACACACAACACACCACACACACACACCAAAATGTCATTTAGGTTTGAAAAAAAACGGAATATTTTTTGTCGCCCATCTATTTTTGGTCTTCCCCGGCGTAGCTCAAGAATGGCTCATCAGAATTTCGCGATCAATATGTCAAATGAAAGCCTAAACCCTTGCCTAAAACTTTCTCGCTCTGAGTTGATAGGTCGTCACTTCAAATTTCGAGAAAAAATGTCATTTAGGTCAAAAAACGTGAATTTTTTACATGTTACCCATCCATTTTTTTACCTTACCCGGCGTAGTCAAGAACGGCTCATCAGAAATTCGCGATCGATATGTCAATTGAAAGCTCGAACCCTTGGCTAAAACTTTCTCGCTTTGAGTTGATAGGTCGTCGCGACAAATTTCGAGAAAAAATGTCATTTATGTCAAAAAACGTGAATTTTTTTTCGTCACCCATCCATTTTTATCCTTACTCATTGTAGCTTAACTCAGGGAGATATATCTAGCCTAGAAGAATTTCCTGATCCAAAGGGACCTATGTGCAAAAATTTCAGGTTTCTCGGTCAAACGGTGTGGATTTGTATAAAGAACATACATACATACATACACACATACACACATACACACATACAGACAGCTTTCTTTTATAGATATAGATGTTTTACAGTTTTTTATTTCACTTTTAACGATTCTTTATACAGTTTATACGAAGGATTTAGATTTGTATACAGTTGATACGAAGGAATTAGTTTCTAATGCTGTGAGTTATTCATGCTATTCAATAATAACCATGTATGATCAAGTATACATTAAAGCGTACATCATTCTACGTAATTATTTTTGTTTCATATAATTCAATTATTTTCTCAGATCATAAACCAGGGAGTCTATAGTCTGGGACTTATCACTTAAGTTGCCTTATAATCCTTCTAACATGCACTCATCTTGTTAAGGAGTATAATATTCTGGACGCTGTTACTCAATAAAATTGTTGTAAAAATCTCTTTATGGTTTTTTTAATAAGTTTTAGTAGTAAGTAAAAAAGTTTGGGAATCGATCTGTATTAAAATCGTCGATACTTTATTTCGAGATATTACAGAGATATTTTTATCAGTCAAACAGTGATAGTATGAGTGAGTCAACGAATCTGGGAGTAAATTAGGCTTTTACGTTATTTAAAAATTGTGGATAGTAATTTAATTGTTTATCTGTGTATAAAATGTTTCATCAAAGGTCTTAATCTAATTGTGAATTACTTCTTTATTGTTTCAGGTAAGTTATCTACTCTTATCATCATTATTGACTCTGATGTATATTGCAGCAGTTGGTAAGTTTTGTTTGAAGAAATTTACATGTTTTAAGAAAATCATTCCTGAAATTAGGTAGAATGTCGTCGTCATTGTCATTAATAATTATTGTGTCTCAATAATTATTTCATTATTTTATATTGCAGTTCTCATTGAGTTGTGATGAAAATTGAGTCTGTACAGTGTACCTACACCTTATCAGCAATGAGCTTAGTCTGGTTTAGAACTAGTGTCTGAGCTATGGGCCTTAAAAGGTGGTCTTGTGTCTCAAAAGAGTACTTCGAATTTAAAGTACCTAGAATAAAAATATATTTGTTCATTGGTTTTTCCAAATTACAAGATATCATAATATAATTTATGTTCATTATTCAACTACTTCACGGGTGTTTTGATCGATAAAATGTTCACTTTACTATTCTATACAGTATATTTAATATCAGTTGTCTTGTAACGTGTGATGACAATATTGGTTGTCACTTTTTTTTCAAATGAAAGTAATGATAGGACGAGTTGTCACTTGCTTGTTCTTCTACCTGAAACCTTGGCAACTATTGCAAATACTCGGGGAAACCTTCACTTGTATTCCCAATAGGAGCAGACAACAATCAGCAAACCTAGAAGCAAGGTATGTTGAACCTAGCGTGAACGGAATACGTAATGGATCCATTTTCTAAATAAATACAAAACCAAATAGAAGTACTTCCCAGTATTCAACCAGTGTAGGTATAGGTACCATGAATAGTTCTATATCTATGTAGGTGATCATGTATGCATGTGTATTCCAGAATTTATTGTAAGGAAAACAAATCATTCTATCATGTTCATTAGAGTACATGTTGTGACATGGTGATGAGGTAAATCAGCAATGAAAGAAAACAGGTCATATTCAACCAAAGGATAAAATGCTTCTATACATATAATCCTCCCAGATGAAAATGGTTGAGAAACTAGTTGCCTAATTACCTACGTCAACGAAATGGTGCTATGTTTGTTCATTCATCCCCAAGTTGCTATTTTGGCCCTTTTTCCTACAGATTACAAAATCCGGAATAAACAACTTTTGTTTAATTTTTTATTAAAATTTCAGGAGATCAAACACCTCGGCCGAGGTGTGAAGAACGCCTATACAAAGAAAGAGACAGCCCGGCAGAGTGTAAGGTTACGGAAAACATAGTTCCCATGCATTTCATGTACTTTCAGCCAGCGAAAAGTGCAACATGAATTTAGAAAATTGCGATTTTTATTGCAGAAATAGACTTTACGTCGAAAAATAAATTGATTTGACTTTTTGTTTGACTTCCTAGGCCAACGGGAACCCTATTTCCGAGACCCCCAAACAATCGTGAAAGACATGAAAAGATTCATAATTTTTTTTTTTTTTTTTTTTTCCGTTTTTTTTTTTTCATACGGATCCTTTGAGACCCGACTTCGTGTCCTTAACTTGGCACTGAAGATTAAGTGAGGTGTCTAAAGTGATCAAGATATAATGGAGATGAGCCCGGACCAAAAAAAAATTCTAAATTATAAGCGGGCGGCCCATTTGGGCGGCCTCGGATTTTGGGAGCCCAAATCGGGAATTGAAGGATAATATTATTCTTAAGTGGTATCAAATGAAAGATCTTGATGAGCAGATACCAAATTTATTTATTTTATTCCTTCATCCGGTCCACTGGGTGGCACCTGGTGGCCTTTTCATTTTCTTTGGCGGATAGGTACCTTCGAATCCTTAGCTTAGTGGTCAGATCTTGGCCAGTATGTATTTTTCGAGATGACCTCGCTCTCTCACTGCAAAATTTTAATGTTTAAGTTTCCAAGTATATTTAGTTAGTTCATTTTCCGTCCGATTCTTCAGAAGACAACTTTGTCTATTGGTAGCAAGCTCGACCTGCAACCCAGTTAGCATGGGTTCGAATCCTGGCGGGGACGAAATTTTTTAGCTATATATTTTCAATTTGGGCTTAACGTTGTTTTGTTTTTCCGATCTTTATATTTTATCTTCATGACAACCTCATTACCCTCGCGAGGAAAATTTTAGTAGTTGCAGAATTGGCCAATGACGTGCATTACGAGATTGATTTTGGACAATCATGGTTGAATGGAGATAAAATATGAATTAGCTCTCATAATGTCGATGCTACTCATTAAAAGTTGTGACAAAGTAGTGACTTTGGCCAAGTGGGAAGCATACTAGGCTTGCACGCACGATGACTTGGGTTCGATCCCCTTTAGGGAAGTTTTTCCTCTCTGTCCATTATGTCCAGGGTACACTCATACCTCGTGAGGTATTGATAAGGGACGTCACCACCGTGTTCTCTCCCGCTCATGGTTTTATGAACACCTAATTGTCTCCCGTCGCGTCGCTTGCATTTTTACCTGAGTTTAAATCTACATATTTTAGGCTTAGCATAAACATTATAATCGAAACACCTAGGAATCATTGATGTAGACCTGAGGCATGGCCTTCTATGTATTTTTCCTAACCATATGCTAAACCCAAGGCATGGCCTTCTATATATTTACCTAACCCTACTATAAACCCAAGGCATTGCCTTCTATGTATTATCCCTAACACTTCTATATTCCTTCAATGTATTTTACTTAAATCTACTATACACTGAAGGCCTTTCATTAGTTAGAAATTTTAAAGATTTCCTTATAAAGATTTCCTTGATGTAGACCTGAGGCATGGCCTTCTATGTATTTTTCCTAACCATATGATAAACCCAAGGCATGGCCTTCTATATATTTACCTAACCCTACTATAAACCCAAGGCATTGCCTTCTATGTATTATCCCTAACACTTCTATATTCCTTCAATGTATTTTACTTAAATCTACTATACACTGAAGGCATTGCCTTTCATTAGTTAGAAATTTTAAAGATTTCCTTATAAAAGGTCGATTCTTGTATAAAAATGATAATTTTATAGTTTTCATTTTCTTAAATACCTAATGTAAAAAAGCATGGTCTTATTTCCGGGAGAGATACTCGTGGTGACCCCTACGACAAGCCGGAGAGAATTCGGGTAAGAAAAGGTCAACGGGAGAGAACTCATTATCTCACCTTGATAAGGTGAGAACTCATTATCTCACCTTGATAAGCTGATTAGTTGAATACAAATTAATTTCTTTGTCATTTATAAATCCAGGTGTTTTAGTATCCCTCATAGGAGGTCTACTCAGGAGGCTCCGAGGTCTATTCAGCATTGAAAGATAAACCTAATCATGTGGAGTATAGAATCAAAAGGTCTTGCATTGCAAATTTATATATTATTTACTCACTTTGGGGACTCAGGGGGCCAAATCTGTGATCCAAATACATATTGACCTTAGAAAAATTAAATACCTACTACTTAAACTATATCTTAAAAAAAAGACAACTTGGTACATTCACATTTTCCCAGCTTATTTAATTTTCTTATTCATAATGTTTCAGTAGTGTATGAACCTATATTTTCGTACAAAAAGAATTGATATCCCCCCAAAAACACCACTTCGTGGTTAAAAAAAGAAGAACGCCTCACTCAAAAGAATGATTATAATTAGCTAAAAATAAATGATATCAAACTGAGAACACCTTACCCCTTCTCTTTCTATATCTCTGCACTCCTCTGTGAATTTATTCCTCTTATGTTTATCTTTCTTTATCCTTTCTAGGGGTCATCCCAAACTTGATTTCTCTTTAAATTTACTTGTTGCACGGCAATAAAAATTGGCGGTCGGAGTATGATTTTTCTGAACTTATTTGATTTGAATCGAGAAAATTACACC
>CM044959.1:36892103-37079213 GCA_024516035.1 Bactericera cockerelli
TTATTTAAAAAAAAAAAAAATATGAAGGTCATTTACAATTATGTGTCAAGATCATTTGTCAAATAAAACAACTGACCTCCTTGTAGGGTTTCAATGGAAACTCCATACAAATAACACTGCGACCTAAGAAAATCTATCAGTTGATTCTATTTGTTTTAACGTCCTCAATAACTCAAATGGAGGGGTTTAACCCTTCATTTGCTGAAAATGGTACTAGCCTTCATTAACCTCACCCAGTCTCGGTTGGTTGTAGTTTTCTTTGACAGGTTTATTTTTGAACTGTTATATCTCATGTCAGTCTTGAGTGTGTGCATAAAACAAACGAATATGAATTGTTGAGAGCAATGAAACATGGCTGACTATTTGTTTTGAAAAATAACGCAACATTGCCTAACCTTACTAAAACATAACGAACATTACACATTGCATACACTGAAAGTTACGCGGCGCACATAAAATCTGTGAAATAATTTTCAAGTTGTAAGGAATTTTATTGAATAAATTATTGCTCCATGTTCAAGTTCATCTATGATTTCTTTTTCTGGATACTCGGTTTCTTTAGAACTTCTTCGTTAATCTTATATTTAAAAAAAATATAAACAAAATTAAATCACAGAGCCCCTTCTAGAACATACTGCAATTAAATCGGAACCAATAATGTGAGTGAAATTAAATATTGTGTGCATGGATATTTAAAACAACTACCCGTTGAAGAGAGATAATATATTTTTGTACATCCAGTACAACTTCTTACTTCTCTGATCTGACTGATTATCAATTTCCCAGGTCCCGGTCGAGCGCAAAAACTCGCTCAAAGCGCGGAACCAGAACATCTCGCCAAGCTCCCTTAACACGTCCGGGGGTGGACATCACAATTCTCCCTCTAAAGAAAACTCGCACGAGTTGACCCACAAAATCAACGAGATCCGATCCTCGTATAAGTCCGCCAAGGAGAATTTCACGCGATCGTCCAGTGTGCGGAATTCAGAGATGAAAATCCCCCGGGGCTCCGGAGCCGGTGGTTTCGCCCATCATCAGCCGGACAGGCAGTCCTTGAGGTTCCCCACGGGCGGTCCGCCGGTGAACGGCGTCAAGCCCGCCAGTGCCTACGTGAGTGCCAAGGTAAGTGGATATGAACACAATTCTAATCAAATTCGCAGGTGGATGTTTTTAATTTGGAGGGTAGAGCTGTAATAAGAAACATGTTGCTGACTATGTATGTTGAGACCAGTGGAGTTGTTTCGGGAAAATAAACGAGTAACCACTTTAGCAAATGATGTAATAAAATGTGTATTTTGATGCTTTTCTCTAAAAAAAAACACATCTTCTTCTTTCACTTTGCCTTTCAAATGTATGTGACATAATTTTATTCAATTAACCTAATTTTCATTTCGTCCGCAGGTTTTCAACCAGAGCATGTCCCTAGTTCCTAAAAGTTCCGCCGAGGTGGCTCGCAGCTTAAGGACAGCCAGTGGACTACCCCCCTCCCTTCCTGCCCAGTGCCCGCCCACCCAGCACCAAATGTAAGTACTTACTGCCACTACTACTACTACTACTACTACTACTACTACTACTACTACTACTACTATTACTAATAATACTAATAATAATGTCCGGCTGGGGGAGGTTAAACAGGGAGGAGACCAGTGTCTCGCTAGAGGACAGAGAGAACTATAAACAGAGAACGGACTAGACAACCCTAACAAACCAGACTAGATTGCAGTTTTCGAAGGGTTTAATGGCTTATAAAAAAAAGCCCAAATGTACATGATTGTTGATCGCATCTTTCCTGTTTTCTTTTCTGGAAAGTTTTCTGGAGACCATCACTCCCCTAGATGTAGCCAAGCTGATTACAAACATTACAACATTTCACCTTAGCAGTTGAAAGGGACGGTAAACCCCAACGATAAATAATTGAGTTTCGCATGACGTCACTAAGACGCAGCTGTGTGTGGGTTCAGGACAGTTTGATACCTTGCCAGAGTGTCTGCCGCTCCCTATCAGTTATAACGCGGAATATGCTGATTATCATGACAAAGAAAGTGTTCCTCTGAGGTCAAACTGGCCTCTATGACTCATCGGTCTTGGTAGTGGATCAATTTTTCATACTGGGTGTGATACGTAGTTTTATACTTAGTGTGATCAGACTGATCAGTGTGAGGTACTACCGCTCAAAAAAAGTCTGTACTGGTATCTCAGTGGTGAATGAGTTGGTACGGTAGTCCATAGGTCGTAGGTAACTCCAGTGATCCTACAAGAACTAGTATAATGTTGAGCGTATGTATGACTCTGGGCTTTAGTATTTAGTCTGATAACAGTTAGCAACTGGAAAAGTCACCGTGACCGAGTGGTTTAGAGTTTGAGCACTAGGCTCTCACGCATGTGACGGGTTCGGATCCCGGCGGGGTGGAAAAAAATCGACTCTGGAATTTGGATATTTGGAGTCCAATCATACCAAGATATGATTGGACGAAAGAAAATGGCGACGTTTTAAGTATACATATACATATTACATACCGACCTAGGGTGGCATTATTAGTATCGACTGGTTGGAGTTCCACAAGAGAAGCACCAATTATGGATCTAAATAGAGGTCCATTTTGATCTATTGTGACCAGTTGATTCTATTTGGTTTTAACGTCCTGATTTGAAGTAGTAATGACGGGGGTTTTACCCTCCATTCGGTGGGAATCGTACCAGCTACCCACATTAACCTCACCGAGCCTAGGTAGTAGGGCCGGAAATGCCAGCTTCACGTGTTTGGAGGGAACAGAATTTTCTTCGAAAAGTCTGCCCCAACCGGGAATCGAACTCGAGATCTCTGCACTACATGCAGTAGTCTCAACCATCACGCCACGGAGGCTAGTTTTACGGCGGCATTACCTGAGTAGAAATAAAGTAAATTGATGGAGGCTCTTAGTGATGCTGTGCTACCCACAGATATTGTGAGGAGGCTCTTGCTTCTTCACGAAGAAATTATATTAGGACATAGGTTTGGTTCAGTTGGTTGACTCTCTTCACTATCTCCAAACTAGATTGCTTTCCATTTGATTTCCATTCTCCGCCAGGCGCCACCTATCTATGTCTCAATTTCTCGGACATGTCAGGCACTATATTCCTTATATTATGTTATGTATATCTTCACATTATGTTATCTATTTATATATCATTACATTGTACTATGTATGTATACAGGGTGAGAGTAGTCACCGTGGCCGAATAGTGTAGCGCAATAGACTTGCAAGAATGGTGACCTGAGTGTAACTGTCCAGCGAAGTCTGAATTTAAGGCTCTGGGTCCACGGTGCATTTGTATCGCGTGAGGAAAAAATGAGTAGCTGCTTTAATGTGATCTGAGACCAATGGCAGAATTAAAGGCAAATGATATACAAGGATTCAAAACAAATGAAAAAAACCTATAATTCTGAGCTACCCACTAAAATTGTGATAATTATGATAACACAAAGAATACATATTTATTTGTTAATTTAGGCAGGGTGAGCACAAAGTCTAACTGACCACCGCAACCCTGGCATTTCTATCCTGTATTTCAAGAATTGCAAGGGGCAGAAAGACGAACTTTGAAAACCTCTCAATCAGAGCTTTGCCAAAAAAATTCAAACTTTTCTAAAAAGTTAGATTAAGGCTGTACGGACTGGCCGCCTCCGGGTGGGGTGCCACTTTATGCGCACCCTGTATATGTTTACATTATGTATCTATATCTATAAAAGAAAGCTGTCTGTATGTATGTATGTATGTATGTGTGTGTGTATGTGTGTATGTATGTTCTTTATACAAATCCACACCGTTTGACCGAGAAACCTGAAATTTTGAACATAGGTCCGGTTGGATCAGGGAATTCTTCTAGGCTAGGTTATATCTCCCTGAGGTTAAGCTACAACGAGTAAGGATAAAAAATGGATGGGTGACGCAAAAAAATTCACGTTTTTTGACATAAATGACATTTTTTCTCGAAATTTGTCGCGACGACCTATCAACTCAAAGCGAGAAAGTTTTAGGCAAGGGTTTGAACTTTCAATTGACATATCGATCGCGATTTTCTGATGAGCCGTTCTTGAGCTACACCGGGTAAGGTAAAAGAATGGATGGGTAACACGTAAAATATTCACGTTTTTTAACCTAAATGACATTTTTTCTCGAAATTTGAAGTGAGACCTATCAACTCAGAGTGAGAAAGTTGTAGTCAAGGGTCTGAGGACAAAATTTTCAAGGTTTTCGACACATTCTCTCTCTCTCTCTCTATTTGTTTTGTGTGTGTGTGTTTGTTTCTCTTTTCACCTTTTTATCACTATTTCTCTGTGTACCGGTAAATTTTTGGTGGCTAAAAATTTATGTGTAAGTTGATTTTATATTGTAGATGTGCATATGTGAACTAAGAAAGGATTTTATTATAATATTCTAACTGCGGCACCAGCCACGGTGGAAAAAGGATTTTACTTCTTATGAGAAGCGGGAAATTTTACACTATCCGCTTTATAAACCACAGCATTCTCCCCTCTTCTGTGGATTGAGTTTTTTTTTAGAACCGTTGTAAACGATGATTTCACGCTTTTTTTTTCTAATCCACAGTGTTCTCCCCTCTAAAAGCCACAGTATTCTCCCCTCTTCTGTGGATTGAGTTTTTTTTACTTGAACCGTTGTAAACGATGATTTCACGCTTTTTCCATTTTATTATTTTCCTTTAAAAAATCATTCAACTCAAAGCGAGAAAGTTTTAGGCAAGGGCTTGAGCTTTCAATTGACATATCGATCGCGAATTTCTGATGAGCCGTTCTTGAGCTACGCCGGGTAAGGTAAAAAAATGGATGGGTAACATGTAAAATATTCACGTTTTTTGACCTAAATGACATTTTTTCTCGAAATTTGAAGTGACGACCTATCAACTCAGAGCGAGAAAGTTTTAGGCAAGGGTTTAGGCTTTCATTTGACATATTGATTGCGAAATTCTGATGAGCCATTCTTGAGCTACGCCGGGGAAGGCCAGAAAATAGATGGGCGACAAAAAATATTCAGGTTTTTTTTCAAACCTAAATGACATTTTGTGTGTGTGTGGTGTGTGTGTGTGGTGTGTGTGTGGGTGTGTGTGTGGTGTGTGTGTGTGTATGGTGTGTGTGGTGTGTGTGTTGGTGTGGTGTGTGTGTGTGTGTGTGGTGTGTGTGTGTGTGTGTGGTGTGTGTGTGTGGTGTGTGTGTGTGGTGTGTGTGTGTGTGTGTGTGTGGTGTTGTGTGTGTGGTGGTGTGTGTGTGGTGTGTGTGTGTGGTGTGTGTGGTGTGTGTGTGTGTGTGGTGTGTGTGTGTGTATGGTGTGTGTGTGTGTGTGGTGGGGTGTGTGGTTGTGTGTGTGTGTGTGTGTGTGTTGGTGTGTGTGTGGTGTGTGTTGTGTGTGTGTGTGTGGTGTGTGTGTGTGTGTGTGTTGTGTGGTGTGTGTGTGTGGTGTGTGTGTGTGTGTGGTGTGTGTGTGTGTGTGTGTGTGTGGTGTGTGTGTGTGGTGTGTGTGTGTGTGTGTGTGTGTGTTGTGGTGTGTGTGTGGTGTGTGTGTGTGGTGTGTGTGTGTGTGTGTGTGTGTGTGTGTGTGTGTGTGTGTGTGGTGTGGTTGTGTGTGTGTGTGTGTGGTGTGTGTGGGTGTGTGTGTGTGGTGGTTGTGTGTGTGTGTGTTGTGGTGTGGGTGTGTGTGTGTGGTGTGTTGTGGTGTGTTGATGGGCTGGCGAAGCGGCGGGTGTAACCCGCTAGTTGATCTATATCATGTGTCCATGTATCTGCTAGTTCGTATACAATTTACTTATTACTATCTGAAAAAGTATATCAATGTATGTAGGTTGTATAGCTACGTTATGGCCATTATCTCGTTACATGTCCTACATTGGATGGCCAGGTGAAAACGTTCTTGCTCCGTCATTGTCATGTCCACAATGTTTTTCTCACTGTCAGCTCTGCGACTCTCCCTTGCTCACTTCTGATTCTTTTTTTTTTTTTTTAAGTGGGGTTTAACGTCGCTTTCAACTGCCATGGTCATATCACGACGGGGGTTTTACCCTCCATTCGCAGGAAACTCACAAACCTGCTACTCACATTGACCTCACCCAGCCTGAGTGGGGCCGGGAAAAGCCAGCGTCACGAGAATTAGAATTTGAATGGTACTTCTGATTCCTTCTACTAATATGGGAACTTCTTGGAGTGGTTGTAAATATCAAATGTAATTATGTATTTTGCACATTACTTATTGTTTAGACGCCCAAATAACAGTTAAAACAGACTTAAAAATTATAACCATCTCAGACATGCAAGTCTAAATTGTTCCTGTGGGCGTTCAGAGGCCATGAGCAATAATAAGCCTTACGTAAATTCTACTAGAAAATACTACAGAGTCCTTTTCCTATCTTTTTTTTTGTGAAATGGGTTTTCCTTTATTTTAGTAGTCACCGTGGCCGAGTGAGTTAGCCAGCGGGACAAGAATTCTTGTGTAACATTTGCCCGGAATTATAGGCAAATGGTGCACAAGAATTTAAAAGAAAAGAAAAATTCCTGTAAATTCTGCGCTATCCACAAAAAATGTGATATAATAACACATAAAAAAGACATTTATTTGACTAACCAAGGATATAAACTTGACTACAGCTGTATTTGGTTGTTTACCCATGCAACAAGAAGATCTGTTACCCTAGTTATGTCAAAATTTCCAGTCTGTTGGCATACACCTTGATTTCTTAGATGGTTCTATTCAAAGTTCCATGTACAATGTTAGGTATATTCTTCATTGGATTATTGAGAAACACTTCCTCTCTTGTACAGTTTCATCATGCTCATTTCGTTTGGCTCTATGTAGGTAGGTAGGTTTATTCTCTTGCATTACCATTCGAGCGAGAGTGTAGTTCTTTCTTCCAAATTGCTTCCATTTCCTTCAGACTATTTATTCGAGTTCTTGTAAGAATTATAACTCTATCATTTTGGTCCCGGAAGCTTCTTTCACTTTCTTTTTAAAGTTCTTGTGTGGATCTTCTGAATTTTTATCTCTCTCTCTTTTTCAGTCTGAATGCATGTGATGTGAATTTGAACTTCATTGTCTGCTGATCTGATTTTAATTTGCTCAAAGATCTTCTTCATTTGTATCTCTTTATAAAATTATTGCTAAAGAATGCATAAATGTGAATTTACATGCGAAAAATTGTAGTTATTTTGAAATAACAGAAAATATTGTGTAGACTTCGGATAGCTTGTGTGTAAAGTACTTACTTCCTTAGTTATTGCTAGGCTTCTAATTTTAAAATTTTAGTATTTGATTTTTAAGTCAACTTTGTAGCTATGACCTCAAGTTTGGTTTGCAGTATGCCAACCCAAAGTAGGTTTTTAAAAAATGCAAACAAGGATTAGTAGCTATGAATTCATGTTAGTTAGAACTCTCTAATAATATCAAAGGTTAGGTCATTCAAGACGATGATTTTCAATCGCTGAAAACTCACTATCAAGTAATCCACACTAACCTCTCCAAGCCTGCATGTTGCCGGGTATAGTCAATTGAACGTGGATTGTCAGTAGAACGAATTATACATGCCATCTTCGCTTGCTTGTACCTTTATCTTAGACTTGTCTCCTTTTTTGTTATTGTTCAGGATCTGTTAAGAGTGTGATTTATACTCCCCTGGGCCCTGTCATTTATCTTATGAGAAGGAAAGTAGTAGAGTTTCCTCACATTGCATACTAATACTATGTACTTAGATTACACACTACTATCTACTTAGAAAAATACAAACATTCAAAATTACGAATTTTACCTACACGTATCTTGTTAATATGTCAGATTTCAAACCTCTTATCATACTCGAAAAAATTTGGCTCACGGGATTCCTTATGGTTTATCACTCTGTCGTGCGTCACTATCACTCAGGATTATCACTCATGAGGAGACTATCACACTCAAGTATCACTCGAGTATCAAACGTGCAGCTTCCTTGTTTGATATCGTGACCCGGGAGTTCATTCGATCCTAATACCGAAAGGAACCGTAAGAAAACGACACAGGACCGAATCAACTTACTATAAGACCTACAGTCAAACACAAAATAGGATCTACGTTGACAAAAAGATAGACAGAGTGAAGACAGCGTTGATGCCATGTTCAAATTTCAAAATCCTTCTTAGTGCGCATCTAAAACCTAAAAGTGACCTACATGCCAAATTTCAGCCTCCTAGGACTTACCAGTGCTGAGAAATCGAGATAAATAATTGAGTGAGTGAGTGAATGAATGAGTGAATGAATGAGTGAGTTCTTATTTTCGCATTTATAATATATACAGATATTTTTTTTTTTCAATGAAAAATACTAAAATTTACTCTCTTGATTCTGTTTCAGGTAAGTAAACTCCTGTTGCTCAAGATTTTCTCATGCTTTTGATTCCTCTGAAGCTGTGAGGTAAGTTTCCCCCAGCACTCCTTTGTCTTTTTGGTGAAAATAAACTATGAATTTCTTTTACACTGATCTTATATTCAAGTTACTCCTACATAGCTACTAATTTTTCCTCACGAGGTAATATGGAGTTCTGAGTTCTAATAGACCTATTAAATACAAATTTACTATGACTTTAATGCATTGAAATATTTATCGCACAGTATTTGCTCTTTTTAAACTGAAATGCGGAAAATCGGTTCTTTGACATTATGTATACGTATTCACACTAAAAAATCTCATCGGTACATTCCTAATAACACCAATTGAAACAAAACTGAAACACTGAAAACTTCCAGGTAACCTAAAGACATTGTTCGTGAAATACTCGTCTAACATAATCGACATAACAGTTATTCCAATTCATAAGAATCATAATCTACTTACTGTAACTGTCGGAACGGTTGCTAACTGTCTCAACAAATACAAACCAGCACTTACCTCTAATTCCGACTGAAAAATATTCCATATTTTTTTTGTTGATATTCTTCCTTCTTCGTTGAAAATAAATATTGTTGTACCTACTATTCTTTTTCGAACCGAGTAAAAACGAATTGAATAATAATTCTGTTTGTTTGCATTCAGATTGTTGAACTTTTATTAACTTTAGAAAATAACTAGCTTAAACCCGGCACTTTGTTGACGTTGAGGTTTTTGCCCGTGGATGGCGTCCTATTTGGAATTTTTAAAAATGTTTAATACGCCCCTACATGACAATCCAAGTTTTTTGCCAAATTTGGAGACGTTTAGTTTACCGCATTGGAGTTCTGTTGATCATGATTGAATGTAAATGGATTTTGTTTTGTTTTGTTTTGTTTGTTTTTTTTTTTTTTTTTTTTTTTTTTTAATTTATGAAGTCATTTTCTTATAGGCAAATTTACATGATTGTCTCGCAAAACTTGACAACAGAGAAATTCTTTACAGGTAAACTGATTACTTTCTTTACAGATAAACTGGATAGGGTAAGTTTCTTTTGGAAAAGAAACTTAACCTATTCAGTCCCTGTGAATAATGTTTGTATGAATGAAAGACGTATTTCCCGTCCATAAATCACCAAAGCCCAAGTCTGCGACTAAAACACCCTGTATAAAATTCATATTGAAAAACATAGTACCTATACTTACTAAAGACAAATTGAACAAAGGTTATTTCTTCGAGTTGAGAAAAATTAGATGTTGCATGTTTTTTATCACATGTCTAACATTGTCCTATTGTTTTACTCCTCATGTACGTGGGGTGTTATGAGGTATGATTGTACAAATTCTACGCTAGCGTAGTGAAGTAGAGGTTCTGTTATTCAGAGGCAAAGAAGAACTGTATTCACCTACTAACTACCATCTTGAACTCTATTCTGGTTTTTTATTTCGCCTAAATGCGTGTACGTATAAAACTTACTTACAGGTAGCAAGATGTAAGATGTCATATGAACCTCCCCTTTGGCGCCGAGTAAGGATACCAAAGAGGGGAAATGTACGGTAGCTCTCTGTTTACAAATCTAACTTTGTAGCTATTGTAGTTTGTAAACCGAGAGCCACCACAAATTTCACCGAGTATCCTTATTCGGCGGCAAAGGGCAGGTCCATATGACATACTACATATTATCGTTACCTATGCTTATACTTACTGCAATGGCCACTTTGTCTTCAATTTCATTCTGTCAAATGCATCTTCTGTTGTTAGGTTGATTATCTTCTTCGGTCTCCCTCGTAGTCTTGTTCCTTCTGGTTGTATAAAATAATGTACTGCGCCTAAAAATATACCAGTGAAACGTTACAGGTATACTCGTAGAATCTCGAATACTCGTTACAGGTATACTCACACAAGTACGAGTATTCGTATCTATACTAATCACAATTTGCTCTTGACACTCTAGTAGTCCAGTCTAGTCGTTAAAAAGCCATGCTTTAGATTCTGAAGACAGTTCATTTCCTAAACAAAATCGAACTAATAATTATAGGTAATCTGAGAAGAGATGTCTCTAAATTTAAGCCATAAAAACGTCACATATAAATAACCAGGAATAATTTATGGCAACTTTCAGAATTTGGAAAAGAAATAGCATATTATAAATATAGGTACCTACCTTGAATTTCTCTCTGATGGTTTCTCTGAAAACAATTCTTGTTTTTCCTTATGGCTTTGATCTTGTCCTATTCTTCTTTTGACTTAGCATTTTATCCGCGTAGTTTTGGTTCTGTTTTTCTTTGTAACGGATTGTTTGTTATGCTATTTGTGAATAGCTGAATAGCTTGTGACCTTACAAGGCTGATAGGTGGGAGAGGAACTAATTGAAATACACTGTTACATTGAGCAGTGGGTACGGTTTTTCAAATATGAGCTTTGTATGTTACAGTGACCAGTGGCGGAATTTGTAGTAATCCTGTGCTACTCACTAAAAGTTGTGATATAATTATATCACTACCAGATGCTTGGTTCACATTAAAAAATTTCCTGGTTAATTACTAGATGCTGTCCAGTTGAAGGATTTTTTAAACTTATAAAAATGTTATTATCTTGTTCGTTTAAAATTAAAACTCTATTATATCACTTCGAACATATTAAATTTATCCGAATCTGATAATAATAATACTATTATTAAATTCTTTGGGCATCAATGAAAGCGGATCTGCTATGTGCAATACCGGATTTCTGGTCTAAGAAATCTTCTATAAATTTTATGGCAGTGTTCGAAAAAAACATGGAAATTGAAGTTGAGAGAGATTCCGGAATTAGTCTGCCAGTTAAAACGTCAGACGATTTAAGTGCTGGAATATGCCTGACTAGATTTAAAGATTATGCTTACCTATTACAAGAGGAACAGTTGAAAACCAGCCCATTTAATTGATACCTAACTTTTTGGACAAGCTTGAATTAACTCAGTTTTAGCTGACACAAAAAAGCTTTCATACCGAGCCGAGAAGGTACATTAAATTAATAAGATAAGGAAAGTAAGAAGATATTAGTGGTGAATTGGTGAAATTATAAGCTTTCCTTGCACTGTATTCCACAGGCTGCCCGTTCTCATCTTAGACTTGTCAACAAAATATAATAGTTGATAAGTCTGTGTGGTGTATTTACGGCTGATTTCGGTTAGTTTTTTTTTTTTTTTTTTTACAATTTTTATAGATGTTTATTATACAACACGGTTAGTTTACTTTTCAACACTTAAAACTTGATATAGATTAATATTAATAAACTTAAATTACTTTTGAGGTTACGAGAGAAATATAATGGACAAATCTCTGTCAAGAGTGACTGCCTGCGGACTTTTTTTCCATTTTGATTATTAGTCAGGTCAAACCATTTCCTTTAGGGCCTTTAGGCCATTGGTCAATAGTAAAAAGATTATTATAATTATATTTTTTGAACAATTTATATGCGTAGAAACATCTTAATAAAAACCTTCTAACTAGCTATTACCTAATTGGTACTTAATATACTGCACCATTATCATGTATTTATTTTTCAGCAAAATTAATGTCATAATTACTGAAACTCACCTTTCTAAATTTTTGCCACACATAGGTCCCGAACCCCCGACCTCCAGGTTACGAGTCCATCGCCTTACAAGCTACTGAGGTCATTATAGAGGACCATAATATTATTATTACTAACTGCATGATACATACATAAATTTTGGTTTAAAAAACCTCTAAACCAGTGGACCTTAATATGGTTTTGCGTGTGGCACTGTGGCCTATTGACCATTCGCCTAGACACAGATACATTTATCTTGCAGTGGAATGTGCGTGCTAGACCCTCATCACAAAACCACAGCGATAGTGCACCACACTCACCTAAAATTGTTTTTAATGCCAACAATAAAACCTCCCAGAACAGTTAGGCCACATTTGAGTTACAATGATGGCACTTGTTTCATTTATAACTACATAACTAATTTCAGTTATACATAGCTATATGGAAACGTTATAAAGGAGTTCTTTATTTTTATTAACTGGGCCATAAATTATTGCCGAATAACGTAACATGATCTTAAATTAATAATACTCTTTATTGGAAGGTAACCACCAGGCGAGGCTAATACTCATAGCATTTTCTACCACCTAATGTTCAAAACCCAGTCGGGTCATGCCAAGTTATGCTCTCATTTAGGATTTTGACCATATTATAATACGTCTTTGGCTTACTGCTGGGATAATGGGACTACTTACTAGTCCTAGTCAGGCAGAAAAAACAAGGCAATCTTATTAAGATCATTATTTATTCTATTTAAGCTAGAGGAAGAGTTGTTAGCTGTCCATCAGACCAAGTTCCGACCTACGCACGCTGAGTGTATGAAAAGTTATCGAGTTCTCATAAAATTGTATCCGAAAAATCCATCGTAAACTATCATACAGAAAATATGTAGAAACAAAAAATAATTTCATGTGCAATTTTATCCGAAAAATCCATCGTAAAATTTCATACAGAAACTTGAAACAAAAATTAAGGTCATACATAATATATAGGTACAGATTTATTAGAATTTAGACCCGCCCCCCATTTAACCACAATGGCCTGCAATCGTCCCTGACATTGAAGATGATGCTCGAGAGAAGAAGAATCTGTGGAATGTTGGTATAGGCAATAAAAATAAAATTAATTAAAAAATATAACAGCAAGTTTTCTCAAGCAACACACCTATAATTTAATTGAATAATAAAAAAGATGCGAAATAACCTAAGTCATAATTAATTGAATTATCTCTGACTTGGTTATTTTGCTGTTCATGTTTTCCTTCAAGAATTACCTCTCTAAGGTCATGCTTAATCCGGAAAACGATTTGTACATCCCGGAATACTATAAGACTAGTAGCAAGTAGACATGTTTGTATATGTGAAAGATAATTTCTAGGGCTGTTAAAGTATGTATACTATTGTACAATACAATATGTATAAGGAGATGAAGAGTCTTCTTCAACCGGGATGCTAACTAATGATCTACACCCAGTTTGGTGATGTTTCTCGGAAAACCATGACATCTCGGCCGAGGTGTGAAGAGCGCCCTATAGTTACCTTTACAAACAAAGGAACATACGGAATAAATACACGAAAGACGCCTCAATGGAGTTTGTATAAGTATAAAATAGTGATACATATGTGTATGTGTATCCTAAACCGGGATTTGAACCCATGGTCAGTGGTCTGACGTAGGTAGTTAGCAATAACCGATGCCACTGATATTAAGATATAAATGGCACAATTGGCTCCTCTTTTCCAAAAGGTTAGATCAGACAAATAGTTACATTCTAAGGAGCATTAAGGTAGGTCATTATGCATATTGTTCTCTCTTATTATTTTACAATCATCATTTACAATAATTAATTACTATTTTACTATTAATTTACTCCATTTTACTATTAATTTACTCCATTTCAAATTATCTCGTAAGCACTCTCCCCGGCGACCTTTTGCTTGCTACACATTCCAACCTTTGCTCCGTGTAGGCAACAAGTTGCTTGTTACCTAGGAATGCACATAATGCACACGTTATGGCAAAAAATAATCTTATCTTTTACTATAGCGAGCTAACATTGAGATTTCATACAGTATGATCTCGTCTATAGAAAGGGATTTGTGTGAAACTTTGCCCCTAAGACTTATAGAAAGTTTATCTTTACAACAATTAAGAGAGGGCTCATTTATTTTTATATTTTGCCAAATCTTTGTTTTTTAGGTACTCTACATATAGGGCTTTTTTTAAACGCATCTTGTGTTTCACAAATATTGATGTGACTTATATTTCACACTAAATGTTTAGTCGAATTCAAACCGAAATATTGAATAATTTCTCCACCCTTGAAATTTCTACTTGTAGGTGAACTCTTCAGTGGCTACCCTGTATATTATGAAGTTTATGGTATAATTTTATATGCTCCATCGATGTAATGATTGTGCACATTTATGCAGAAGTTATTGGATTATGGTCTGTGTAAAATGGCAGGTACCTAATAAATAGACGGTTGGTACCCAGATCGATATGTTCTGGATCAAATAGGTTTACCTATTGGTTGCCTTGTAACTATTACGTGTTAGAAATGCTTGTGCTAACATTTACTTACTGACAAAGCCTAATTAGTAATCTCTTATTGAGTTCTGTCAAAGAGAAAAAGAACAAAGTAAGTTCTGTGTGATTTCTGTCGTTTTAGACAGCTCATTAGTATCACACTATAAAATTATTCAGGTGGAATATATCTGAATTAATTTACCAAGAAAAATTGCCTTGTTGGTACTAACATTGTAGAAAATCTTGCTTCTTACTAAAATGATAAATAGCATACATCTAGACTTTAGGTCTTCATTGCTCGAGTCGTCGTAAGTTTTTGGGAATGCACTAGACACAAACTTTTTGAAGTAATACCTTAACATAATGTCAAAATATATAAACAAGTTAAGTGGTCTAAATACTCTAAAGTAGTCTAAAGTCTCAACTAAACAATACTACCAATACTTTTAGTCTTGTACTCAATGGGTTCCAAACAAAAGTGTCGAAAAACTTGAAAACAAACTACAAGAGATGTTCTCAGTTGTGAAAGGACTCCGGTATTCATAGATTCGGGTCGTGTACAGAGTACTGTTAGGAGAGTCCGGTGTGGGAGGCCATGCCTTAGCTTCGGTGAACTCTGATGAGAGCATCTCCAAGATCCGTGAGATCGGTATCAGATGACCTTGTGTCCCCTGACGCGGTCATATCTAACAAGAAACTAAGAGATATTATGGCGGAGATCAAGACAAAAATTTCTTGTTGGAAAAAAATTGCACGTGAAATGGATGAAGAAGAAAAAGTCATAACGATAACATAACACGAGGAATAGTATGAAGATGACTAGCAGATGAAATGAATGAAAGAGATATGAAAGAAAAAGACAGAACAACAACAAGAAGAATAAGAATATGGAAAATATTAGATGTAGGCGAGAGCCAAGTACCATTATGAGACTAGAAAGAAAAATATATGACAGGAATAACAAATACAAGAACCATAAAATAAAAGAGAAGATATAATGAAGAAATTACAGAAAATAAATAGAAGGAAAAGACTTAAGAGAAAGAGAGAGAGAGCTAAGATTGATAATGTGCTGAAAATGATGAGAACAACCAAGAAGAGAGCTGAAAAAAAAAAAGAAGGAAAGGAAGACTAATTGGAAAAGGTTAACAACAACCCACAAGATGAAACACAAGAAATTGATAAGGAACAAGGTAAAGAACGAAACAAGAATATTCTAACTAGAAAGAAAAGCAAGTACATAGTATAAGTGTATGTAATGAATTATGTATTTCACCATGTTGCATATTACTCACGTAACTTTGTGTCCAACTTCAGCAGAATGGGAAAGAGGTTTCATGAACTTCTAATGATGCTGAAAGAAACAGTAAATTCAGGAATCAGATGGTCAATAAATTGGAGAACTGTTGCTTGATTCCTTCGAATTTTCTGAGATTCTCTAAAGTGGGTGTTTTAGATTTCGACCCATCGTTGGAATATTAGAAGTAGCTACCTTCTCAGAGATATTTGATGGGTTTTGCTCAGTTGCTTCAATTAATACGTAAGTTTTTTTAAGGCAATACATCAACTTATAACCTAATATAAATTTATAATTTCATAATTGTAAAACTATTCTTATTCAGGAACTGAAATTCCAACTTCTGACAGAACAAAGATGTTAATTGGAAAGAAAGTTGGGATTTAAGTCACTGCATAACCGAACATTCTATAAAGACAAGCGAAGGAACGTAATGCTCTAGAAGCTTTTTAGTGGTTACCAAAACCAAAATACAAAGCATTGTTTCGTCATCTTAATGAAATATCAAAGGCATTGCTCGTCGAATTACCCATTGGTTACGATCATTCGTACCTGCGTGTATAATCGATTCAAAGAGGAACCACCTACTCAACGTTGCAATGATGCAAGAGCACATAAACCTATGTATAATGCAATGAGCATTCTAGAGACGTCTAGCCTGAAATAAATAAAAAGAGTAAGCAGAAAACAAGTGAAACCATTACTTAATGAGGGATAATTAAATTAAATCACAAGTCATATAATTGTTGCTGAACCAAGAAATGTAAGAAAAATATCCAAGAAAATAGCATTTTTCCATTTCTCGCTGTTAGATTCGCGCCACTAATAACATAGGAAATGAAGGGTATACAGATATCGCAAAAAAAAACCTTAATGGAAACGAACCATTTGCTTATTTATGGCCATCAGGCAGTTTTTAATTACTTAATTGGCAGAAGTGTTGCGTACGTCGATCCAACGTGTCATTTATTTAATGAACGATTCGTTTTCGTAATGATTTGATGAAAGGAGGTAGACCCCTGAAGAAAACTGCTATTAAGTAACCAGCAATTTAGACGAGGTTATCGACTGTGTTCGTTATGTGTGCAAATGTGATGTTTTTTTTATTGCTTAATGATCAATGAAGCTTGGTTATTCGATGTTCGAAGTGAAGTTACTACTAGCATGATTGACGATGAAATTGTTGTGAAATAGTCATGTCATTGAAAATGCGAGTATCTGGATATGTTTCTCATATCATAATAAATATTTATCTCACAGTAATTCAAAGGGGGATTTTACTAGAAAATTATGAATTCTGTTTTTATTCTGATATAAACGAAGAAAAAAACTTTGCTCTCTGAAACTTACAAGTTTTGCATACATTTTCTTATTCTACAATAGACCGAACGCCAAAAACAATAATTGCATGCTTCCGAATTCTAGAAAGTTGCACTGTAGAAGATTTCAGCATAGTTATTACTGAAACTCAGAACATTATAGCGTGCGCTATTGTTTGAAAGAAATTGTAGAGATGAGCTATGCATATTGAACACGATAACATCTACGTAATAGACACCATTTCCTCTTCTTTCTTCCATTCTTTTTTCGTTTTTATTTATTTGATCATTTAATTGTTCCAAATCGACTGTAAAGTTAACGTATTGTTGTTTTGTTTAGAAGTTTATTAAAATCTAACTGGATCTTCACGGAGACATTGTTTGCTGTACTTGAAGCACATCTCCTGGTTTTATGTATTCAAGTTTAACTGTTCCATAATTTTCTGTATCCTTGATGAAACTCTTCACCTAATTTCTGTTTGGGCAATTAAATACATCATCAGTGTCATCTTCTTTCACTCCAATTGTAGAAAGTATTCTTTAGATTATAGTAGGTGGTGGTGCTTCTAACTTAATTTCGTTTCTTAGTAGTTTTATGAAAAATATGGATGATCTCCTTGGACCTTCAGTCGATATACTATGGCTTATGTACTACATATCGATTGCTTCAATGAGAACGATTTTCCCATTGTTGTAGTTTTTGTATATATTTATAACATTTTTTATGAGAGAACAAATAGTTATGACCACCAATAAAGAGTTTTAATAGATATATGATAAACATTTCGTAATCGTCTGTTTTCATTAACTTCATTTCTTGTTAATTCAGTTTGATCCCTGTTCTTTTTATATCAACTTTCTCCGAGGTTTAATACATTTTTTTTTTGTTTAATGAGTTACACGACTTGTATGATTAGCGATCAACATTTTTTAATTCATTGTCAATTCTTGCTTGAGGCGTCGCTAACGCTTTGTACTGTGCATTTTTTGACGTCTCCAACTGTCCTGTCTTCAGCGAACACAATCCGCCGAGTTATTTCCCCCTGGTGGTCTTGGAGTGTTTGCAATTACGCGTCGTCCCCGCTAACTGTAGAATTAATCGCTGCTCTTGGGAATTATTATCACGAATTCCTGACTTGGTATCTACGTTTTTCTGGTCGGGCAATTTCGCAATGAAACCCATTCTCTTGACAGATCTGTCTCATTGAATAATTGTTGCAGTTTTATCTCCATCTTTCAACGTTCACTGATGTGGCTCGATGCTTTTAGAATCGTTGTCTATGACCAAGCTGCGTGGGAGGAAATATTGTTCTCTACCTTGAAGTATAATTTGATTTTTTTGATAATTTTCTTTTGTTTCAGCAGTTTTTGGGTTTTCAATTTTTATTGTTTCAGTATTAACATATTTAGTCTTAGGATCTCCTGTATTAGGCATTCGTTTTATTACCTCAGCTTTTGGAGTATCTTTTTTATTTTGTATTGCAATTGGCAAACCTTTTCTAATTGAGCTTATTTGTTTTGGCCAAGTGTCTCAGATAGTAGATCAGTTTTCTAACGAACCAAGTCACCCATGTCACAACATAATGATTTGGTTTACGAGTATGTCTTATTGTTTACTCACATTTCCGCTTTAAATTTTCCAAAGTGGTTTTATTATTTCTTTATGATTTTATTGTTTATCATTAAATGTACATATCTTGTATAATATTCTGTCATTTCCGCCCAGTTTATGAGTCCACTGACTTGAAAAATAACCTTATTTTCCAAGTTTTTCTTTTAAGTAGGTAAAAATCTTCTTTGTTAACCGTAGTTTATTTTACACTAAGTTACAGTATGTAATGAATGTACCCGGTGTTAGATACCTGTATTGTAGTAGTGGTGGGAGAAGCTGCTGTTCCCATGCTATTGAGAATTGCTGTGCTATCTTCCACTTCTCTCAGATTAGTTTTGTGTAGAGTGTACAGCGCGCGTGTCAGTGTACAAGTGTGCGTGGTTATTGTTTGCGAAGTTTTTTTTATATAAATAATTTAATTATTAGCGTATTTTTTTTTTCATGATTCTCTAATTGTACTGATAGTAATTCTTGAATATTTTATTTAATTATATCTGCATTAACGATGTGACTTTCTTCGTTCTCTTTCATATCTATCAACTATTTTTATTTTCCCGAGTCCCAAAACTTTTTCAATGTTCATTCTAATAAATGAAAAAAAAATTGAATTTGAAATGATAAGATCAACTTTTGCGACCGAGTTTCCTCAGGTGGATTTTGACGATATTTAAATCAACATTAAGTAATTTTAAAATATCCATCTATATCTTTTTGTTTGGAAAATCTTTGAAGATTTTTGCTACAATTATTTAGTGTATTTTTGTGTTTTTTGAAGTGGTAGTGCATTTACTTTTCTGTTGGATATTTCATACAATTCTATTTGGACTACCTACTCTCAAAATGGTTTTCGGAAGTGGAAACAAATTTCGAATAAAGAGGTAAGTAAGACTTTTGTGATTTCTGTGGTTTTTCTAGTTTAGCAGGTTAGTTCTCTAGCATGTCCCAAAATATCGGCAGGATCTACCAATTGTCTTCGTTTTCATTTATTTATCTGTAATGTATTTCCAGTTTTTTTGCCCTACATAAACAAGGTGTCGAGAATTACATTTTGTGTCTAATAGTGTTTCACGAGTTTCAATTTTCTTACTGAGTAATTCTGTATCTGTAGGTGTTCTCTAAATCGGTGTATTTCAAAGGAAAATATATTCTTCTGCTGTGCTTCAATATCTGACTTATTGCAACCATTCTGCCTGTCCTAAAGTTAGATTTTGTATTTTTATTAATCATTTCTCTAACTAGTATAATGAAAGATAACTTATTGCACGAGTATAACTCTTCTTTGAAATCTTAAGTGGAAAGATGTACAGGTGGTATTTTGTGAGGCCTTTTCAAAATCTCGATCGTCAGTATCTCGGATATTTCAGTGTATTTCATACACCACCAGTACTATGTCTATTCTTTTATGCAACTCCATTTTTCGAATACAAACAGCGATAAATCTGTCAGATAATGACTCGATGTGTGATTTATGTATATCCATGATGGTAAGAGCTGTGCAGGATTCAAAGAACGTGAATTCACAAGGATAAACCCAAACTCCAGCTGATAATGGTCGAATTGAGATTCTTATGCTAGTAGCTCAAAGGTGGCAAGGACTTCTGATACAGCCCACCATGAAAAAGCCCTCGTCCACTTTCATTCGCCAGGAGCAGTACTTCATAATCAGTGTAACTCAAATATGGTAAACCGCATAACTACTTGAAATTAGTGACATACTAAGATTTTTCTCATAATGTACGAGTTGAAATCTAAAAATGGAACTCGATGTATTGTTCACTGAAACCCAATGTCGTGCAGTACAAAGTCCATATTTTAGGTTCTGATTACGAAGTCTCCTTTCGATTCTATTTTTGCAACAAATGCTTCATTATGTACGAATTTTCTCTTATCAACTGTCCCTGGTCAAAGGTCAGCAAGTGACTTAGTTCTTGGTTGCGTTCTTACTAGGACATGACATTGACTTGATTTGTTTTGATTTGATTGGTTTTACTATTTTGCATAATGCATGTGCATGGGAATAATTCTACATTAATTTTATTTAATTTAATTAATATGCTTACCTTCGTGTCATTGCCATCTTATTTTATTGTCTGTTACTGTGTGGGTCTTGAAAATATTTACAACTAGCGGGCTGCACCCGCTTCGCCAAGCCATCACACACACACCACCCATACATCACACACCACATACACACACACCACATACACGCACACACACACATACACAAACACATCCACATCCACACACACCCACACACATCACACACACCCACACACATCACACACATACACACACCCATCCACACACACACACACACACACACACACACACACACGCACACACCACACACACACACAAACCACACACACACCACACACACACACCACACACACACACACCACACACACACCACACCACACACACACACCACACACACACACCACACACACACACCACACACACACACCACACACACACACCCACCCACACACACACACACACACCACCCACACCCACCCACCGTCCATATTTCTCATTTATATTTCTCATATTTCTCATTTATTATATATAGAGACTAGCGGGTTACACCCGCCGCTTCGCCAGCCCATCAAACACACACAACGCACACACACACCCACCCACACACACACATCCACATACACACATCCACACACACCCACACACACGCACACACGCACACACCACACACACCACACATACCACACCACACACACACCAAAACCACACAACACCACACCCCACACACACACACACACACACCACACACACACCACACACACACCACCACACACACACCACACACACACACACACCACACACACACACACCACACACACACACACCACACACACACACACACCACACACACACACCACACACACACACACACACACACACACACCACACACACACCAACCACACACACCACACACCACACACACACACACACACAAAAAATGTCATTTAGGTTTGAAAAAAAACCTGAATATTTTTTGTCGCCCATCTATTTTCTGGCCTTCCCCGGCGTAGCTCAAGAATGGCTCATCAGAATTTCGCGATCAATATGTCAAATGAAAGCCTAAACCCTTGCCTAAAACTTTCTCGCTCTGAGTTGATAGGTCGTCACTTCAAATTTCGAGAAAAAATGTCATTTAGGTCAAAAAACGTGAATATTTTACATGTTACCCATCCATTTTTTTACCTTACCCGGCGTAGCTCAAGAACGGCTCATCAGAAATTCGCGATCGATATGTCAATTGAAAACTCAAGCCCTTGCCTAAAACTTTCTCGCTTTGAGTTGATAGGTCGTCGCGACAAATTTCGAGAAAAAATGTCATTTATGTCAAAAAACGTGCATTTTTTTTGCGTCACCCATCTATTTTTTATCCTTACTCATTGTAGCTTAACCTCAGGGAGATATAATCTAGCCTAGAAGAATTTCCTGATCCAAGCGGACCTATGTGCAAAATTTCAGGTTTCTCGGTCAAACGGTGTGGATTTGTATAAAGAACATACATACATACACACACACACACATACATACAGACAGCTTTCTTTTATAGATATAGATAGACAAGTTACAAAGATTTCACTGCCCCAAAAATAGACTTTCTTTGTATTCCCCCTTTGTGTTGGTTTAACTGTCTATCATTTCAGTTATGTTCAAAATTAATTAATCTTATGAAAGATGAAGAACCAATGGATCATTAAAAATGAAACTAGGTATAGTAAAATGATAATAATTAATCAATAGACAATGAAAAGTAATCCATGTAAATTATTAAATTATTGGTTGTTAGTCACCAGGTGGTTTTATCCCTGGTGTTTTATTAATTACCTATGAGGTGTATGCAACCTCATTAACACCCTTACATACCCCTTTGAATGTGTCTTGGTAACTATCATTTATCTAAGTTATTTATTGTTATCACAGAAATCAACAATGGGGCACCCCTGCAATTTTATCGCAACGGGGGTGATTCTTTTGAAAGCTCTTTCACTTGTATGGTAGAGATTTTGTGTTATATTTTCTCCTACCTTTTTCTTCTTTATCTTATATTATTAGTTTTAAGAAAACAGAGACCTTTTATTTCAGATGAAGTCTCGTATTTCTATCTATGTGATCATCTCTTATCTCGGAGGTCTAGTAGAGGAGACTTCTGGATAATGGGGATCTCAATGGCATGTAGAAAGTAGGTGGCATACCTTTTGTTGAACAACCACCTTTTTCTAATTTATCGCATTTGAATCAGGCATCATTGTGTAATGATATTGCTAGCATCTTGTTGTGGAGAGGAATCTGCAATCTCTACTTGACTCATCTTTTATTCTGATTTCGTTAAGGCACTTGTAAATAGTACTAAAATACTTGGGTGTCCTTTTGGTAAAATAGATAGATTTAGCTGTTGGTCATTCTTTTGTTGATTCATCAATACTTTGTATTGCCATAATTTTGTTTACTATAACCTCGGTAGCTTGGATCTCGTAACCTGGAGGTCGGTGGTCTCCAAGACTACAAGAACGGAAAAAACTTAGTGAGGTAAGATTGTGTAATTGTGACATCACGATTGTGATATACTCACAAAATATATGATAACTTTTATGTTTAATTTCTTAATAGTGTTCGATCAGATTGTCCCTATGCTAGAAAGATAGTAGAAATCGAAACATCATTCATTGAGATAAAGCTGATTGCATCAAAGAATTCCTGGTAGTTTAATTTGTGGGTTCATCGGTTCATTCATTCCTATGATCAGGGTTAGATATTTAGGGTGTGAATTATATGTGGACATTAAATTGGTTCATGCTTTTGGCGGCAGCTCATCTCAGTTAATAGAAACGTGACTGTCTGTATGTTGAGATATCTTTCCATTCTTCTTCCTTTCTTTATCTTGTGGAATTTTTAGACATTTTGGAAAGACGATTGGTATTATAATAAAATCATCCATAGGTTATGTTGAATTGGTCTTTATTAGGATCTTCCTTCCTCCGTTATTTACGAGGACAGATAAATTAGTATAGTTTTTTCTGGACACTTTCGGTTTGTGCTGTAGAGAGATATTTTTTTATATATATTATTATTATTAAGTTTGATTAATGAGAATTGTATACCTTAAGTTCCCGAATTCTTGTTAAAACTCCTCCGAGTTTTAACAGGAGTTTTAACAAGATAGTAAATAGGTAGTTGAATTTCATTTCATATTAGATGCAGTAGTTTAACACCAAAAACATGGAAATCAGACTGTTTTCCCTGTTCCTTATTCACATTCATGATAAATTACACTGTCAGGTATTTTAATTTTCACCTGTCACTTTACCTTGGTTGTGATCTGGCCATACAACACCTGAAATTCTTATCTTATCTCTGTTCAATGGTTTCATCAAGAAGACACCACTCCATTTCTTATCAGAAGTGCAAAGATATCAACGAAGTATAAACCCCACAGCCACACGCTTTGTGTGTGTGCAATGATCTAACACATTCTCCAAGTGAAGAGGTTTTTTTTCTGAACTCACTAGTTCATAATAATAATAATACTCTTTAGTGGAAGGTAACCACCAGGCGAGGCTAATGCTCAAAGCATTTTCTACCACCTAACCCTCAGAGTCTTATTATTATGTGGTCACAAACTCAAATTAATAAGGAAAAAATCATGCACTGGGTGGAATTCGAACCATTATAGATTAAATACGTAATCATTCTAATATGTCAATAACACAACAAAACTTTACTAATACGTATTTCAAAAATAGACTAAAAAACATTTAATAAAAAAGTTTTCGCTAGCACTGCTACAAGTTGCTTGTAGCAACGTTTAATAAACCACACTTCGAACTTGAGAAAGTTTCATGATTATGTGTAACATGCGAGTGCAAGAAGTTGTTCTATTCTGGACGTTCAAAGTTGCATCACTGTATCTTCTCAAGATAAAAAAAAAAACATATTCTATGTTATAAATCTACTGCACCTTTATCAAGAGTTCTTTAGATTGCATCATCACCATCGTGCCCATTGCAACTTTAAGCGCAAGAGATGAGTTAGTTACTGAATTGTTACTTTGGTAAAAAAAAGAGGAAATTTTTTTCAAAAGGGGGTTTTTTTCACCCAAGAGGGGGGTTTTCACCCTCCATTCGATAAAAAAAATTGACAAACCAGCTACCCACATTAACTCACCCAGACTGGGTTGAGCCGGGAACAGCTAACATCACGAAGGTTCGAATTTGCCGATTTAATCCACTCGAATAATTACAAAATTAATATCCTAACACTGGCTATTGAACAATGAACAAGCAACATCCCTGGTATGTTTGTAAAAAAAAAAAATCAGTGCATTACTGTACACATTTGTTGCTTTTTCTTTAGTTAGGACAAGGAATTTAAACTGAGCAGTGGTGCAAAAATTTCATACGTTGCACGCTGTTTCAAACCCTAAATCCTTGACGACCCATCCATCCACCCATCTGGTAGTAATTCAGCGTTCTTCCAACATCACAAGCATCGTTGTTAAGCCATTGTTTTTCAGCCCATTTAGTAAAACGCACTTGAAAATAGCTAATTCAATTTTCATGTTCTCATATTTCCATTCGGTATGTGAGAGCACTGAGCGAAAAATCAACCTTGGAGTTTCTTAATGGACGCTCCGATTCTCTACGCTCGAAAATAGAATTACCTAATCTATACCTAATAAACCCAAACAAAAAATAAGTAATCACACATATTCTATAGTAATGAACATGTAGATATTTTAGATACCTATAAAACAAACTCCATATTATAAGATACCCTACCTTAAAAATACTGAACTATCGCTTTTACCATGGAGCCATCAGAACGTAGGCGTAAAGATATCCGAAACCTTTCATACCACCAAAAAATGTTTATTACTAACTAGAATTTTTCAAAATGTAAAATAGAATTGTGAAAAGCTATAAACTGTCCAGTATACTTACATGATGTTTCTGTGATACATAAACATATGATAGATAGGTGTTTGATAGTTTGACATGCCCCATACTTGCTTCAATCGGTTTAACTTTGTTTAACTTTTTGGTAGCTAATCACCGAGTCGCCGAGGTGAGAGCTGCCTTCAGTACTTACCATCAGCTCAGTTCAAATTTACCTACCGCCCGTTCATCTAGGGATTCTAGGGTTTCTTGATCTCGCAGGCTATCGTAGCATATAGGTAGTCCGACTTTTCATTATAAAGTTTCATCATTTTCATTTAAACAGTTTTTCATCTTTTCAATAATTAACATCAGTGCAACTAATCAACATAAATCAAAAATAATAATATAATGCAGACCAAATTAAATATCAACTAGGCTAGGGTATCCCTTTCCTCTTCCCTCTAACATCTTTTTCTAACCCTTAGTCGCGGTCGCGTCTTCAATCTTCGGTCGCGTAAAAACAACCTCGATCGCGAAACTATAATATAAAATAAGTTAATAACCTGTGCCCTGTAAGTGAGTACGGTAAGATTTATGTTGTAGTAAAATAGCATCAATTATTTCACAGCATAGGCTTTTCTGGTTTGAGCTAGCACCCATATATACAGTCCACTAATCCGCTTACATTTAAGCTACCGTTTCATTTGTCCTACAGGACCCTCATTAATTTCATTTTCCATCCAGTGTAGTCAATACATTGATTACACCACATTTTTTGGTCCTTCGAACGACGGATTAGCCTTTGCATTTCAGCATTTTTAACCATTTTCAAAGGGTTCGCTTTCATGGCATAATAACTGTATTTCACATATCAAATGTTTAATTCAGTATAATTAGGTATATTATTCATTTTAATTAATTACCTTTCAAATATTTTTTATTGATTATTTTCATACATTTTAAAATTTATTTTTTATAAATAATTGGTTTGTCCCTTTTGCCCCATGCATTAGGTGCAAGTTTTTTTATTTTTCACTCATTGTGTTGTTCAATTTTTATTGTCATTAATATTATTCATTGCTTTTCTTTGCATTTTCTTTTTAAATTAAGTGTCATTATTTCTTAATTTTTCATACTGTTTAAATAATTATCTTGTCAAAATGGGTTCAGACTCTGAAGAGGATACAGGTATTATGAATGGCAAATTGAAAACATTAACAGCTAAAAAAGAGTCGTCCTATGCGATTCTTAATTCTGTGTATGATTTAGCTCAGAAAGCCACGTCTACTGATACATATAAAACATTCTTAAACAAAGTGCATAATGTTGAAGGGTTAAAGACTAGGATTCTGGAATGTATTGATCAAATTAATGATTTAAATTTAAAGATTGATCCTACTAAATATAAGCCTTCGTTTCAGGGTGTTGATTCAGTCTATGATATGTGTGGTTATATACAGAAAAAACATGCTTATTGGTTGGCACATCAGGCCAAGACAGCGGACATATCCAAAGACTTGCCCCAGCCAGTTGCCGTTCAGCCTAAAATTCATTTGCCTCCTTTAGATATAAAACAATTTTCAGGTGACCCCACAGAGTGGCCCCTGTGGTACGAGACATACAAGTCTCTAATTCATAACAACGCTGAGCTGTCAAATCAGCAGAAAGTGCAATATTTGGTTTCCAAGTTGTCTCATTCGGCACTCAATGTTTGCACAGGTATCTTACCCACGGCAGATAATTATGACACCATTTTTCAGGCACTGATCCAGAAGTACGACGACAAGAGAACTCTCGCCATGTCTTACTTAGATAAATTGTTTAAATTCAAACCTTTGAAATCTGAGTCCGCTACAAATTTGAACATGTTTGTTGACAACTTTTCAGGTGCAGTTATGGCGCTGAAAAACTTGCAAATACCCAATCTTGATGATTTTCTAATTTTAGCCTTAGCTTTAGGCAAATTGGACCCAGAAACTACAAAG
This sequence comes from Bactericera cockerelli, assembly GCA_024516035.1. Lineage (NCBI taxonomy): Eukaryota > Metazoa > Arthropoda > Insecta > Hemiptera > Triozidae > Bactericera > Bactericera cockerelli. The sequence goes on from CM044959.1 coordinate 36,919,691, forward strand.
CAGTTTGAAATGTTTGTCAAGGGTACACCCATACCGACCTTTGAGCAGCTTAATAAGTTCGTCAAAGAACAGGCCAAAATGCTAGGCAGGATGCCGAATTCTTTCGTCAAAGTCGATCAGTCGCCTCCAAACAAATTTTCTCATGCTAAAATTTCTCCTCCTTATCATAATAAGAGTACAAATTTAGCTGTCTTTGAAAAAACTAAAACTTGTTGTGCTTGTCATAAAGAGCCACATCCACTTTTCAACTGTGAAGCTTTTCTAAAACTTTCACCTGTTCAAAGATTTGATTTAGTTAAACAAAATAAAATTTGTATTAATTGCCTTAACGCTAATCATATAGTTACCGCATGCAAATCGAAACATAATTGTAACCATTGCTCGTCCCGGCACAATACATTGTTGCATTTCAGAGACAAGCAAGTTACACAGCAGACTTCTTGTTCTACAGAACAAAATCAGTCTAAGTCTAATGACGCTAACACTTCAACATGTTGTTCATATTACACCAAATCTGGTACCACTGATCATACAGTTCTGCTATCCACAGTCAAAGTTCATATTACAGATCAGAACGGGAAGAAACATTTAATTCGCATGCTGCTCGATTCCGGTAGCATGTCTCATTTTATTACACTTCCTTGTGCTCAAAAGTTAGGCCTTCCGATTGATAATTCTCCCATCACCGTGCAAGGTATCGGCTCTACAAGCAAAGCTGTCGCAGGTCAAACTTGTTTCACATTTTCATCTCGATTTGATCCTAATGTTTCATTTTCAGTTCACGCGTTAGTTGTAGACCACGTCACTAGCAAGTTACCTACAGCGCGTATTCAGAGTGAAGCTTTGAAGCACTTGCAGGGTATGCAGGTATCTGATGATACGTTCGACGAGCCGCATAGTATCAGTGGTATACTGGGTGCCTCATTATGGCCTCTAGTTATTCAAAGTGGTCAAATTACTGGTGGGCCAAATAGTCCGATTGGTGTTTGTACTAAACTAGGTATTGTGGTTATGGGTACCGCCCCCATACAGTGGGATGATGGTGATACCTCTAATCATACATTTTGTACTTTTGCTGAACAATCACTTGACACGATGGTGCACAAATTATGGGAGCTGGAAGACATCCCGGATGTCGGTGCTTCCCCTTACAATGCAGAGGAAGCTTTGTGTGAGGACTTGTATAAAAATACTGTGTCTAGAGATGATTCAGGTCGATTCATTGTCGCTCTTCCCTTCAAGGAAAGTCCTGATGTACTGGGTGATTCATACATGAACGCTAAGAAAAGGCTTCTGAGTTTGGAAAAGAAACTTGAAAAATCTCCCGAGTTTAGACAGGGTTATAATGAAGCTCTACAGGACTTCATAGATTCTGGTCACATGTCTCCTTCTGATCATGATAATTTTTCAGGCGACCCAGTATTTATCCTTCCACACCACGCCGTGATAAAAAGCAGCAGTTCAACTCCTATAAGACCTGTTTTTGATGGATCCTGTGTAACCTCGAGTCAAAAGTCACTCAATGACATTTTGTTTTCAGGTCCCAATATTTATTCGGACTTATTTGTTGTCTTGTGCAACATGCGTTTGTTCAGCATATGCATCTGTTCTGACATCAGAAAAAATGTTCAGACAAATATTGGTTCGTCCCCAAGACAGGGAATTTCAGAAAATTTTGTGGCGTTTCAATCCACAAGATCCTGTTTCAGTGTACACACTGAACACGGTTGTATTCGGGCTTAAGCCCTCCCCGTGGCTGGCGCTTCGTACAGTGAAGCAGTTAGTTATTGAGGAAGGGGCTAAGTATCCTGCTGCATCTCATGTTGTTTCCAGGGATATTTACATGGATGACCTGGCCACGAGCATAGCAGATGAAGATGAAGCCACAGAACTATACACTCAACTCAAAGATTTTTTCAGGTCTGGAGGTTTTGAGCTGGTGAAATGGTCTTCAAATTCTTCACGTCTCCTTCAAAATATACCAGAGTCTGACAGGTTACAAAAACCTTTGGAATTAGAAGATAAGGGATTTCAAAAAATCCTAGGCTTACAATGGGAATCAAACGATGATTTTTTCTCTTTCAGAATACAGGAGATCGCAACTGATACACCCTGTAGCAAGAGATCCATTCTCTCATTCGCAGCTAAGATATGGGATATCTTGGGCTTTCTTTGTCCGGTTATCATTAAAATTAAAATTTTATTACAACAGTTATGGAGTCAGCATTTAGATTGGGATGACACTCCTCCCTATCATATTATCAAAACTTGGAATGAGTTCCGACTTGAATTTCAAAAATTATCTCAGCTCAAAATACCTCGTCATTTAGGTGTACTTGATCATAACATGCCCGTTACACTTGTTGGATTTTCAGATGCGAGTGAGAAGGCTTATGCTTGTATAATCTATTGTAGAGTTGTGTTGCCTAATGATGACGTAATAGTGAGATTTGTTTGTGCCAAGTCGAAAGTAGCGCCATTGAAAACTATATCAATACCGAGACTCGAACTCTGTGGTGCGCTTTTACTCTCAAAGCTCATGCTTCTTATAATTAACACATTTCAATCGCGTTGCAATATTTCAGACATATACTGTTTTTCAGATTCAACTGTGACTCTAAATTGGATTCAAAAATGTCCGAACCAGTTAAATACATTTGTAGCAAATAGGGTTACAAAAATCCAACAGAATGTAGATAAACAACATTGGTTTCACTGCAGTGGTTCAGACAACCCCGCAGACCACGCCACCAGAGGGTTAACGCCTGGTGAACTTATGCATCAGGATTGCATTTGGTACACAGGTCCTTCCTGGTTATCTCGTGACATATCCGAGTGGGATTACCATCCAGTGGAGGTCATGAATTCCGTACCAGAGGAAAAGAAAATAGTTCTCGTTTCGCTTGATAATAAACCAAAATCTCCGTTTAACTTCTTCTCTCCTATTTTTAAGAGATTTTCCTCTTGGTTAAAATTACTTCACATGTTTGTTTATGTCCTCAGGTTTGTCAAGTTACTCCCTCATGGTGACGATATTTCATATTCAGACATCAAAACTGCTGAACATTATATTTTAAAAATCACTCAGCAATTTCATTTTTCAGATGTTTTCGAGTCTATTCATAAGAACCAACCAGCAATGTTCTCCTAGCATTCGCAAACTTAACCCTTTCATACAGGGTGGTCTCCTCAGAGTGGGGGGCAGGCTCGTTAATTCTGATTTAAATTATGAACAGAAGCATCCGATCTTATTACCACAAAAGGATCATGTTGTTACATTATTGGTAGAACACTACCACAAGACTAACCTTCATACAGGGTCTACTTTATTGTTTTCTCTTCTTAGAAACAATTATTGGATTCTAGGTGCGAGAAACCTTGTACGAAAAATTGTTCGCTCATGTAACAAATGTTTCAGATGCAAACCAGATTCCACATCTCCTCTCATGGGTAATCTTCCTGATTACAGGGTGCAACCAGCAGTCAAGGCATTCATTCATACAGGCCTGGACATGGCTGGCCCGTTCCGTGTAACACTTAGCAAACATAGAGGTGTTAAAAGCCAAAAGGCTTATCTTTGTCTTTTCATATGTATGAGTACCAAAGCATTGCACTTGGAACTTGTCTCAGAAATGACTACTGAGTCATTCATGGCAGCATTTAAACGGTTCATTGTACGCCGCGGTCCTGTACTTTACATGTACAGTGACAACGGTACGAACTTTGTCGGTGCCAAAAACAAGTTAGATGAGGATTTCAGGTTGGGTTTGATTCAGCAGCAGATCATTTGGAAGTTCAGTCCTCCCTCCGCCCCTCATATGTCTGGTATATGGGAGAGTGGAGTCACGAGTGTTAAAACACATCTTCACAGGGTTATTGGCACACAAATATTAACCTATGAAGAGCTCAATTCTGTTTTTATTATGATTGAGGGCCTGCTCAATAGTAAGCCATTGTGTAAGCTGAGTACTGATGATTCTTCCGAACCTGTTGCACTAACCCCCGCCCACTTTCTAACATTTCAGCCTTTAACACACTTGCCAGCACGCGACGTGTTAACTGAACCTGCCAACCGACTTACTCGTTATGAGTTGCTCGACCAAATGATTCAATCCTTTTGGAAGAGATGGAGTAACGAATATTTGCATACTTTACAGGTTCGCAGCAAATGGACCAAGCATACTGATTCGTCTATCACTGTAGGTACACTTGTACTGATTAAACAAGATAACTTTGTTCCTCCCTTACAGTGGCCCTTAGGTATAGTAGTCAAGGTCTATCCTGGGACCGATGGCATTGTGAGAGTGGCAGACATAAAGACAAAGCAAGGCATTTTCAAAAGACCAGTCTTGAAACTTTGTCCATTGCCTACTCAATAATCATATTCATGTACCTACTTGACCTATCAGCATTTATGCACTTGTAAATATATTACATTTTATTATTGCAATTTCACTTTTCTCATTATGTAACTTAACATTGTTTACTTTTTGCCTTTCATTTTATGGCCTTATAGTTAAGTTTGTTACTTAGATTTCAAACTTTTTGCGGTGTTGGTTTATTTTTTCAAACTTGTTATTTTTTTCAATTTTTATGATTTTTGTCATAACTTTGTTATTTTTTGATCAATTTTCATGTTTTTTTTTTCACATTTATTTTTGCCTTGAAAGCAGATCCTTTCAAAGTGGGGGGTATGTTTGATAGTTTGACATGCCCCATACTTGCTTCAATCGGTTTAACTTTGTTTAACTTTTTGGTAGCTAATCACCGAGTCGCCGAGGTGAGAGCTGCCTTCAGTACTTACCATCAGCTCAGTTCAAATTTACCTACCGCCCGTTCATCTAGGGATTCTAGGGTTTCTTGATCTCGCAGGCTATCGTAGCATATAGGTAGTCCGACTTTTCATTATAAAGTTTCATCATTTTCATTTAAACAGTTTTTCATCTTTTCAATAATTAACATCAGTGCAACTAATCAACATAAATCAAAAATAATAATATAATGCAGACCAAATTAAATATCAACTAGGCTAGGGTATCCCTTTCCTCTTCCCTCTAACATCTTTTTCTAACCCTTAGTCGCGGTCGCGTCTTCAATCTTCGGTCGCGTAAAAACAACCTCGATCGCGAAACTATAATATAAAATAAGTTAATAACCTGTGCCCTGTAAGTGAGTACGGTAAGATTTATGTTGTAGTAAAATAGCATCAATTATTTCACAGCATAGGCTTTTCTGGTTTGAGCTAGCACCCATATATACAGTCCACTAATCCGCTTACATTTAAGCTACCGTTTCATTTGTCCTACAGGACCCTCATTAATTTCATTTTCCATCCAGTGTACTCGAATAATTACAAAATTAATATCCTAACACTGGCTATTGAACAATGAACAAGCAACATCCCTGGTATGTTTGTAAAAAAAAAAAATCAGTGCATTACTGTACACATTTGTTGCTTTTTCTTTAGTTAGGACAAGGAATTTAAACTGAGCAGTGGTGCAAAAATTTCATACGTTGCACGCTGTTTCAAACCCTAAATCCTTGACGACCCATCCATCCACCCATCTGGTAGTAATTCAGCGTTCTTCCAACATCACAAGCATCGTTGTTAAGCCATTGTTTTTCAGCCCATTTAGTAAAACGCACTTGAAAATAGCTAATTCAATTTTCATGTTCTCATATTTCCATTCGGTATGTGAGAGCACTGAGCGAAAAATCAACCTTGGAGTTTCTTAATGGACGCTCCGATTCTCTACGCTCGAAAATAGAATTACCTAATCTATACCTAATAAACCCAAACAAAAAATAAGTAATCACACATATTCTATAGTAATGAACATGTAGATATTTTAGATACCTATAAAACAAACTCCATATTATAAGATACCCTACCTTAAAAATACTGAACTATCGCTTTTACCATGGAGCCATCAGAACGTAGGCGTAAAGATATCCGAAACCTTTCATACCACCAAAAAATGTTTATTACTAACTAGAATTTTTCAAAATGTAAAATAGAATTGTGAAAAGCTATAAACTGTCCAGTATACTTACATGATGTTTCTGTGATACATAAACATATGATAGATAGGTGTGACTATTGTAGTCTAGTGAATTGTAGTGAATTTATATACTTTTTCTGCTTCTTTTAATAAAGGTGATATGATTTTAATTACATGTACTAGCGGTCAGTTTTGGCTCATTGTCTGTACTCGTGTGGGCTTCCCTCTAATGTGTTCTTGATTTTCTTTACCTTCAAGAAGTGTGAAATCGCAGTAATACCGAATCAGAACATAAAATCTCTCATTACTCTGTTAGGTGCTTTGCATTAAAACTACACGTAAAGTTAATATTAAAAAAAAAAACTGAAGGTCAGCTGAATGAGAAATTTTCCAGCTCTACTCATCAACATAAATGTTTTTTGTTTTTCTTTTTATTATTATTAATAATCTGTTCAAATAAGTTATAATAATACTATTTAGTGGAAGGCTACCACCAGGCGAGGTAAATGCTCAAATCATTTTCTACCACCTAACTCCTAACAAAGTTATGTTTCGGTAAAATAATCTAATGACCAAGGCCATATCGAGACATAGTCTTTGGAAACTTACCAACCAACTACCCAAATTAACTTCCCCCAACCTGGGTTGGTCTGTATAAAGCTACATCATGAGGGTTCGAATTTGATGGCCACCCATCCATGTATTATCTTCTCAGGACATTGCTCAACTTCAGTGAGAGTTGGAAAAAGTAATCTGTAGTAGATACATAATAATGTAACAGGAGAAGTTTTCTCGTCATTTGTGATTTTGACCACATAATAATACGTCTTGGGCTTACTTCTGGAATAATGGGACTCATTAGTCTGAATCGGGCAATATAAAAAAAAACGATGACATATTATTATTATTGTTCATTTAGAGCATTTAAGCACTGGTTCAACCTTTGAAATTCACAATCTGCCAAATAAATTTATTTGCAATACGCTCTTGTCATTCTGTTCTCCTGCGTGCAAGACTGACTGCGCCTACTTCTGTACCACGGGATTTATTCACATATTTTCTCAAGAACTGATGATGTAGGTAGTATACTCATTACGGTGCCAAACATCTTTCTTTTCTGTTGTTGACGTGCAGAAAATATGATTCGGTCTCTCAACTCTCTTTCTAGCAACTACATAGCTCTAGCTAGCTGGTTGCGCTAGTTTCAGTTCGAGTCTTCCGATTGGCAAGATGTGACTGTTCTCGACAAGGTCATTTGAGGACACGTCACTCAAAAACATCGTAGATACATAGATAGTTAGTTAAGATACCTATCTTCTCTACTCGATAGGGTCATATTGTAGATACAACTGTTCGTATAGATACCGTACTCGATATATTCTTCTGTATCTGTGTTTTATGCGTTGTGTTGACTTGTATCTTGTATAGATTTATAGTCTAGAGACTAGTTAGTGTCTTGGGCTCTAGTTATTCCATATTCTGAATGTTCGTCCGGCAGTTGTATGGTCTCTTTCTAGTATTTTCAGCTAAAATTTCGTATGTACTCATAGTACCAACTCATACTACAATGTATTATTGTTGGAAGTTGTTTAGACGGTATTCAGGTAGTGTGGATCGGTTGGTTCAAATCCTGGGGGCATGTCCCAATGCATGAATTTTTCTCATATATTTGTGACTACAAATAATGTGATAAACTGTGCTGCATGGAAGGCACTTTTTATAGTATCTAGTCCTAATCGAGGCTGTATGAAGAAGTTGTCTATAGTTGTCATCTAGTCTTCCCAGCCTTAGAACAACACAGGTGAACTAGTCTAATTATTAATTCATGTGGAATACAGATGGATGCACTGATTGTACAGAATACAGCTGGTATACAGTTCTGTCTGTAGTTCAGCTGATGTTATACTATAACTATAACATAGTATAACACACTATGATAGTTGCAAGTAACAAGTAATACCGTTCATATAATTATTTCCGTTGCTAGTAGGACCATTTAGAGTCATGTACATAGATTATGTATTTATTGTATATTTATAGACGTGAAGATAGCCGTATATCTAAGTCCAACATGTACTGCTGAAATTTAATGAACCTCTATTAAATTATTTAGACGTATTAGTAGTACTGTTGTGTTGGTTTGGTCGATCAGGACTAGTACTTTAATAGTGTGGATGAGATAAGAATAGCTTAAATCCAAGAATTCCTAGTCGCAAAAGAAAATTAATTAATTTCAGCCTAAAAGGTACTCTTATTACGGAGATGCAATGATCTGTCAGTGAGTTGATATTGCAGAAGATGATAGATTTAGGTACATTTCAGACAAGATCCTGACAGCTTTTGAAATAGCCACCATCAGGACATCTAGCATGTGTATCAGAGAAGCCCTGGACCACATTCTGAGGAAGGCCTAAGAATATGAGGACTTAGATGAATATGTACGAGTAATTGTTAGTTGGAGAAAATTTTCAGTAGCACTCTTAGAAAGACGAGATATTTATCTTTGATCAATTTTTATGCATCCCAGAAAGTATTGAAAAACGCTATAACTAGAATTCCAGTCATTTAAGTATAATCGAATGAAATTCATCTTTTGTTCGTACATATAACTACTTTATATTCATAGAAACTCGTAAATCGCAATAGAGTGCCCTAGAACTATTAGACAAGATGAAATTAATACCCACTGTGTGAATTTGGGCAAAGTAATAGTAAAGTTGTATATCAGCAAATGAAGTCTTTTGTGTATCGCAAATTTTAAAATTGAGTATTTAACATAAAAAGATCAGTTTTCTATCGTACTTTCTTAATTATACTTTGTTAATTCCACCATTAGTTTGTGCTTTGTCATTGAAAGCAAGGATTCGATGAACATATGTGAGATTATGTGTTTTTCAAGATCTTTAAGTTCTATCATTATAAGTTCTAGGTTCAACAACATTGTCATGTTATGAGTAGTTACTTGACATAGATTTAGTTGAACACTAATTCGAGGCTAACTCAATGCTTTGTCCACATACGAGTATTTGTAGATGGTCAAAGAAAAAGACAACTTGGTCCAGGTGTGTATCATTATGACCTGATAAGGTTCATCTAGTGACTCATCTCAGATATCCATTTCCAACTGCACACTTCCCACTTCCCAACAGATAATGCCATCTAGCTGTCCAGAACAGTTATCGGACATGAGTCACCCCACCTTTCACTGACTGAACAACTCTGTAACAACGATTCTACAAACGTTATTAAATTGGAAACAGGAGGATTGGTCTGCCTTTTCCGATTATAATTTACATAGACATATTAACAAACAAAGAAATTCTGTATAATTATAATATATGTATTAAAATGCATACATATAAGAATAGAGCAGTCATTTTTTGTACCTATTAAGGAGAGAGAAAAAAAAAACAGAAAAATCAATAATGACCATTTTTGTCAATTTTATTTTCTCATAGAATGGAAACAATAAACATGCAAGACAAAGCACAAGAAGAGATTTGGAATTTCAGATGTGAAATTAAGTTAAATCTTGGACAGAAATTATGTGTCAAATCACCAACTATACCTAAGCTTAATGAAGTTTGAACCATTTTCAACAAAATGAAAGAACGTGAATAAAATTAACAAAACACAGCAAAGTTTAACCTTAATTCTAACCATAAAAGTAGTTCTTATCTTAATTTGAACCAAAAAGTTCACAAAGTAGTTCTCTAGTCTCTTCTGTTTCTTTAATTGTACGGTTTTATTTGTGAAGAAGCTCTTCAAGTTCTTTATCTATTCTTATTGTACAGTTTCGTTCTTTAAGAGGCTCTAAATCTTTGTCATTGCGGGCAGCGTTCATATATTTCATATTCCTCGCCATGGTTTCCTAAATGACCAGCTTGTGGGTTTTGTTGATTAATTTTACGACACGCGATTATTCGTAGACTTCTTAGATTTTGATTCTATCTTTTACGACCTCAAAACACGACTGGACCACTGAACTTGGGAATTATATGTAACGGTTTTTTTTTCAAATCCGTTGAAAGTATCTACTTAATTTTAACGGTGAATTTTTCACGATCTAAAAACTTATTCATTTCATCATTCACAGTGGACATTAAATGGCTATTGTGAATTATGTTATTTTCAATAATTTTATTATTATTGTTTTTTTTTTTAGGGTTTTGTTTGTTGTGGCAGGATTCTCCAATTGAGCTTTTCTACTTATTGTGCTACTTACATCCTTTAAAATCCAAGGTCAGTTAAGTAGAAGTGTTGGTTTTTTGTTGTTGTTGGTGTTGAACATTTAAAGCAACTGCCATTTCACTCAAGTTGATTAATATCTCCCTGGCATCGGTATCAAATTATATCGAGTGTTCAACGCCTACGTATTGAGGAACGGTCAGTCGGTCAAATAGTTCACCACTGCCCTGGCAATGAACCTACATCCCCCGCACTACGTTGGCGCTATCGCCTCTACTGACTTTCTCGGCACTTTAATCTTCCTTATCCGTAATCTTTATAAATAACTGACCTATACAATGTATATGCAGAATTATAGAAGTTGGACTCAATGTGTAAAATATTAATACACATAATAAAAGATCATAGAGAAAACAAATATTAACCCTAGATATCACGTTCTACGAGAAAGAAATCGGAAGGTTTCTATGAGAGAATTCGTTCATGTATTATTATGTCAAAAGGGTCAGTATACTTTTCATTATAGCAAGTTTTACGGATGAAATAGGTATGTTTGTATAAAACCAATAACAATATAGTGCTTTTTCTTTTGTGTGCTGATCTGACTACGTTTTGAACTTTTTAATGATATTTTTCATAACTTCATAATGCACAGTATTATCACGTTAAGACGACATGCAATAGTTATGATACCACATAAACTTTAATATCGGTGGAAATGTCATTAGCTCTCTAGAAGAAAGTCAGAGGTAACGGATTAAAGTGGCATTAAATACGAGTTGTCTTTGAAATTTGCATCAAGAGAAACTCGAAACTCTACTTTTGTTTGGTCATGTATGTACCTCTTGTGTCTCATGGATTAAGAGAGAGACTAGTGAGGTTTTGAATTGTGCAATTTATCTGCCTCTCTATATTGTGTAATATTAAGATTACAATTATTAGTTACAAAGATTGAATGAATCTATAAAGCTGCACATCTACTATTACATAATAAGAAAGTAGTAAAAAATAATCATTTTTCTTTGGAGAAAAAAAAATCGATTTGGATCCACGTAGATCTTTTCTATACATATAATAGAAGAAGTGCATTGGAGCATTTAAAAGCTCACGTAACAGATATGAACAAACAATAGGGAAACGCAGGGGATCAGCCAGAACCAATAAAACGGATGATTATACTTCACAGAAGTCGTTAAAACAGCACAATAAAACTCTAATAACGTTTATCTTTCTATTCTAGTAATAATGACATAAAAGTTGTAGGTAGATAAAGATTAACTAATAAAAATTGTAGATAAAGATTAAAAAATAAATAATCTTGATACCTACGAAATATCTTCGGAAATGTCACTATTATTTGTTTCTGGAAAGGTTTGTGGCTTCTGTAATGTCAATTTCTATTAGTTTAAATACCGCTAGTCGTTAGATCATCTTTGCTATTTACAGTTTTTACGATAGCACTATTCATGTTGTCCAAGATCTCATTGTGATTGTCTATTATTTCTTCCATTGCTAATTGTTCAATCTCACGAGCGATATTGAATTCATTGTCACTTTCTTGGCAACTGACAACGGATATATCGCTTTTCTGTTTGTGTCGGCGGGTTACTAGAATATTTTGTGTGATACCGGCATCCGCTTCATTCATGTCACCTATTAGATCATTGTGTGCGGTTACTCATTGATCTTTGTTCGATTAATCATTCGATTGGTATTGATTGGCGGTGAAATATTAAGCTTTGAGAATCTGTACAGGTACCTATTGGATATTTCATGCTGTGGATAAATATTACTGTCGTTATAGGACTCCTTGTCTTTAGTTGACAGTCCAATAAAGAACTATACGATAATGTATGCTATCTATATTCTTCTATGTTTAGGCACGGCGCCAATAGTGCAAGGAAGGCTTTAAGATGGAATTATAAACATGATTGTGTCAGGTGGGATTCGATACAAATGTGAATTTTGCACACAAACGTAAGTAAACAATTATGTAATATGTTGCAATGAGAACGTGATAATCACGATTATTTTTTATGTTATGTTATCATATTTGTGTTAACCACTTTCGTGATATCACAACTACTCAAACTCACTTTTATAATCCACGCTGAAACTGGGACTTGAACCACCGACCTCCAGGCTACAAGTCCGCCGCCTTATAGATCAAGCTACAGGTCGGTGATTATTTTTAATGCTTCACATAAGGACTAACTCTTATAGGTCCTTTTACACCTGAATTATTCCCAAATTATCACACCCCCTAATCGAGAAAAAAATCATATCATTGGTTGGTATCATCGGTAACATACCCGTACACTCCGTACAGTTTGATTTTAAGACAGTATTTTTTTTTTTTTTTTTTTTTTTTTTGAAACTTCTCATAATTTTTATATTACATGTACAGTGTCTGTACATAAAGAACCCATCTACACAGGCAGACAGTCTACTAAATCTCTTTTACACAGAGGCCTTCAGACTAAGAGTACCTTGGTTGACTATACACATGTATAGTCTCAACAATAAGGTAAATGTCTGGCTGTTGAGCTGCCAACTCAACATAGGTCCCCAAACTCTCCCCACTCTTCTGAAAAGAAGAATGAAGGAGGGCGGCACCAGTGTAAAAAAGAAATAGAGGAAATGTAAAATTATAAAAACTTTCTTTCTGCTCCACATAGGAAAACACATAAACATAATTATGATATAGCATTATAAAAATGCACAAGAAAGGGGCCCTGAAGTAATGTTACAAAACGGTTCCAGGGCCATCAAAATAAGGATCAGGAGGGGTTTTTTAGAGGGTAAAAAACCCTTTCGGAGGTTAAACCAACAAACCTCCGTTTGAAAAGCAAATTTTTTCCCTTCCAAAAAAAAAAAAAAGTATTTTCTATTATCTAAATCTACATATTAGTATAGCAATTGGTGTTTTATTTCGGCATGAGGCTGATAAGATTTCTTGACGAATTCAATCCCCGTATTTCTTTTTCTTTACTTCTACAAGCAGTAAGAATCCTAATGTAACTGGATTGACAAGGAAATCTCGGTGACACATTAATGATGCTCAGGTCAATGACCTGCGAGGTTTTCCTATCGGTTGCTCCTCAGGAACACTCTGGATAATCGTATTCTACAGGATGTGCAGAAAGTTCAGGAACATCTGAAGCTCAGGCCATGGGAAAATACTATAACTAACTGTTTGCTACTTCTTTATTTTTATATTCAAAATGTACATTTGATGAAAAGTTTCTCCTAACTGAAACTCTTTTCAGAATTTGTCTGTGAAAATTCTTATTCCTTTTTCAGATCTTATGAAAACCTTTGTTTTCTACTGCTAGTTTATTGTACGAGTGTGAGTTGTATACAATTATGGAAAATTTCATAACTCCTGTGATGAAAACTACTAAAACCAGATCCCAGTAATTCCAATTATTTGGAGCTACTTCAATAGTTAAGGATGCGAGCCATTATGGCCAAAGGGCTGATCCGATGTCCGTCCCTCCTGTGTGTGCCACTACTTCGGTTCACCCTGTATACGGGTATATGTCGGAGGCAAAACCCATGTGTCATTCCGAACTGGATGGAGTCAATACTCTCTTTGACAGGCAGTAGTGATCTGCTCTGAATTCTATTAGCGCTTTTCAGGGCCGAAGAAATTGAACATTACCGTGGAACTTCTCTGGTGATTATTATGTAAGAGCACGGGCCGTTTTAGTGTGCCTAGTGTGAGGTACTGTTTGCCTCGTGGATACCATCAGTTTTGATGGTATACACGTGATATCATCAAAACTGATGGTATCACGTGTTCTTAGAACTCGTAAAGATTTTCGAGAGGTTCTTCCTAAATTTAACTTCGCTATTTTTCTTTAGTCTCAGCATTCAAAATATAAATAAGCATGGGCGTAGCCAGGGAGGGGCAGGGGGGGGCAGCTGCCCCCCCTAGAGAAACCTCAATAGTATGCAACATGGAAGGGGCAACTTAAATTTACAAATGATATTTTTTGAAAAATATTTTTCGAGAAAAAAAAAACCATTGAAAAACCTTAAAATCAAAAATCAAAGGATTTTTAAAAGGGTAAAAATATCAAGTAGACCCTAAAAAAAAAATATCAAAGCTCTCCCTGGCTATATAATTAGTGAGGCGCTCCAATGGAAAATCGGGGCGAGCAAATGGCCTTTTGGTGCCGATTAGGTTCAAACTGGGTTCCACCGACAGGTATGAATGGCCGCTATCTAGGGTTAGTGTTAGGGCCTTTCGTCACCTACTAGGGCCGAATTAGGGCCGTATTAAGGCCTTTTTGGAAAACCATATATGCCGCTTTAACTCCTTCTGTGTTGCAGATGAAGCAAACATGTATAGAATATGAAATGTGTAGAATGTGTAGGCGCACTTTTTAGTGGTATCAAAATTTGGTGGCGCGCGCCGTTCACGAGTTATGCGCAGAACAGAGATTTTTTTCGTGCCAGTTTTGCCCTGCCACTTTGGTAGCCTCTGGACGCAATTTGGTCATCTAAATATCTTCCCCCATACAAGATAAAAAAAAATTGTCAGGAAATCGACGCATCACCTTATGGCGCCAGCGGCACAGAGGCGCTTGAATTTTTTGCGTTTTTTCGCCATAACTCTGGCTGTGTTAATGACGAAAGGCTGAAACAGCTTAAAGTTTAAACTGATATGTCAAAAGTTTGACAAATGTCAAAAAATGGCTGCTTTTTTTTCAATCGGTGATTATGCACCAATAAAGTGTCGCAAGCACATGATGTTACATATCGTTCGATTTGCCTTGACGACGCAAATCCAAAAAGGTATAACATTATCGCCTTAAAATGGATTAATTTCAAGGCGATGATTAAAACGGTTTTTTCAAACGCCGTTTTAAGGCAGAAGGAGACGTTTTTTTCGGCTTTTTGAAAAAAGGGGGTAGAGGGTTAGGCAGGAACGGTGATTCTCCATAAGATTTCCTACATTTTTGCCAATAAAAATTTGAAAATTTTAATCGTTAACCATGTTTTTAATTCATTTGAATTTTTTTTAATTATTTGAAAAATTAAAATTTTTTAGTGATTTTTCCGGGCCGTTTTCCGGGGCTATTATAAACGTTAACTGGGCATATTGCACATCGATCGAACCGGAAAATTGTCAGCTACAAGAATTTTATAAAAGAAAAGTTTCATATATAACCCAGTCCATGTGGGCGGGGCCGGTTCATTGATTAAAATTTTCGGAAAATTTTAATTTGCCCAAAGTGACTGTAAAATTTTATCAAAACTAGACCTATTATACAGGGTGATTCAGAAAAGTACCGTCAAACGTTAACCACATATTCTATGGGCTAGTTAAGGAGGGGTCAACTCTATAAAAGAAGTGCGCAAATGCCTCCTAACGGAGGTACACGCCCCTTAAGGTGTTTTTAAACAATCGAAATTTTCAATTTACGGCTTACCTATTTGGGATATCGCAATGTGGTAAAAAAATCACTCTCAATGCTAGATAGCACCTTTCTTTTGGAACAAAATTTAACACCATACCAATGTCAGGGGCGGTCTCAGGAGGTTCAGATGGTAGAAAAAAGGTTCTAACTTTTTAGTCGTTGCTTGTAATTGAATTTGGTTTTCACCCTATTAAAACGTCTGTCATTGTCTACAAAAATGTTCTGAATAATTTTTTTCTCAAACCAACTTAAACGCTTGAAAATCGAAATTGAAGGGCTTAAGCCGAAATAAGATTTATAGCAAATGTTCCACATGGGCTCCTCTGGCTTCAATGCAGACCTTTATTTATTTTTAAATAATGTTATTAGCTGTTAATGTTATTATGTTATTATTTTTAAATAATGAATTGGCTGAAAATTCTTGTTCTAAAATTGTATGCTAGTTGCATAGGTTTCAAAACTTAATGCGGTTTTAAAATCTTCAATTTCAATTTTCAAGCTTTTGTGTTAATTTGAGGGAAAAATTATTCAGACCATTTTTGTAGACAATGACGTAGGTTTTAAAATGGTGAAAACCAAATTCAATTACAAGCAACGACTAAAAAGTTAAAACGTTTTTTCTTCCATTTGACCCTCCTCAGACCGCCCCTGAAATTGGAATGCTGTTAAATTGTATGCCAAAAGAAAGGTGCTATCTAGTATTGAGAGTGATTTTTTTACCACATTGCGATATCCCAAATAATTAAGCCGTAAATTAAAAATTTCGATTGTTTAACAACACCTTAAGGGGCGTGTACCTCCGTTAGGAGGCATTTGCGTACTTTCTTTTATAGAGTTGACCCCTCCTTAACTAGCCCATAGAATATGTGGTTAACGTTTGACGGTACTTTTCTGAATTACCCTGTATATCATTCGATGCGCATTGACCTGGAGAATTCAAAAATGCCATAAACGATGTATTTCAAGGCGTCAGACCTGTTTTTGCCGGCTTATTTGGGGGCGTTAACTTTATAGTAACAAGATAATTTTTTTTTGTAAAACCACACAAATGTCTTCTATTTTTTGCCATTAAAATTTCAGATTTTTTTTTAACAAATAGGTCAAAATAATGAAAGATTCAAAAAAAGAAAGAAAAATAGGTCAATTTTTTTTTAAATTTTGACCTAATGTGTTGCATATTAAAAGCTTTGTCTCTAAAAGTTGCAATTACTAGTAACTTTTTTTTTTCTTAAAT
Source organism: Bactericera cockerelli (assembly GCA_024516035.1). Lineage (NCBI taxonomy): Eukaryota > Metazoa > Arthropoda > Insecta > Hemiptera > Triozidae > Bactericera > Bactericera cockerelli. The sequence goes on from CM044959.1 coordinate 36,936,544, forward strand.
CGGTCAAGGTAGGGTCAATATAGGTCAATAAAGATTTTTCGTTACGGCAATTTTCAACGTTTCGACCGTACAAAAAGGCTCCTCGCTCAAAAAGTACTACCCAAATCGTTACGATCGGCACAGTTTTAGATTTGCAATAAAATTGCGGTTCTAAATATGTATAAAAAGTATATGTCCTTGCGACGAATCGAGATTTATACTCAAAAAACCTCAAAAGTAATGCGCTTTCGATTTTAATTTTTTAGAAATTAACTTTGCATCAAATAAGTTTCAATAACATTGTTACCTATATTCCATTCAATAAATAAAAAGCCTATTCTAAAATATTATTGAGAGAGAAGAAAAGCTGTCTGTATTCGTTGTATGTGTAGGTACAAATTACAAATATATATTCAGTTTCTTGTGGGACCTTTGGATTTCAACAACAACAAAACAAATCGCTTCCACTGCCTTTTCCGCACCCAAAGGACCCCACACACCCCCCCCCCCCCCACTTTCGACACGGATATCTTAGTTGCCCCCCCTAGAGCGGATGCTGGCTACGCCCATGTAAATAAGTCTTTTCAAACCATCATTTCTCTTTTCCTCAAATCTGTTGAGCAAGCTAGAGTGATAACCAGGTAACAATTCATTGTTCCTGGATCGCCAGGTTTCAGCTTTGTTAAAGTCCTTTTGATAAATAATTAACTATTGGAGAATTTATGATCGAGATATTCTCATTTCCAATCCCTCAAGATATTGGTTTGTTCTCTGGTGAAATGATAGCTGGATGCCGTAAGATAATTTCGATAACGAGTTGTGATACCTTGCAATACCATCTTGTTTTAACAATGTCCGCTGTAGATTATGAAGAATCTGATCGTTTTTATCAGCAATATCTCGATCTAGAGTTCTAGAGTGTTCATGGCGGGACAAAATATTAGTCAGCATAATCTTATAATTATGATAGGTATCCATGTATAACAAGGCATAATCAAAGAGAGATATGAGTTGGACGCAGATAAGTTGAAGAAGTTCATATTACTGACAAATGTAAACAACACCGTCGCTCGTAGGTTGAAATAAAACAGCAGTAATAATTTGAATAATTTTTCTTGGAGCAAGAGCCTCTATAATATTTGTAGCACAGCGTTGGCTTCTAAGGTGGTTTTTCTTTATTTCCTGTCGGTCGGACTTTTTACAATGTTCCTGTCATTGGTATCCCTTTTAGAGAATCGGAGTATGCCTTCTTATTGTACATCTATAATTCAAGGGTATTTTGTACAGATATTAGATTTATAGTTGTTTTCGTTCCAGAATTACAGTGATCAGTAAATCAGCTAGTGTTATGATGTTTATACAATTGAGATAAACTTGCATATTATTATTATTATTATTAAACATTTTTTTTTGCATAGGTATCTAATGAGATAGGTGATATTATGTAGTGAATCTTTTAATTACTAAGTCCTGTGGATAGTGTTGATGACTCATACTTATAATAATAGGATCTTGAACAGAATTATCAGATGTATATACATATTTTTATAAAGTTGCCTTAGGTGGAAAAAATCTACAATTTTTCTTAGTCCAACACATGCTATTTATTACATCAGACTGACTTCAATGTCGTCTAACTGATTGAGGACGTCTAATAATAGTCTTTAAGTTCTATGACTAATGTGCCTAGATCTTGTGACCTGATCAGGGGTTTCAGTATCATAGACTTTTTTTTTTAGCAAACTCAGTGATCTCGGTTTTACAGAATTTGAAAAAGTGATTGCCTCCTTGGTTTTCTCTAATTTCCTCCTCAATTCTCCCTTCATTTTCAGGATTAGTACCATGAATACGTTACGTACATAACCTAATGTAACCGAGAGCTGGAAGAACAAAGTTTGTTTTTACACCATCCATGTGCTTGTGGAGTTTTTTCATTGTGTACAGTTCTGTTCTAACACTTAAATGGCTGTAACGTTTTGCTGTTTTATATTTAAAGATGTTTTACAGTTTTTTATTTCACTTTTAACGATTCTTTATACAGTTTATACGAAGGATTTAGATTTGTATACAGTTGATACGAAGGAATTAGTTTCTAATGCTGTGAGTTATTCATGCTATTCAATAATAACCATGTATGATCAAGTATACATTAAAGCGTACATCATTCTACGTAATTATTTTTGTTTCATATAATTCAATTATTTTCTCAGATCATAAACCAGGGAGTCTATAGTCTGGGACTTATAACTTAAGTTGCCTTATAATCCTTCTAACATGCACTCATCTTGTTAAGGAGTATAATATTCTGGACGCTGTTACTCAATAAAATTGTTGTAAAAATCTCTTTATGGTTTTTTTAATAAGTTTTAGTAGTAAGTAAAAAAGTTTGGGAATCGATCTGTATTAAAATCGTCGATACTTTATTTCGAGATATTACAGAGATATTTTTATCAGTCAAACAGTGATAGTATGAGTGAGTCAACGAATCTGGGAGTAAATTAGGCTTTTACGTTATTTAAAAATTGTGGATAGTAATTTAATTGTTTATCTGTGTATAAAATGTTTCATCAAAGGTCTTAATCTAATTGTGAATTACTTCTTTATTGTTTCAGGTAAGTTATCTACTCTTATCATCATTATTGACTCTGATGTATATTGCAGCAGTTGGTAAGTTTTGTTTGAAGAAATTTACATGTTTTAAGAAAATCATTCCTGAAATTAGGTAGAATGTCGTCGTCATTGTCATTAATAATTATTGTGTCTCAATAATTATTTCATTATTTTATATTGCAGTTCTCATTGAGTTGTGATGAAAATTGAGTCTGTACAGTGTACCTACACCTTATCAGCAATGAGCTTAAAGTCTGGTTTAGAACTAGTGTCTGAGCTATGGGCCTTAAAAGGTGGTCTTGTGTCTCAAAAGAGTACTTCGAATTCAAAGTACCTAGAATAAAAATATATTTGTTCATTGGTTTTTCCAAATTACAAGATATCATAATATAATTTATGTTCATTATTCAACTACTTCACGGGTGTTTTGATCGATAAAATGTTCACTTTACTATTCTATACAGTATATTTAATATCAGTTGTCTTGTAACGTGTGATGACAATATTGGTTGTCACTTTTTTTTCAAATGAAAGTAATGATAGGACGAGTTGTCACTTGCTTGTTCTTCTACCTGAAACCTTGGCAACTATTGCAAATACTCGGGGAAACCTTCACTTGTATTCCCAATAGGAGCGGACAACAATCAGCAAACCTAGAAGCAAGGTATGTTGAACCTAGCGTGAACGGAATACGTAATGGATCCATTTTCTAAATAAATACAAAACCAAATAGAAGTACTTCCCAGTATTCAACCAGTGTAGGTATAGGTACCATGAATAGTTCTATATCTATGTAGGTGATCATGTATGCATGTGTATTCCAGAATTTATAGTAAGGAAAACAAATCATTCTATCATGTTCATTAGAGTACATGTTGTGACATGGTGATGGGGTAAATCTGCAATGAAAGAAAACAGGTCATATTCAACCAAATGATAAAATGCTTAGATTTTATTCCTCCCAGATAAAAATGGTTGAGAAAGTAGTTGCCTAATTACCTACGTCAACGAAATGGTGCTATGTTTGTTCATTCATCCCCAAGTTGCTATTTTGCCCCTTTTTCCTCAGATTACAAAATCCGGAATGAACTCATCTTTTGTTTAATTTTTTCTTAAAATTTCAGGAGATACATCTATTACAGATAATATTGATGCCATCTTTTTTTAATTTCGGAGACATTAGTAGGTTCCACATTGGCCAGTTACTTCAAGTAAATCTTTTGGATCCTGTATGTACCAAGACATATTTTTCCTCGTTTCATGGAATATAATATTCTTCGGAATACTTCTGGAACATCCATGAACACAATATTGACTACATTCTTACTTCCAGTAGTTCGTACATCCATGTAGTCGATTTGTTGACAGCATTCCGCATTTGAACGGTTTATGGCATGTTCAACACCGTCATCATATTCAACATGGCCAGTGCCGCTACGTGCATTGTCTATTTGTCTGTTGGATTCGTCCTTGCTGTCATTAGTACGTGTGTCACTCCCCACATTATGTAAAAACACAATGTAGACATTCCTCCCAACATATTTAACTTTGATGAAGAAAAAATATCATCAAAATATAACTACCTTCTCATATCATTGTTCTGTGTGACAAATCGGAAACAAATGACTACTTGGGATATTTTTTCTTACGAGGTAAGGAAACATTTGAACTGCCTAATTATCGTTTCTTTTGGTTTTTTACTAAATTATCTTCCATACGCTCATCAACCTTATCATTAGCTCGTATATTTATCATTACTTGCATCGTGAGACTATTTTCATGAACGTAGCTTCGAAAAACATTTCAAGGCCAGCATCAATATTGAGTCTTGTGTCCATTGTATCGCATGTAATTATGCTATTGTGATGGGGATTTCATGTAATATGTGCCTACTTAGACTCTCTTACCTATAGTTTCACATCTTCAAGCATTCCTGTTTTTCTGGACATAATCACATATTGTGTGAGAAAAGACGTCCTTATAACGTTTTGTGTATCCTTCCATGTGTCTTTAAACATTTTTAATACTTTCATGTGTGTATTCTACAGTTGAAAATACGGTTATGTTATCATTGATGTCATGAACGGTTTATGTTTTCAATGATAACTATTCAACTCTCATTGTTTTACTGATTCAATCATTTAGCTACTTAGATTTGTATGTCAAAATTCCAAATTAGATGCATTATACGATCTAATCGACTTCGAACTAAATCCTCTTGTGTGGTAAGTGTTGATGGGTGGTTGTCAAATAGACCGCTATGGCTACTAAGCCAACTGAACCGTTGCTTTTAATGGAAGAGTGTTCACGAGACTAGAGAGTCGCGATTTTTAGGCTGCCCAGTGAAGGCTGCACCATTGAAGTAATGCTTCAAATGGGCTGTGGAGCCTGGCTTTGGAGCCTGGCTGTGGAGCCAGTGGTTGAATTTTTTGATCACATTTCACATAATTGTTTACTATTAATTGTCATGAAAGATTGTTGCTTTCGATACAGACTTCAAATACCTACACCTAACTAACTCTTCATTTTTTTTTTTTTTTTGTAAATGTACAGTAATTTGCTGTTGCATCACTGCAATAGCACCGAGCAGTAGTATAATGCGGAATTGAATTTTTCGGACAAAAAATATTACAAAAATTTGCTACAAAATATTTATTTACTAAGAACAGACACTAATTACAAGATATAATAACCATTTACATAATAATTATGATGCATTGAATTGCTATTACCCATGAGATAAACAAGTCTGGAACATTCCTCTAGCATCTTGTGTACCTCAAGTATTGAAAAAATCATAACATCATCGACATAAACATCATCTAACTCATCTTGTATGCTCGAAACACTTTCTCTATTAGCTTTGATTGTTTACTTTGGCAGACCAATATGATGTCTAACAATACGTTTTGTATTCCCGATAGTTGAGCTGTTCTATTATGATCAACTATTAGTCTGGCTCTCGTGTTGTGTTGGATAATTACATGAGTGTCACGTGTAAAATCGATTTGGCATCCTCTTCCCCCACGTTCGTATGAGGATGAATCAATCCTTTTTTTATCACACAAAAAGTTTTTTTTTTTTTCCATAGGTGTTAAGGTAAGAACTTCTCAAAAAAGAAAATACAGGGACATTTTCTTTCAATTTGGAACAAAAGATCACTTATGGAAGCTTTTTCAGTCAAATAACCTAATATCCAAGATATAAACAAATCGATACCAAACTTGTTATTCGATAGATTAGAATCGATACAGATAGTCAATGGCTTGGTTCCGTCGACCCAACTACGCACCGGAACCGAAACATCGACGTTCAAAAAAAGTAGTTCAAAACTTAAACTTGATACTACTTGATGCGTCGATAGATATTTACCTATTAGTGTGCAACTGTGCATGATCATAAAACATCACTATATCGAATCGAAGACAAGTCAGATGAGTGGACTGAATTACATAATTTTCGGAAGGAAATATTCAAATCAATTAAATCAAGTATCAATCAATGAGGATCTTTTTGGTCAAGTAACTACCTGTGTCAAGTTTGCATGATTCCCATTAATATCTGGGGTAATGTACTAGAAATGGATGTTTGATTATAGAACGCTCTAAAAGTAAACCTGGCGTTCATCAAAGTAATTTTTATCTAAATGTAAAAGAATCTTCTTTGAATTATTTGACGATTCGGTTCGAGAAAGGAAGCACAAAAAACTTATAATAAAAAAAAAAAACTTATAATAATTAATATTATTACTCCTAGGCAACTACTTCTTCAAATTGGAAACACCCTCTGCTCAATCCTTTTGGCTATCTCCACTACCAGTTCCTATGTGTGTCATTAGTTCATCAGTACCAATCAATATCTTGAGGCAATTTCAGAATTTCCAGAAAGTCATTACCAATACGACTAATAATATGGAAATTATTCCAGTATGTTAAAATAATATGCTTGGAAGGAATTTATTAATAACAAAGAGTCTGTACCCATTGCAATAATTAAAAGAAACCCATCTTAATGTGGACACAAAAGACTTCGTTGAAGGTAGAGTATTCAGGTATTGGAGAAAAGCAAGGGTTGTTAACATAGTCATGCTGTCTAATGTTTACCGTGACTTCACCTGAGTTATAGACCGAGGCATGGTCCTATACTTTTCCTAACCCGACTCTACGTAATGAGGCATTGCCGTACTTCGTTTTGAGTCTGAATTCTGCGCCACCGGTTTTCGTAGGGAACGATTTGCTTCTATTCCTACAATGTGAAAACAACTCCACTAATTTTAAATAATCCTCCAATTTTTATTTCTGTTTGATGAAGAGTCTTCCGTTTTGTTTCATTTGCAAAGGCTACCTAAAGAATAAATACTGATTTATAAGAGCACTTTCATAGAATATTAGATAAATAAATCCAAGGCTTAAGTTTTATTATCTCGATAGATCTCATCTTCTTAAGTTTTAAACTGCTATACTATAAATCGCCGGTTTCTCTCAAGTCTTCTTGAAACTCGTGCTTTTCGTTCATCTAAAATATAATCATCATCATCAATAACAACAACAGCAGCAGCAAGTCTCGTCATCAACTTTATCGTCTGTTGATCAGATTTTGAAAAATGAGCTCAATTTTTTGTACTGTACTGCTGCTCTATTAGAACTATGCCTGTGGTTTCTATTAAAATAATTTACTCTACGTCTTCTCTCTATTATTTTTCTTTTTTTATTCTAACTTTTTATTAAGTTTCTACATTGTGCATTTCTCTGGTATACGATATCGTGCTTTATGTGTATGGCAAAACTGTAGTTTGCAAATGGAGATAGTATTTCACATAGGTTCCTCCTCTATCTTACTCAGTTTATTCGATCTTCCTCCGTCTATACTTCTCATTTTCTAGATCTTGATCTTCTTTGACTTTATCTAGTCTTCTTCTTCTTCAACATAGACATGTATTTGAAAATATCTGATCAAAAGATAAATGTTTTCAATTTTTTCATGTACTGATATCGCCTGATTGCATCTATTTTTTATCAGATTACCTAGGGCGGCGGTACATTATTTGAGATATCAGTATAAATTTTTCAAAACACTCGTCTCGTGTTTTTTAGTAGCGGGTTTGTTCGAGTTATCTCGGGACGTTGTACGGTATTATTTTTCTTTATTAAATTCTATGCCGGAGATCTCAGGTGCAGCTTGTTTGTGTAACATGCTTGCATGTTGGGATGCACTTTTTTGCAACACATGCGATGCATTCAAAGAGATTCTAAGAAGATTCTTCTTTCTCTTGTGTCCGAGCATGTTGTTGTTTTTGCTCTTGGGTGTTTTCTGGTAGCTCCTATGTTGAATTTTTTGTTGCGTGTGTCTTGGTATTCCATACTTTGAGGGCTTTTAACATGAGTTCTATTGCTACCTTTTGTGGATTGTGTGGTGTTATTGATGAGAACATCGGTAATGAATTTGAGAGAGCATTGTTTATTATGCCTTGATTTTTGTTGTATGGACATGTTTTCGAGTTCCTTTTACACCAGTTAAGTTATTTTCTCTTTATTACTGGATGTCTGATGTACGTCAAGTTTGAATAATCAGATCGTGCACTTAATTTGACCTTTCTTTTTTTGTACAGTATTCGTAAAACTTTAGACATATGAATTCAATAACTATTTGCAATGATGGTTAATTTATCTGTCAAACTCAACAAAACCCACCATAACATACCTATCTATTTTTTGACAAAGAAAAAATCACAAGATCTAGCAAACATCATTACATCAGGTAAGACACAATGTTTATTTTTTAAATTAACGTCTACTTCAAAATATATAGACCACTTTCTCAGTACTTCTCTCAAAATACTTTTGTTACCTTAGCCATTAAGTAATACTGTCCTAATGGACTGTTTGTTGAAGCAATGTCTGTTTGAAAGATAGTTTTCTAAGGAAATGCACTGAACTAATTATTGGAGGTGTTGTTGTAATTGTTATTTCTGTTATTGTGTATGATTTGTCAAGTAGTCATTCAATTGTCGATCTTCATTGTTGCTGTTCATGTAATGTCCTTCACTTCCTGTGCAAATGCTCTAGACTAGACCACTTAAAGTATGTGCAAATTTCTCCTTGATAACGTCGTCTTTCTGCAGCTATGTCAACATGACTGCCTCTTTGTTTGTTTTCATTTTCTCAAGTGCTTTTTACTGTTTGTAAGTTGTTGTTGATGTTGTTTATTTCACTTACTGGGCAAGTGACTTCCATGTCACGTTAATGGCTGAAGCATGTTTTCGCGTACATCTCCTGAATATCTTTGTGATAACTCGTGCAGTCGTGATTTAGTTCTGTCAACATTTGGGACAGGAAGTTGCGAAACAGTGACTTGGTGAGAGGAAGTTGTTGTTAGACAGACGATTTCAATTTTTGTAATTGACAAAAGGAAGAATATGCAAACGTAATGATTGTGGTGGAGCTAGATAAGACAAGAGTTTTGTAAAATGAAAGCCTTTGCATGGGACTTGAACAGAATTTGGGATCTGGAGTGATTTCTTATTATCTTGAATGTATAACAAACAAAACTGTGTCTTTTAGTACCACCTAAAACAATAGTATTAGATATATTATTATTTTTATACTTCGTTTGTTTGGTACAATTTTTTTTTTGCAATTAACAACGGTCATTATCAGGCAAAATACTACAGACACACTGCTTAAATATTACATAGTTCAATGAAATATAGCTGTTAAATTGATTTAAAATAGTAACTAATAGTGAGTTTGTGATTGGCGGGAATCGGGAATGCATAACTTGTTTACTTAGCCGTAGTAGGTATACCTACCGAGGGGACATTAAATACGTAATTCGCGATGGTAAGGATAGGATAACCAGTGACTTACGACTGGGACTTAGGTATACAACATATTTCTTACTGAAGCTCAAGAACTTTCTCGTTCAAGCAAGTTGACATAGAAATGTCGTTAAAATTGTGCAATACACGTCTTGGACTCACGTTTAGTATGACGTGTGATTCAAGTTTTATAAATAGTAGACCGATAGTAACTACCAATCTGGATATCCTTAAGGAAATAGTCTGAATAATTTTACTTCCATGGTGTATATCTAAAATTATAAGTAGGTACATATCTAACTATCTGTACATAACTAGGTACATACATACATATCTAAAATTTATGATTTTAGAGTTCCAAAATTTGAGTAGAATTATTCGATCTTGACGGTTCAGTATTTATGTTCAAGTAGAATTTTGAATTGTAAGTATACTGTCACACTCTGGAATCAAAAGACTTCCTTTTTAGGACTAATGGAACAAATTATTCTCAGAAATTTGAACTGTAGATCAAATAAACTGGCGGTTATTGCGCAACAATAGAGTTTGCAGACAACTTTCGAAATTTGTAATAATTGCTTTAATAACACCGTCTCATCTAAATGTATTTTGCATGGTTGTCTTCATTGTTATATTTGCTTGTTTCACTAGAGAGTGTCACAATCACTCGAACCCAAACTTATTAATATTTCTGATGCTTGGGACTCGAATCACCGAACTCCAGGATTCCATTCCGCACCTCATGAGCCGACCTACTACTGACTTGATGTATAATGAAACTATAATTATGATAAAGATTTTTCTATCACTTAGATAAAGTCATACAGACCTTTTCCATTTTACTTCTTGCATTTTTCTCCTTCAACTCCGTTCCTCTCACTTTTCTCTCTTTCCCTCCCTCCCCCGCTATTCATCTGTTCGCCGCCCACCCGTGCCGGTTTAAAGTGAGCTAATACTTACGATTATTAAGGTTATTATGTCAAATACCATGATATAAATACCTATTTGAAAAATATATGTCCACTTTCTCTCTCTCTCTCTCTCTCTCTCACTCTCTCTCTCTCACACACACACACACACACACACACACACACACACACACACACACACACACACACACACACACACACACACCACACACTACAAGTGTGTAAGGAGGTCAAAGACCAGGAGACAAAGTTCTGAAGACATTATTATGCAAATGATGGAGAATGATCCTGGAACTATCAATGAACAAACCAGTGCGATTAGAGGCAACATTTCCAAGATTAGCCTGCGATTATAGGCAGCAATTAAAATGTCAAACTCCCATACTGTCAGTCGATGGTGCGATGGTCGTTTTGTGAAAGCACATTTCTTACGCGGTACTCCTTTACACATACTCGTATCTAATGACTAGTAGTGCGTCATAACTTGGTTTGTTTACATAGCTAATTTTATGATTTGACCAACTACCTCATGAAGTCATGACAGATATCACAATTTATAGTAATCCAGGCATGATTCTAAAATTTGATCGCACATGCTTTCCAGATTAGTATCTTTTCTTTGTTTCTGCTTTATTGCTAACATACATATTTCATTGATTTCATTTCATCTTGAAAGTGTCTACAATGCCAATTCGAAGATGAGTTAAAGTTTGATTGAGAAAGTTTGAAAGATTTCCCGCTGAAAAGGAACGCTACTGCCTTATTTTAGTATATTTATTTATCACTTGTCTTAATTTATAAATAAGTCTTTTTATGAATTGTTTGTTTATAAATAAACTTAGTGCAGATCAATGCTCCTTTTACAATATAAAGATATTGAAACCTACACATTGGCTCCACCTGTTATGTGGTCAATGGTATTAATAGGCGACCTTTTGCCAGGAACACGTTTTTTATTTCGGTGACCACGGTGCTATTATGCAAATCGTTATTATGTGATTTACTATTATTTAGGTTTAGTGGTCATATCGCACGGTGTTTTAACGTAAATCTATTCCTTTTATATTGGAAGAACAGGTGGTATGTTATGTGATTCATGGATAGATCATTTAGTGGATGAATCTATGTTGCCCAATACTGGAAGAAACTGGGTGTTGAAAAAAGAAAGAAAAGACTACACTGGTAAACTTCAAGATGAAGATAGTGAGAATGACACAAACTCTCCTTAAATACATAGGTCGCCCAAACAGACGTTTATTACATCTGTCTGCACTTGATAATTGAATATTGTTGCTGATTAAATGATATTTTTAGCAGCAGAAATTAATGTGGTATTCTAAAACGAAAATCCGAATTTCACAAGTTATCAAAAAAGTTTAGTTAAAATGTTTTGTTTGGCATTTACCACTATAACTACTGCAAGTGAATACCTATGCAATAAAACTAATGGCCTCCAAAAAGAATCATTTCTTATTAATCCATTGGACCATGACAGCAGTGTATCGAACTCTTAACCTAACCATCCAAATCACGCACCAATTGCACCACATCAGAACGCATTAAGTTCTGTTACACAATTCTATCAACAGGCCTAGTGCTGAATTAAAAGTACAAAATAAATGTGATCTTTTATAGTTCTGTTCTAGAAAAAAAAATGTTGCACTGACTGAAAACGAACCACAATGAGCCTCATTTTAGATATCTGAAAACCACACTGTTTCAGGAACTGCTCTACATTTGCGTCATATACGCCAATTGCACACACACTTAAACCGAGCCACCTTTAAAAGTTCGAATTAAATATAAAAGACCTAAAAATAAAACCATTTGCTGTAATTACTTTGAATTGTGTTTCAAATAGAACCATGCATGAAACCATACTTTATTTGGTTCGTAATGGTTTTTAGCACTTACCAAATGGATTCTGTCGTTTAAATTCTATATTGAGGGTGGGTGGTGTAAGTTGGTTATTATCGACTAGGAATTTATTGATCACGAGTAATGGGGTTCTAGTAATTGGCAGTGTGAGGTACTTTTTCCCTGAAGCTACTCCATATTCCACATATACTTGGGCTAATGGACACATCTACTTTGGCAAATATAGCATTCTTGACAGCTATTACGCCTAATAGAAGTGATGTACTAGTACATGTACTTGTATAAAAGTACATGTACTTACTCTTGTACCAACTAGTAATTTGGACTAAAGTTGCACATCTATCCCCTAGTAACATAAGTTCAAAACATTGATGGAAGTGATGTATTGGCTACCTGCACTCATTAATGTTATAATAGCACCTTCCAGGTGTATATTGGTTTGTAGTTATGCCTCTATTATAACTTACTACTGTACTTTAATACTTGGTTACTTACTGGTTATTGATTTGTAGTTACGCCTCTAACCTAGTTCACAACATAATTACAAGCTGCCGTAGTTCATTTGCAGTTCATATTAATATCTAATAACTGATCAAAGTGATGTAAGATGAGTTTTGAGAACAGTTCATCAAGTGAAACATGTTGTGCTACCTTGTGTTATGATTTCTGTTGCAGATATTCGCGGATAGTTCCTTTAAGTTATCGGTTAAGTTCCCAATTGTTGCATTTGTTGACCCATTTCTGGATTGGCTCATCCTTGTCTTATTAGTTGGATCCTATGGATTGATATTTGTTTTTCTTGTAGTCTCTGTATGTCTCTTATCATGCAGTCAGTTTGTCAATGGTACTAACCACTTCGTAATTTTTTATCAATAAAAAGAAGAATACCAAAAAAGTAGAGTATATTTTATTATTTTTAAAAACAAACTGCTCAGCCAGCGTCGATGGCATGTTGAATACACCGGTTCCCTTCAGAACACCGAAGTTAAGCGACATCCAGCGAGGTTAAGACTTGGATGGGTGACCATTCAAATTCTAATTCTCGTGACGCTGGCTTTTCCCGGCCCCACTCAGGCTGGGTGAGGTCAATGTGAGTAGCAGGTTTGTGAGTTTCCTGCGAATGGAGGGTAAAACCCCCGTCGTGATATGACCATGGCAGTTGAAAGCGACGTTAAACCCCACTTAAAAAAAAAAAAAAAAAAAAAAAAAAAACTGCTCACTTATAGCTCTTAGCTGTAGCTGGCTTTATATGTGTTAGAATAAATAATCATTACTAGAAGGTGAAGTAGCCCGCTACACACAGGGAGGGTTCCATGTATGTTTGCGTTAAACAAGTCTCTTTCCACGCTATTTCCTCTACAAGTCTTCACTCCATGTGTGTCGACTATACTATTCATAGCTGCTAAGGTGTTGGATCCGAAGTTTTTTTTTGTGTGCAACATTACATTTGTACTGGGTTATTTTTTCAATAAGTTCACATCCGTGAGGCATGTAGGTAGGGCCTGCTGCACTTCCTTTTTTTAGGTCAACTGTAAGTACCTACATTCCATTTACATAATTAGGGTGTACCCTTTTTGTTTCAAATAGTTTTCAATTATACCATCATGGGCATATTTAACAGTAACACAGTGGCGTTGTTTGGGCACGGCAGGGAGAGTTTCTTTACGTCCAACTCTTCCATTTCTTTTGCAAATAACCCATCAGCCTCTGTACCTCATTGGATAATTCTAATGATAGCTCGAATCAAGTACCTCTTTGTCTTCTGTAAGTAAATACCAATAGCCAACCTCAGTAGTTCGTTTGTTAAGGTCTGGGTTGTTGGTTCGAAGCCCAAATGTATTAGATATTTTAGTACGGTGGATTTACGTATAGTGTAAAAGTTACGTTAATTTTGTAATTTTTCAGACTTGGTTTGATTTTTCTTTGTTGTATAAAATAAAATCGTCAGGTAGTCAGTAATCTGAGTAATTTATAAACAATACTGTAATCAGTCACTTTTGAACTAAACGCTAGATACTAGATAACAAGACATGACCGCCACTGTTATACCATCTTTTTAATTTAATTCATTTTCGCTATCAGGAGTCACCTGGAGAGTACCCTGTGCGACTGTAATAAATTACCACCACATACTCCATGGTGGGTACCTTCCATCAGTTCACCTGTAAGAATTGCCGTCAGGTGTTTTTCCGACCAGCTGATAGCATGCGGGGTCATCGACCTGCAGGGTGATTGTCCGCGGGTCAAGTAACGGGAATGTAAATATTATGCTGGCTGATAAGAGTTTGTGTTGGTTGAGGTTTTTTACTTTCCTCAATTCTTAATGTAAATAAACTGCTAGTAGTGGAGTATCTCATTGCCATTGAAATTCTTAACCGAATATTCTCAACAGTGTATTTTCTTGTTTTAAGTTTAGGAAAACCCGTACCATCATACTTGTACCTTGCTTTGACAGAAATAGTATATGTTTTTTGATGTATGATATGTTTCAACTCTACATCGAACTTCTTCCTTAAGCCAAAGCACTCATGACATGGCCGGATCGAGTGCTCTTGCTGGCTACTGACTCTAAATGGGCAATTGGGCATGCATGGACTTACCACCAATCACAGCGTTCTATGGAGCCCCCTGTATAGGAGGAGGTTCTTTTGTATAGTAGGTTCTTGCTTGCTCTGAACTATTAGCCACAGTCAGCATGAGTATTTGGACCCGGAAAAAAGACCTATAGCTACGGTACCTATCCTTTTTTTTAAAAGTAAATACGATATTTATAAGACTTAAAGAAGGTATACGGTTCCTATATTAGGTACTTCAAAAAAATATTTCTTGAATAGAGATTAATGTGTTCTCTATTGATTATTCATAACGCAAATCCGACTTCAAGATTCTGAGCTTTGCCCTGACGTGTGCTGGCTGTCTAATGGAGCCAGAGGGCAAAGTGATAGCTCTTTCCGTACGGTAATAAATAATAATTCCGTATGACAGTATATCAGATATCAGTGTACCATTCCGTACATACAATTCTGCATGGTAATAAAACATTACTTACCGTAATAAGTCACGGCTCAGAAAATAATGGTTAAATAGAACCTTAACCCGCGAAATTCTAATTACTAATTACCATTTTGATGTTGATTTATATTTATATGTATTGACTCAGTGGTTAAGCCCTCGCTTGCCATGCGGAAGGTCCCGGGTTCGATCCTTCGTGCCGACAAAAAATTCTTAAATTGTTTACAGATGTTTGTAAGGGATACCTTCCGTTGCGCTCGTGTTGACCCAGTACCTAAATGGGAAGTTTTGTGTCACTTCTCGCCCATTAGAGGAGAGGCATACTCGGGAATGGGTAAGCTACAACACAGACCAGAAGCGTCTACAGTAGCTCCTGTTTCATGGCTACGAAATAAAAAAGGCTCATCTTAAAAAAAGACTCATCTTGAAAAAATATAATATTTGTATAGGCTCTATCCAATCTCTGTAGCTACAGTGGGCTTTCATTCTAGAGGTGGTTCGTGGTTCAAGCATCGAAATTTTTACCAAGGATGGTTTGAGTAATCTTTTTTAATTTTACATAAAATTGACAAATTGTTCTGATGTACTGTCTAATTAATGTATTGAAAAAAAAAGAGCAATAAAAATACAGTCTTATATCTAGAGGCTCCTGCCTTGTCCATTGATGCTTTTCAGTCTTACCTCGCCAGTATAAACAAGGTATATTCTATTCTATTTAGATTTTGATGCCCTGTCCAGAGTTATTCAGTACGCTGATAAAATTGTACCAGCTCTCTTCATTAATCCACTTAGCGTGGTTGAGCTGGAAATTCCAACCTCACGTGTTCTACACCTGATAAATAGCAGACTTTTTTTGTTTGGAAATTTTGCCTGAACCAAGGGTCAAACTCGAGACCTCTGGGCCACGTATTTTGTTACATGTTGGCCTGTTATCGAGCTACCAGCTGTATACCGAGGTCTGTTCCTTCGTTTAAATATACTAAGGAGTTAGAGAGTCCCTGTATACACAGACATCCTTGCATCTAAACATCACTGACCTTTTCAATGTAAAACTTCCTCATTATGTATACACATTTATGCTATCATAGGTCAGCCCAAGTCACCTCAGTAACAATATATCTCCCGTGTACAGGTCACTAGTTATGTATTCTAATGTTTACATTTCTAAGAGCCAGAAATGTCTCCAAAGTTTTGTTTATGGATTCCATTATGGTAAATGGCTAAGGACTTAGTCACTTAACAATGTTAATTGAGGCGTAGGCAGGCAATGGCACCCCAAGCCTTGTAGAAAATGCCATTGAAATTAAATAGATAGATACTATAGACTAGAAGATAAATTATGTATTTTCATAAGCTGTTGTTATTACAGTGTTGTCAATTTACCTATGTTTCTGTGTTGAGTGCATAGCCAGAATAATGAAATCGAGGCCGTGCATCTGTCAACATTGCTAATTATTTTGTTTTTTAATATTCATCAGATCTACAAAGTGTAGATAGTCCCATTACATCAGCAGAGTTTATGATTAGTATTATTATTTTGGAACACCTAAATTTTTTATAACTGTTGGTAAAAGTCTTCTGTAACTAATTTTGTTTCTTTTCTTTGTTTGTTGCAGGTAAGTGTTCTGCAAAAGTTTCATGTATCAGGTCCCAAAAGTTGGTAAGTTAGTCAAAGGATTGCTCTGTATGAATCACGATTTCATACACCTACACCTAAATAGATTATCATAATTTGTGTTAATCACAAGAGCGATGGTAGAATCACTTAAGCCCGCCTACCTGAAAAATCACATTCCTGGTACTCGAACCAGCAACCTCCCGGTGAGTCTCCTTATCGATCAAGCTATTGAAGTATTTGTTCACTTTTTTTAAGATGAGTATTTGACAACCTTTTTTTTCCTAGCCATGAAAATTCAGCTAATGTAGGGTAACGGATCCCTACGTTACCTGAATTACCATGCAGCCAGCGCGTTAACCACTTGACTACCTGTGCACCTGACCATAAGTGAGTCATACTCGGAAGAAATCTAGTGCCTAACATAAATGAAATTACTTATATTGCCCCCCGAATATGTCCCTCGCCGCTGCACCCATGGCCCACCAAAGCATGAGTGAGAGTGAGAAAGAGATTTAAAGTCCCATTAAAAGAAAGTTTTCAAAGTGTGGGGAGCTTTCAGCGATCTTAAATCGACGTTAATGGCGGATCATAAATTCAGAAGTTATGTTAGCTACAAGTGCTACAACAAGCTACCAACTTTTGAATATCTAGCTATACTGATACACCTATCGTTCGTAACTTTTGGTTCGATATATCTTGTGGTAATGTGGCTTGAACTTTTGATTTCACTCCAGTTCTAATCCTTCCAGCTTAAATTTAATGCTACCAATAAAATAAATGGTGTTCGCTTCATTTTCGTACTCATAAAATAGTTAAGAAGTTAACACCTTGTTTAGGTGTTAACTCATAGTGCGGTAATAGTGCCAACCGACTAGGAACTCAATAAGTTCCTAAAACCATTATTTTTGGTTCTCCAAAATGAGAAAAAAGTTTCATAATACCAATTGAGATATTTCTATTTTCTTCCCATCTCTGGACCACCGGCAGGTGTTTTGACTCGCTGTTCAGAATACGGGAGTGCGCCTATAAATCCTTACTCAAACCCCCTTAGGTCCTCGTGCTGACGAGAACCACCTACCATACCTGGACTGCCTTACATTCCTTCCCCGGGGCCAATCGGTTAGGCGAGCTCAATGTTTTGGTAGCGAAAGGTACTCAACATATTACGTGATTAAAAAAAAAAGTAATAAAAAATTGTCTCACTCCAGCATCATGTTATCATTACTTTTTTTTCGACGAGAAATTTGGGCGGCTCCAGTGTGAGACTTGGAAGTAAGTTATTCTGTATATTTTGCGACTGAAACTTTGTTTGTTCTTCAATTATTTTGTCCGTAGAATGAAAGCTGATTGCTTGGTACAGAACCCGTCCTAAAGGGTGAGCCCAAAAGAACCATGGCGAGCAAAATAAAAATAGTTTTGTCATTTGCATAGACATTTCTCATAAAAAAAGGTCTCATTTTTTATGTTATAATCACAATTATGAATTAGTCGCTTTGATAAATGTTTGCCGTATTTGGGACTCGAACCACTGATTTTCAGGTAATGAGTCCGCCGGCTTCTTTAAGTTGCTGAGTACGGTGTTAGAAATGTATGTTTCTATGTATATATGTCACGTAATTCTGGCAATTAAATCTACACAGATTATTCTGTATAGATTGAGAGTGCACACTTCCAGTCCTGTTTAGGATATGCTTGGTACAAAAAGGTTGGTCCATATACCCTGAATCACAAGCCGCTTCGCAAGGATACGTCAAGGATGTAATCCTCAAAGTTGTACTCCTGGAAGGCGAGAGTGGTTATTCCAGTACTTTTACTGGGTGGACCATCCATTCCTGACCATCCGTAGTATATGACAATCTCGTGGTTGAAAAAAATCAAGACGAAATTCACAAAAATATCTTGTGTTCCTTTGAAGATGGCATAAATATTATCACTACGACATTACTCTAGATACGGTACCTATAAGAGAACTTAGAGGACCTGAATTTTTTCTGTTATACACAGGTGTCGCTTTATAGAGGTTATTTTCTCTTATAAAGAGGTAAATATGACCTGAAAATTGTTCGATATCCATTTTCGACTGTAATACCCATGACAATTGGAAAGTTTGAGGTAGTACTCATCATATCTTTGCACTACGCCACTACCTAGTGAGATTTTTTTTAAATTAAATAAAATTTGAAGTCAAAATTCTCAGCATTTATGATTTCTTTAATTAAGAAAGATTAAATTAAGTTTTGATCTAATCTCATTAAATATCTCTGCTATTTTGGCTCCATAGACTTGCCAGAACCTAGAGATGTCGAGATCTAGGAGAGATTAAAGTTTGAAGATTATTATGTTGATACCTAGGAATGAGTGAAGGAATGATTAGAGCCGTAATGTTTACCTACATAATTTTGCAAAGATTTGAAACCTATGAGAAAAGAAAGAGCCGTGTCCAAAAATGATTTTCTATGTATTTGAAACCTAAGAAAAATAATAATAACATCAAAAAAGCTATATCATACTGCCCTAATTGCATTAAAAAGTACCATTATGTCGTCAGTTGCTTTGTTGCTATTATTATTTTATCTTGTCGAATTCTCAAATTCGCGAGAAAAAATTGGCCAGTGGGATCCGAACTCTTTGGATTGCTAGTCTCACACTCTATCTATTGAACCACCTACATTTATAGGAAAGACCAGAGCAGTGGATTATATTGTGCTCTATGATGGATTGGTATTGTGAGCTGAACAATATGTACACTCTTAATCTTATGCAAACTTCTGAGAGTGAGGAGAGCCTTGTATTGGCATCTAGGAAAGAGCTGAGCTTAATGTTACGATCTAGGATGGATTTGAGCAGTAGAGCTTCATGAATTCCTGGATATTGGAAAGATTAGAGGCGTCAATGACAGTACAACCGGAGATTTATAGGGAAGATTGAAATCTATGGTGGAGGAGTTGTTTGATTTGAGTTCCTACGTCCCCCTAGGGGTTACAGGACATGAGTCAAGTCTCTACCAAATGCTAGATTAGTCAACTGATAGAACACAATTCACGTTTTTTCGCCTGATTGACATGGAGGTTGTGAGGGGTCAAAATAGTTAATGAACCGGCTTGAACTGTGTAATTGTTGCTATTGTGTACGGATATCCTCTTGTACAATTAATTATTGTACCTGTTCCATGCATAAATATTATGTAAGCATTATATTTAATTAATTAATCTCCGTATATTTATTATATCCATCTACCTTATGTCGTTGAAACCAGCTTGGCTACAGCGGGGGGGGGGGGGGGGGGGTGATGATATCTCCAGGCAACGTTAGTTGAATGTTGGCTCGTCCTGAACTCTAACTAAAATTTAGTTATAGTTATTGTTTCTAAGGGATACCTTACGGTGCGCTTGTGTTGACCCAGCGTCCCCTTCATTATTATATGCCAGCATCCTGACGGGTCATTCATAATTATATACCAAGACCATTTGTCAAATAAAACGAAATTGTGTCACTTCTCGCTCATCAGAGGGGACTACGTTATGGTTAAGCTACAACACAGACCACAAGCGTCTACTGTAAAAAAAAAAAAAAACAAAAAAAATTGACACCAATCAATGAATCGGTTTACTTTAAAATTCAGGTCTAAAGGTCAAATTTTGCTAGGTCGGAAGAAAATGACAGTTTTTACGAAGGAAAAAAAAACTTGTTTATAATAATATAAAATAATCGGGTCCAAGTTCCCTCAATATAGTTTTTTGTGCATTTTATAAAAAAAAAAAAAAAAAAAAAACAAGGAACCCCAAATGAAGTGTGACTGGCTAAACGTAAACTAGGCAAATTGATCAAATACCAAACAACTTCATAGATAGGTCCAAACACAGGGAACATAATAAATATGGTCAAGTAAGTCGGATTAGATAAGTCTTGTCTCTGAGTATTTTTGGAGTTACAAGTGGAACTAAACCAACATATCGTGAACCTAATGTAGAACTAATGAACTTCTTATTCATACAGGGTGACTCCAATCATCAACTTTTAGTGTAAGTACAGAAAGTTGTTATCATAGTAGGAGTAATTTCACATGAACTCAAAACTTCCGCACTAAAATTCTCCGTGCTTGGGTACCGAACCATCAAACTCCAGGTCACTAATCCGCTGTCTTAACAAACAAGAAAATGGCTAACTTTCAAAATCCATTTTCATTATATAAATTGTCAGTTTTACCAGCATACAGGATAGCGCGCCTGTCTCTGAACTGGTGATCGCTTTCCGTTTGAGTTTGTTCTACTATGAGAACTTGACAAGCCAGCGTCGCCGTCGATAGCACGTTGTATATACCAGTTCTTGTTCTGTCACTGAAGTTAAGTAATGTCCAGCAAGGTTAGGACTTGGCTGGGTAACCATTCATAGTCAAACCCTTGTGAACCCCAGTGTAAAAAAATGTCAGAAACAAAGAGTTCTTCACAATTTCTACCATCTGGTAGAACTTGTAATGAACTCAGGTCAAAACATCGTGTGAGTTTTAAAACTCACAAAAGATGTTCAGAGATTTGCTAAGATTTTTAAATACCTCAGATAAACTGCATGCAGTTTTAATGAGTTAATGGGTTTATGTAACCATTGAGCATCTGCATTTCCTTAATGAGTTGTTAACACTTGATAGCTTGAACATCTCGGTCTGAAATAATGGGAGCCTTGTAAGAAATAATACATCTGGAGTCCGGAGTGACTGGAGCTCAAAGAACACAAGTTTTAGAACCATAAAGGTAAAATACAGATAGTTTTAATAATAGGTAACTGTAGTCCCAAACTCCTTCTTATTCAATTTCAAATCACAACTTTCCTTTGCTCTTTTGCTTTTTCCTCTTTGAAAGATGAGGTAAATTTTTTTACGTGCTCTTTTTGGTGTAAGAAGTTAATTCCTTCAGGCTTGTATTTGGATCCGTCTAATGCTTTAGAGTGCTCATGCTCATCTAATCAATCCAAACAGCTCAACACATTGTTCAGTAAGAATTTCGTTGGTCTATTTATCTTATGATCAGCCACGTCAGTACACTGGTTTACTCCCTGTGTCTAGTCTTGCAAAAGTCCATCTCTTATTGTAACTCGGTAAAGCTAGAAAACTCAAAGAAGTTGTAAAATAAAGACAAGTTACTAGGGTCTTGACTAAGACAATTGGTTGAAGAAGAAAAAAAAAAATAATAATAATAAAAAAAAAATAAGGAAAAAAGAAAGAGATTAGATGCCAAAATCAGCTGTTCTAGTTGGAAAGAATTAATTTATAATACTGCACTCATGTTCTGGAAAGTACCCATGCAATATTTATGACCTCACTGATCTTCTTCGGACACATGAAGATCACGAATTGAAAGCAACGTGCAGTGAGCACTTTCTCAACAGATGTGGATTGAACGAAGCAGATTACTGCAGATCTTACTGATGAGGAACAGAAGACAAACGATTACATCATGGGCAACGTTTTTGGCCGAACTTTATCGAAGAGCCGTAAAAATAAGCAAAGTTTCCAAATGAAAACGAATAAAGAAAGGAAATTTTCATTCAGTGGACTTCAGATTCTAAATGAAAATAAGAGACAACAGAGGCAAGATAATCAGTAGATGTAAAGTGTAAAAAGTGTGAATATGAAGAAACGAGAAGGCAAGAAGAACTCAAAATCCATACATCTGTTAACAGAAAAGTTGAACTGTGTTAGATGTGATTGAATAATTGAAATTTCCAACACACTTTTACTGCTGTTTCGAGCTAATCTTGTTTGAAAGAAGTTGGAACAAAAGGAAAATACTGCAAACTTCAATGAATCTGACCCTTAGACAACGAGTCATATATGCCATTAGCTATGGGATCTGGCCAAGTACTCAGAAATTTGCTATAGAATTATGGCACGTTTTGACCTTAGTCAACTAATCGTTTAATCAATATAAATTAATATTTCCAATAGTTATGTAGATGCATTTGTTCTGCTTGGCAAATTTGTTTTGTTTTGACCAAATCTGTTTGGCAAAAGTCCTAAAATTTTAAGCAATTCTTGAAACCCCTTTCGCAACAACTCTGTATTGTTTGCTTACAATCAAGGTTTGTTGCCATGATTTATTGTATTTTCGTGATGCATGATAAATGTGCATTTTGAAGTAATATTTCAGACGTAGGGGAACAGAACACATTAAAATTTGCTAGCCGATTGATTTTTTGGCAACATTTAACAGTTGCGTTAATGTTTTCAGTAATTGGTATTCTGTTGTGTTGATTGTTGTTTACAAATGGAGAGAAGTCATATTTGCACTAGAATAATAAAATTGTGCGTTATTTCATGCAATACAAAATTACAATAATAGGATTAAGAAGAGTGAAGTGATTAAATCTCTAAATTTAAACTTTTCTGCACTCTGTGTTCCCGGATTTAGAGCGCAGACTGTCGATTGCAAAGCACCGTTTAACGTCTAGTGTTTGTAATACATTACCTACATAATTATACACTCGAGAGTTACCTCGAATGAACCGGCTCGCAAGGTTGTTGCCAGGTTACAAGTACAGGGAACTTGCTGGCATAATCTGAACTTTCTACCTGGCTGCCTCTGAACTTGAGTCTATTAGGAGGGTGGCAACTGAAGCGTGGAGCACATCCACTGACAGGTGACCTCCTCCCGCTACTTTCCTACTAGACCAGAAGAATGTTCAGTCGGATGTATCCTGCTGATGAACTAATTTCTCAATGACCGATATTCTTAAGTCCTTCGATCGGTTTTTCTGTAGGTTTTCTTTGTAGGGTATTCATTGAATAGGGACATATTGGTAGAAGTAAACAGCGATGAATTAAACTCGATACAGTATATCCTGCTTCGTACAGAACAGAAATATAAACTGTCGTTGATTCGTCTATGTTTTCGCAACTTTTTATTATATCATTCGAATCAACCACTTCCTTCTATGGCTCATCTGATTCTTAAGCTGTATTTATTACTGTTATGTCTATTTATCATCAATATTTTTAGTGTTTCTCAAAGAGAATAATTTTCCATTGGGGATGTCACTGTTGTCAGACATAAGCAAACAATCTTTGCGGTGACGAAGTACTGATATTGAGCTGGTGAATCCTTCTCTATTGTTATAATCTCAGAGGAATTTTCAGCGGTGTAACACTGAAACATCTTCAGTTATATCATCAGATCTCTCAAAATTAGAACACACTAGTCTTGAAATTAAACGAGTGAAAGCATTTTGATTTCAGATAGAAAACATGGATCTATGTACTCAAACTACCTTTACAGTAGAAGTAGGTATCTACTATCTACCCATGCTGCGTCAGTAAGTAGGGTAGTATACCTTATGCAGTATGTATATGCTATGTAGTAATAGTAGTTTGGTTACATCAAACACAGATGCGCCCGTGTGAGTAAGAAGTGCCCAGTCTATATTATTCTCCTATCTGATCAAACCTCTACCGGTGGGAGCTCTTCTTCACTTCAAGATCCTCAAAGGAGATATTTCCGCTTTGAATGTTCTCAGCACGATTATCTGCGTCATAAAGTGGCTGTTATGTCAGCGATGGTTTGATGACGTCACAAAAGGTTCCATTGGTGTGCTCCTTTTGATGGATGAAATTTAGTTCAAAGCACTTTGAATTATAGTCCGCCCACTGACCAGTTTCACTATGCCAAGTTGAAAGTTTGACTGTCAAGCCAGCAAAACAATCCACCTTTAGTCATAGCTATCAACTACGCCACCGGTGTATAATTGTATAAATCACAAATTTAATCAGGCCCAAGTCAGACGAGCAGTCCTAGTTATTGTCTTCACTGTACAATCTACATCAGCAATAATTCAAATTATCCTCAATTTGAAAAGTCCTCTTTTTAGTCATCGAAAGGAATGCTCATCTAGCGGATGATATATTTGATCCTCTGTGACTGCAGTATCGATCTTTGATCTCTATTTGTACAACCAAGTTATTGAGAACAATCGATTTCTCCATTGACAAATCGATCCAGATCGGTCGACACGATGTCAGATGCTTTGGGCTCGTGCTCTGATTGGAAACCAAGTTGTCCAAAATCAATAACTTGTCTATCTAGAATCGGAATGTGGCTCAATAGGCTCACGGGAGGTTCTCGATTGAGTTATGTAAAAGTCAGGTATTCCCAGTCAACACCTCTGCCATGTATGTATGGAAGCGGCAACTTTATTTATGGCTAATAGGTTCATAGGTTGTAGCAACTCGGCTTATTAAGGAATACGCTCCTGCAATACTAACAATAATAAGAAAACTAATATTAAACTTCTCGGATAGGACTCATTAGTCCCTTTAATCCAACATCTGTTTTGGGTATACTCACTATGTGATGGTTATCTACATTCTCAAATAGCTAAATGAGGATAAGTTCATTTGCGAAGAATCGAACGAACAACTCACGTATTGACTGCAACAATGATAAGTAGATGAGAATAATATACACTTATTTATACTGCCCGATGTAGATTATATTTACATAATTCGCACCATCGAAAATTTTTGAAGTCTCTTAATTCAAGAGGTCATTGACGACGACAATTTTAACTTTCCCGAAGAATCAAGCTATTGACATTAAGCTGAGACTCTGAGGTTCTAATCATGAATGGATTAGTTATCCGGCAGCTAGTCGTTTCTTGGAGCACTGTCATTGGATGTCCTTGATCCCTTTGAGTTTGTAGCAAGTAGGTATAGTATCTCAACCCAGCTTTTATACATTCCAAATCTTCTTGAATTTTTTTCTCATTTAAAAAGGCGATAAGCTTGCTGTTCGTGCCGGTTGGAATACTATTAAATGGTTTGCAATCCGCATTCTCCGCCACTTATTGATCAAGTGTGCCGCTATTGTTTCAACTCTGCGACATTCCTCTTGGCAATTTGTTCTCGCGTATAATCTGCTGTACTTAAGAAAGTGTTTGAAAGTTCCAAATACCTCCTGAAGACGATCAACATTTTTTGTGCTCTCTGTCAATTCTTATCTACTGAATTTCTAAAATTTTGATGTAGGACTTTTATTTTATTTCTCATTTTTATAATACTTTTACCTACAAAGAACTACAACAAAAGTCAGACCTCTTTGTTCTGAATATTTGACCTTTAAATGATTTCAAACAGTATTTAAAAACACATTAAGAGGGCAGGTAACAAACATTATCAACTTTTTGATACATTTTAGCCTGAACTATCTCAGAAATTTAATGTCATTAATATTTAAGTGTCATTTTTGATCAGATGACTGAGAATTGAAACTCAACAAAAGATTGTGATGTTAACTAATGGTCGCTGTACCCAAACAATGGTTTATATTGGCTGCCCAGCGATTGCTGCTTAGCTAGGAGCCGTTTATCATCCTTTGCAGATGTTATCTAGGTGTTTAATTTTACTGCGCAAATAATCTACATAGTATGTAGGGGTGTGTTAATAGGTCCAGCTTTTGATGCGTTGCTCCGGCAATATAAAATATGAATGGAGAAGACAAACTGAAGTTACAAAAGAGAGATTGAAAGTATCACAACTTAGTATACCATTTGAAACATTAAGTAAAGCGTTATAACCATTATCTATCTCCTCACCAAACTATCGACAAGTCTGATCTTTCTAATAACTCTATTACGGCTATTTAATATGCTACCTTATCTTAAATGTGAATATATTATTAGTCAGTGAAACTTCTTCTCTAATTTTATTTGAGTGACCATGCTTTTTTATTAATCCAGTTTTAAATAGTTTTTTTATGCATACGTACAGTACAGGGTGTTTTAATGACCGGTCATATTCTTTGTAATCTCTGCAACAACAGGAGCTAGAGAGCTTGAATTTTTTTAATTTAAACAAATATTAGGTACATATTGCTAACAATGCTAACTAACGATACTACTTCAGAAGACATTGTGAAATTTTCATAAAAAATAAATTGTTGTTGTAGCTAAAAGAGGTTAGCTTTGGAAAGGAACACATGGAGAAACAGTAGATTTGTTTTCTTTTGATATTCCTTACAAGACAATGAACGATTGGTCCATGTCTTCTTGTGTCCTCCACTTTATTTCCCGCAATTTTTTACAAGAAAACAAATTGACATTTCTTTAGAATACCCTGTATATAAATCGCTTTAATTTGAATACTTTAATAGTTCACTGTGCGCGGTATCTATTTCGCTCACGAGTTATGTCGAGTGAAAGAATTAGAGAAACGATTGAGGAATAATTTAGAAACCAAGCCTGAGAAATTATGAAAAAGATCTGGTGACATTTTTGAGCTCTTATTAAAAAATGAAAAAAAAAACTAGAGTAAAAACGAATTTCTAAAGATAAATTCGTAATAACTCGCTTAAATTTTTAATTATGATGGAATGTGCACGATTGTACGAACATTCTGGCTCTAGCGTTTGTTGATTATCAATTTTGCTTCTTGTGGGATTTATTAAAATTTGCTCGTGATTATGTACATACTGACGATTTCGATTTTGAAAAAGGCAGAAAAAAACGTTTTTTTTTACATTTATATGTATTATGTGTTTTATTTTTGATTAATAATATTTTAATACTACGGATACTTTTTTCGATTATTGATTCCCACACTTCCCGCAGATGCCACATGATTCTCAGTTGTACGTATGTAGGTATTTCAATTCAGTCAGCTTTCATCTTAACAAAATTGTATGAATTATTTCTAATTGATGGATTGAGAATGTATCCACCCAATCTTATTCAGTAATACAGAGACCTATTAGTACGCAAGAAATCTGATGACTCTTCGGAATAAATACTACACCTACCTCTATTTTGACATTTTTCTCACTCGTGCTTCGGTTTCAACCCTGGACCCTCTTCTCAAACGGCTGGCCCGTATTCTCGCGGTGGAATGTCAAAGTGGTGACATTTGCAATAGTGATTGAAATTTTTTGCACAGCTTCGCCATTTTAATGGTGACATTTGATGTCCGCCATGAATAATGCAAATGCATGCAAGGATTAGAAGGTAAATCAGTCGGTGTTAAACGCCATATACTCTTGTTCTACATATTTAAATAAAATTGCTGTGTAGGTATAGGTGTAGAAGGTAAAATCACTAAGTTGAACGAAATTATATGTATGTAGGTATAATGTATGGAATATACCTATACATACATTCATTGTATGGTATAATGAACAATATACTGTATATACAGGGTGTCCCACCAAACTTGGACACCTCAAATTACTCGGCCCCTGAAAGAGTTTTTGAAAAATAAAAAAATCTAGGGTACATGTGTTAATTATGCGGTTTCAGTTATGAAATTTTTTTTATACAGGGTGGTTCAAAAGTCAGAAATTGAGGTGTCAACTTTCGATTTTTAAATGGATCGACCTGAATTTTATTTGATAATTTAACTTCTAAATGATTCCTGAGTACTTTTTTAAACAAAAATATTACATACAGGGTGGTTTTTTTTCGACCAATTTTTTTTTCTAAATCTTGAATAACTCAAGTTCGGTTAATTTTTTCGATAACAAGAAGAGAATGTGTTTGTGTAATGAATACACGCACTTTCAATTGGCATCAAAATTTTTTATACAGGGTGGTTCACAAGTGAAATAATGACTTGATTTTTTTTAAAACCGAGTTTTTTTAATTTTTTATTTAGGATTAATTATTCTCGTCTAATTTTACACATTTTTCGTTAGTCATATCGAAAAACAAAACTAAAGTGTTGTACAGGGTGAGACATAATTTTTTTGTAACACCCTGTATATGGGCAGTCAAAGAGACGCAAAATTAAATATAAAGACTAAATATGCAAGAAAAACTTTGATTTTTAATTAAACTAAAAAGTTATGGTTTTTTAACTAATATTGTCGCATGGACCACCCTGTAGATATTTTCTTAAACTATCATGTAGGTACTCTAAGTTGTATAAAATTCAACGAAAACTTCGAATCATGTGGGAAAAACAAGTAAAAAACACGAATTTGAAGCCATTTTCAATTTGGTGTCCACACTGAATGATTTTAAAACTTGAAATAAGAAGTAGGTAGGTGTAGACACAAAATTGAGCATGGCTTTTTGAATTCATTTTTTTTCTTTCAGATTTGGACTCCTCGTTGTATTTTAGACAGTTTCGACTACCCATATGATGGTTTAAGAAAATATCTACAGGGTGGTCCATGCGACAATATTAGTTAAAACACCATAACTTTTTAGTTTAATTTAAAATCAAAGTTTTTCTTGCATATTTAGTCTTTATATTTAATTTTGCGTCTCTTTGACTGCCCATATACAGGGTGTTACAAAAAAATTATGTCTCACCCTGTACAACACTTTAGTTTTGTTTTTCGATATGACTAACGAAAAATGTGTAAAATTAGACGAGAATTATTAATTCTAAGTAAAAAATTAAAAAAACTCGGTTTTAAAAAAAATCAAGTCATTATTTCACTTGTGAACCACCCTGTATAAAAATTTTTGATGCCAATTGAAAGTGCGTGTATTCATTACACAAACACATTCTCTTCTTGTTATCGAAAAAATTAACCGAACTTGAGTTATTCAAGATTTAGAAAAAAAATTGGTCGAAAAAAAACCACCCTGTATGTAATATTTTTGTTTAAAAAAGTACTCAGGAATCATTTAGAAGTAAAATTATCAAATAAAATTCAGGTCGATCCATTTAAAAATCGAAAGTTGACACCTCCATTTCTGACTTTTGAACCACCCTGTATAATTTTTTTTTCATAACTGAAACTGCATAATTAGCACATGTACCCTAGATTTTTTATTTTTCAAAAACTCTTTCAGGGGCCGAGTAATTTGAGGTGTCCAAGTTTGGTGGGACACCCTGTATATGTTTTTTCATATATGTTAGTGATCACGTTCGTATTCTTATGTGCATTGAGGATATGTAAATCTAAATCAGTTCACTTTAGGGTCTTCTTCGAGTCAAACCAAGTCTCTATCTCACTCAATAGAAGTAGGAGGTGTACCTCAAGACCTTATTCCAGAAAGCATTCTCACTCTCAAAATTTCTAAATCTCCCTTGCATCTGCACTCAGATTGGGTCAATTGGGTAAACAAACACTGATTGGGTTATTTGAACCAAATTTGATGGTTAAGAGGGAGAGTTGGGGATTTTGAGAGTGCTTTCTGGAAAGAGATCTAGAGGTACAGCTAAACAAGTTTGTTATATGATAATTAGGAAGGTGGTCTTCTGGCGTGAGAATTCCATTTTTTTTTCTGTCCGTTACTATCAATGGTCTGACTTCACAATATTAATGCCAAAAGCAGGAATTTGTTATAAGTAAACCCTCTTATAGTTCTTTTATCTATTGTTTTTTGTTGTTGCTTATTCTGAAGTATCCTTTTTTTCTGATTGCAGGTAAGTTTCTTTGTCTTCAAAGATTCCATCGAAAAAAGGTTCAGTAAGTAATTATGTAGCTATTTAAACAATTTTGAAAAGGCTTTTCGTTATTCGTGGAACAGACTAGGTACAGTAGTTGAGTTGTAAAAAAATTGACCATTCTTCTCCGTAATACGAGGTTTGGCTATTAAGTTCGTAGATTCTTTCCATAAAACGATGTGTGTTTAACTTACCCAACTTTAGTAGTTATCCCCTTCAATGTACTCCCCTCCTCTATCCCTACAACGTTCTAAGCAAATTTTTCATTGATCGAAACAGTGGTGGAGGTCATTTTGTGTGAGGCCTTTCAAGACTTTTGCCGGTTTTTTCTTAACTTCATTTACGCTGTCAAATCTGGTAACTTTTAGGGTAGATTTGATTTTTGGCAATAAGTAAAAGTCGCACGGGGCCAGGTCGGATGATTAAGGAGGGTGTTCCAACACTGGGATGTTGTACTTGGATAGGAACGTCTTCACGGAGAAGGCACTGTGGGCTGGCGCATGGCACCATTTTTGCGCAAACTTTTGTCATGTTGAAATTTTCGTGCAAAATTTGTCTCACACATTATCTATTAATTTCAAGTGTATCAGCCATTAGTCCTAGAGTTAATTTACGGTCAAAACGAATCATAACACCAATTTTTTCAATGTTTTCGTCAGTTTTTGAGGTTTGGGGGCGACCAGGACGTGGATCGTCCTCAACATCTTCCTGACCACCTTGAAACCGTTTAAAACCACTTATAAAGCGTTGATCTTTTCAAACATGACTCCTGGTACACTGTCTTTAACAAATCAAAAGGTTTTACCAGCAAGTTTTACGTAAAATTCAATAATCACTCGTTGCTCAACGTTTGTATCAATCATAATTCCGGCAAAATTAAAAAAGGTGTCTTGCGCGTCGGGCTATTACAACAGAACTAATTACAGTACAGGCATGTGACAGCTATCAATAAAAACACAAGACTTGAAGCTTTCTAAACATGTTCATCATATCTTCCTAGCATGGACAGCTTTTGCGTAGCGGCTCGCGTCTACGAACTTAATAGCCAAACCTCGTATTTATCATTAATTCAATCAGAAATTACTTCATTAGAATAAAACTTACTATCTCTATGAGTTAACTGAGATTAACAATACTTTAGTCACACTTCACTCTTTGTAAATTAATTGTTATCTGATCTGTTATTTTGAGTACAAAGTTGTCATTCTCCTCGAACGCCCATTCATTTGATAAAGCAAAAGCAAATATAAAGCAAATCAAATACTACAGAGCCCAGAAGTGTATACATATTAAGGAGGCACTACAATAGACCATAGGATATACGACGTATAGAACTTAAATTTGTTCTTTCTAGTCATAGGTACTTATTTAGTTACATACATACCAATTAAATAATTTAATTAATACAATTCTAAAACAGAAACTACTGTATCATCCAATAATTCAGAAACATCAAATTATGATTATTAATGAAAAAAAAAAAACTTTTAATATCTGTAGAAAATGTTGACGATTTAAAAACGGGTGAATAATTCAATGATACAAAAATACATTTTATAATATAATTCTGTAAATTGTGTCTTCATTTGGGTTAAAGAAGATAATGTCCTCATTCGATGTAACAAACATTGAAAGTAAATTAATAGAATCTGACATAAATCATGTAACATTCAAAGTCAATTAATACAGATTAAGTGGGAAAAGGTCATTGCAGGCAACATTACATTGAAATACAAAAGATTACAATGATTTACCTATAGCACTGAAACCAGAGACATCCTTGCTTATCGAGCAAACAGTTTGAATATTTATGTATGCAAACAACAGTCCAGAAGGATGTCAAACACTCAGAGAACTCATCACATCTTGAGGAATGTCCTCATTTTGTCTTGAATGCTCTGGCTATCCTTCTGTCTTGGCTAATAATACCACACTTATACACATACAATTAGAATAGACATACATACTAAAACACTTAAGGTACCCTACAAATGGAAAATATATACAGCTATATGTAAATACATAGTACCTAAACCTCCAAGGTACCCACATACAACATAGAAAATATAGGTAAGCTATGTACGTACTTTGTATGTAGTCTGTGTAGATGTAGGTCTTACATTTATAGCTGTTCTTCTCAGCAGATGTAGAAATGTCTAGAACGAAAACATTCAATCATTCAAGAAGTACTACAATGGAGAGACGGCGAACATTAGGTTGGCTTAGACGAGAGAGAAAACTGTTTTATAGGTACAGCCTTACATTTTACCAACAAATATTTGTAAAAAAAAAAAATGTGTAAGGCATAAGAGTTGAACATCAGTTTTGTTCAGTTCATGAAAATATTGTGTCAAATCTGTTTTCAGGGTAGACGAAATTTGGATTGGATTAGTCAGGTCATCAACTTCGGTAAAACTACAATATGGTAAATTTCAACGGTCATTATTTATTAATGTTCCTTTTTCCTCTAAGAAAAGATGAAATCCTTGTAGATTATTCCTCCAACTAATGTTTTAAAGATATTTTTAACAAACACTCGAAGCAAGACCTCAACATAAACAGTGACAGCAGCTTGACAAAAGTCGCACACAAGCTGTTCTATATTAACACGAGTTACAAATAGCAACAATGTACTCAACTGGAAAGAAAGAAGGCCTCAAAGAAGATGACAATTCTTTTTCTAGAATAACCAAAGTGAAATGAGTAGCGATGATAAACTAGATCTTCTTCTTGAACACCAAAGGAAAGTTAAGAACTTTCAACCTAACTGTCACTTCAAATTTCAGCCCATACGAAACATCTTGGATCGGTAATCCGTTCGTAAAGTCTACTCTTGTGTCATTAGAATGACCACTCTAACCAAAACGTTGTTAAATCTGTAAACCAATTAACCAAAGAAGACTGACACCACAAAGACTTCCATGCTATAACATAGAGTGAAGTAACTTCATATTTATCAGGGCATTATTATTATTTATTTATTTTGATTTTCAAATACTTTTAAGATACAACTAATATTTTTAAGATAAAAAGAACCCAACTTGTCAATATCATTCTACTATGTTTTGATCGAATTAGGTCAAATTAAATGTAACATTGAACTCAATCGAAAACACAAGCTCTATACTTTAGCGGGTTACATGAATTTTTAATGACCGTGTAACGCTAACGCGTATTCATAAAACTGAAAGCGCTTTTTCCACTTTGAAGTACAGGATGTATTGAAATACAGGATTTGAGAATCACTGTCCCCGAGAAGTTCATATTGAGATTCGATCCGACTGAAGGACAACTCGGAAACCGCAAACATGTCCTGGCGATTAATGTTGACGATCGCCCGAGTGCTCCGAAACCGCGAGGCTAGAACCAAGAGAGTGAAATTGCATTCCAACATATTTCCAACGTATGAGCAGAGTGACTTCAGGAGCATGTGGCAGTAGAGGAGACTAGTCCTAGTGGTGAGGAGAGTAGAAGACTTGGGAGTCCATCAAACCTACTTACAAAGTATACCTAAAAGAAATTTGTACTCCACATCTTTGGACAGCTGTTTCAACCTAATGCTCCTTGTCAGCTGAAAGTTGTTCGGAAATAGCTGTTCTGTGACTCTTGTGATATCTAGAGTTCAGAGAACTATTGTTGTATAATGAAGGCATTGCATAAAACGTGAAAATCTATTGATGAAAATGTGAAAGGTGTTTTAAAGGGATGGTAGAATTCATCAAGTTTAATTAAAATTGTCGGCTGTTTATTTCGTACATCAAAATTGAAACATCAATACATCAAAATTGATAAATATTCAAAAATCCAACTTCGGATGCAAATGACCAACGAAAACGACGAGAAAGTTTCATCAATCTCAAGTGGGTTTAGATTAATCTTCTTCGTTTACTTGATTTGATACTACCCACTGAAAAAAAATGTTAATTGAAGTACAAAAAACGTGTGACATTTAAACAGGGACGGTGCCAAAGAAAAAATTGTCTTCTTTGCAAATGTTGTAAATTGCTGCTTTAGTTGACACTCGAAATTTATGACTCAATGGTCCACTTTAAACAATCTCTTCTTCTTTTAATCGAAAAGTTACCTTGAACTAATGGCAGTATTTAAATAATGGAGAATCTTTGTTAATTTATCATTCATTTTGGCGTGCTTTTAGATCATTTGTTAATGGTGCTTTAGCGTGAGTGATGATGGTAGCCTTATTAACTACAATCTTCCTAACCTAGTTTCTCTTTCTGATAGCACTTTGACTTTTTTAACTCTACATTTATACAAGTAGACCACATTTTTTATGATTTTTTTACCCCATTTGATTAAGAAACCAGATTATCATTTGCATACAGATAATATTTGCATGATTTTTGATGATCTTAACCAATTTTTATTGTTCACCTCCACCAATACTTTTTAGTTCATTCATAATTATGTATTATTAATACTCCGCCATTATTTATATTGACACACATTCCAAGTTGTCTCATGTCTCCTTTGCTGCATCCACCTCTTCTAAGGTCATATGGAAGGAATATGATTATCTAAGAATCACATATATTATTCTGTTAATATTCAAATGATTTATTTTATAAGCTTAACCGTTGCGCTTAAATTGCAAGGTTACCATAACTAACACTTATAATAACCGAAACCTAATATACTATTTTGCTAAAATATGCAAAACCCTATTTTTATGCTGATTAGCACATGGAACTTACAAATCCGCGTTGTTAATCAAATGTCCAATAAATTTGGCACTGTAATATCCTTCTGTTGAGTTGGCATTCCATGAAATGTCACCTTGCCAAATTGTTGGGGTACCATGACCCGGATTAGACTGTTTGATTTGAATACCAAATGTATGATTGCTTTATTTATTATACTCGTATCAGTGGATGCATTCAAAAAAAGTTTTGCAAGACTTTGTTGGTGTCTTTTTTTTGTCCATATCTTTAATAATATAATATCTGTATAGTGAACAATAGATGATAATGAAGTAATGTGTTATTATGACTTATGAAAATCGCATATTTATTACTTAGTAATACTTACTTACTTACTTACTTCTATGGCCACGCATACCTCAGTCGGTATTTGGCCTCACCAACAGTCTGCCTCCATTTGGAACGATCTTGTGAGTCTTCTTCTGATAGGCCACATGCCACCATATCTTTTCTTACTTGGTCCCACCATCTTGATTTAGGTCTTCCCCTGGGTCTTGTTCCTTTTGGATTGTTCTTCCACACTGTTTTCATATTGGTGTGTTCTTCTTTTCTCAAAATATGTCCAGTCCATCTCAATCTTGCAATTTTGACTTCTCCAACTATATCTGGTTCCTTATATAATTACTTAGTAATACTTTGAAAAAAATGAATACTGCTGTATCCAATAGGTTACTTGGCATTATTACTAATGTTATAAAAAGAGAACCTAAAAACACCAAAGTAGATCTACTCTCGCTATGTCTTATCAATTTATTGTAGTCATTTATTGTTGATCTCATGATGAGGATATCAATTATGATCCGTTGTCATTTACTGTTGACGATCATGATGAGGGTATCAATTATGATGCGTTGATACTAATCAGGCAACTTAGCAGTCAGGAGACGGATTAACAAGTTGTCAGAAGCCTAAGGAGCACTTCCTAATGACGCAGCTTTATAGAACAATTAGATTTGGAACTCCCTGATGTGATGCAGTGGTGCAGGATATCTATTGGAGGTTCCTCCGGGAGCCCTGGTGTTGCTTATGAATGCAGGAGAGAGTTCTCCACCTGGTGGAAGTGAAATTGATGGGTGTGGTGGTGTTTTTGTTTCGATGTGAACGCGACATCGGATGACTGCTGTGAAACTTCTAACGAGGGATAAAAGTTTTTCTAATTAGTTTTGATATGGTTGTTTGTAAGGTATTACATGATGAAAATATTGTTAAGGGCCTATTAACAGAGTTATTTGATACAATGATCGTTGGTTGTTAATTTTTAAAAGGTCGTTTTATTATTTTATTTTTGTACTGTAAAAAACTGAATTTAAAATAATCGAGGTGAATGTAGTTTCACGAAACAAATTAACTTTGAACTTCACTCACACAATCTAAAAAATCTTCAACTCTGCTGGTGTTCGAACCTTGGTCCTCTTCATTCAAAGCGACTTTGAAACTTGCTTAGCTAAAGAGGTCGTTAAAAAACAAGGAGCTACGTTTGCATGGAATTCCAAGTCTTTAATTAGGCTGTCAGGTTTGCAATATTTGCATCTAATACACCAGTAGCGTCATTTGGTAGCTGCGTTTAAAACCCACTCATTACCTTTACTGCCATCTATTTAGTAATCTCGGTGGAGCGCGGTTAACTCAACCTCAGAAACAGGTTTTAAATAGAGATATAATAATAATGAAAATACTTCAATCATAAATACCAACACCTCCCGCCCATCTGACAACACAATAGCTCAAAGTTCATCTGAAAAGTGAAAGCACCTAGCTGTATACCATTGTTGGAATAATTGTGTTTATTGATCGATAGATACCTATCTATATTCATTACCAAAAATATTTTTGGATATCAAATCTTAAAGGTCACATCAATCATGGTTTTTTATCGTTCATAACTCATAACCCAGAGTATGATAATTAATTTCAACCGTGAATAATTCTTTTATTACCTGTGAAATATTTGTAGCTGATCACATTCAATGTTGAATTATGGACTTGGTGAGGCTATTGGAAGGATTACATAAATTGGCATGCAAGTATTTCATCGGGACCGGACTGGACTACTCAATTTTTCATTTTACCTTTTAGTGTCCTTGAGTTTGAAGCTTGAATATCAGAACCACAGTTCAAGCATTGATTGTGACGCTTGCTTGTATTGCGAAAGATCGTAACTACGATTTGAAAAAGGCTGCTATTGACACATGAGTAAGTTCTGACTAATTTTCTAACAGTCCAAGCTACCGCTGCAATTGATGCTCTTCCTAGAAAACAATCGATGGACAAAACTCTCTACTTAGTGTCCCAATACAAAAGCCAAATAGACCGTATCGTCATCATCATTGTCGATTGAAACAGCATTATTTACGACAATAGATGAGATAATGAGGATTGCAATTGTAACATCCAAACTACTGGCAATCAACAGAGAGAACAATACCAGTACGAGCAAACAACAAATAGATGCAGCGGATTCGACGATAACATTGAAGAGAAAAAGGAAACTGATGACGGAACATACAATAGCTTTTCATGGAGATGCAGTTGAGCGATATAAGCACCTGAAAAAAGAAAGAAGTACCCCATACAAAGATTTTGGTTCTAGTAAAATTAGTGGAAATGATTTAACGTATCGAAGTAAAAGTGCTCTTTGCCATACATGATATTTACAGCCTAGAAATCTTGAACTGAAACTGTTATCTTGGGTAAATAAAATCTTAAATAGGCCGCAAGTGCATTGAAAACAATAGTTCCTCAAACATCAAGTAGTTGAATGATTAGAAACCTATGTACAACATAGCTAATAAGGAGCGAAATCCATAACATAGTAAGTACTATCAGATATTGATAGCCATGTCATAGGCAATGAAGTTGATAGTAGACTGGGCAATAGTCTTGAAAGAATCATATCTCCAGCTAATCCATAGTAAGTCAATCTGATAATGTTTATGATTGTGATTGCATCCAACATAGATTATGGATTTATGGCTGATTTTTCCTATTTAGATGGGTGTATCCATTTACGTGCCACTTGCAAAAGACTTAGTCCTCTTACCAATGCAGTAGTTCCTTTACCTCTGCTTTCATCAAATTGATGGCTATAATTCTGACTTTGGCCTAAAAGTGAAATTACTTATTAGTAAAGATTAAGCATTTGATAGTGGAGAATATTTTTTTGCCCATTTCAATGACTTGTATTTTTTGAAATAACTGTATTTCATTTTTAAATGAATTTCTTAGAACTTTCTTTTTTCCTCCAATGTTCCTCTATGCAGGTTACCGATTTGCTTTCAGTAATCCCCGATCCCACATTATCCTCTACCTTCCCATTCTCTTGCCATAAGGTTTGAGTTCATGCCCTTATTACCTATAAGTACCACAGATTGATAAGAGCCCGTTGAACGGACTCATTCTTATCCGTAATTGTTCTCCTCTTGTTGGTTTTAAAATAATACCTCGTACACGCACTTTTTACAATGAAGAATGAACTCACAATGGACTCATAGGTTGATTCGTAGATAGTAATGAGACTAAATGTGGCCAATCATGTTGGATTTCACATCGTTTGGCTTAGCTTGGAATACGAATAAGTCACGATTTTGTACCAGAAAGTGGTCGACTTTCTGGCGTATTGGTCGAATTCATGCCATTGTCAGTGGAAGAATTTCAATGACCAAAATCGCCCAATAGTCATTCTCTTTGAAATATAATCATAATTTAAGGTTACCTACTTGGTTCAAAATGTAGTGTGTCTTTCTAATTGTTTTTATGTCCAAAATAGGTCATTTAGATACTTCACAATTTGATTGATACATCATAAAAATTGGTTCTTTTTTTATTTCCGATAAAGTTACAATATCATGTCCTGAACCAACAGATCAAACTAAAAACAACAGGTACAGAAAAAAACATTACTTGACTTTTATTGCGCAAAGAAATCCTGTATCCTGCTGCCGTCTTTATTAACCCAAGAAAATATGAAAATAAACGAATATTTGGCTGACTGTGCCTGGAGTGAAAAGAATTCCTTTCACCACATGGGGTATGTCAGGGCATTGCTTCGGATCTTCTGATTGAAGGAAGAGGGAGAACATTCACAAAAGAAAACTCGCGCTTATTGGTACCATGAATCAATCCAAATCGATCCCATCGATCGCTCTAGCTGGCAAGGTCAGACGAAGAGTTATTTCAGCAAAAACAAACCCAGTAGCAGCGTGATAGAGTATATTGTTTTCTGCTAGGTGTTCGTTTTCAGGCTCTGTTGTGTGATTTAGTTTACCAAGGTTGTTTTCCATCATTAATGTTTCATATGGAATTTTTCACACCGGTAAACATTAGCGTCGTGTTTTAAGGAATATGAAATGAATTCTATTGAATTCTGTTCGGTAACTGATGGTTCAATTTCCATGTCTTCTTCAGAGTCCTGTCTGAGTTCATCTCTACTTACCGTGAGAGTTTCCACACTCTTACAGAGGCCTGTGTGTCCTTACATTCCAATCTAATTGCATTCAACTTTACCCGGGTGCCGAGCTGAGACAACCTTGTGCATGGGATCATTATTTTGTCAACATCAATATTTGCTACGGTGTCTATTTGACGATTTGAGCACTGGATGGTTTATGAAGTGATGTTCCAGAATGGAGTACAATATAACTGGGTTTGCGAATATCAAATTCACAAACCCCTATCAGGTTTATTAACGTTACGTAAACCTGTTTATGTGGATACAATATGTGAATGTATTTTTTTATATAAATAGAACCACATATGCAGGTATTCGTGCTTTCATCAAAGTTATTGCCCACATAATTTTCTGAATAGAATATTGTTCTTCCTCAACAAATGTGCCAATCTGGTTGCAGTAACAATCAATCACCCCCTCACATATGGAAAATTGCAACAGAAATCTTCACTAGAATCTCTCACATTCTGGTCCAAACTGATTCGATATTCCACACACTTATCGAGCCGTTACCTTGTTCCAAATTACCATATTGTTCACACCATTCAGCACATCATTACTCTTTGCATTCCCCTAGTGATGTGTTCATTGATTTCTCTTGTAACGCCAATGTTTAATTACTAATATTATAGTCTATTCACGATAACGTATATGATCACAAGCGGTTTTTTTTTTCAGATTCAGTGTTGAGATGAAAATTTACATGCTTGTCACAACTAGTGTGGAATTCCTTGGAAACTCTTATGTAGAGCGAGGTCTTGGGATTAGCGTTCCTCATATGCATATCATCGACATGTCTGCAAATCCCCATGATCCAATTACGTGATGATTTGCTAACATGCACTTGAGATTTTATTGCAAAATTAGCTTGCAAATGAAAGGTTTCTCCTGTGTTGTTGAAAAGAGTCCTGATAAAATGAGAAGTAATGATGCACTTGATCTTTCATCGAGAATGTCCTTCTAAATGCATAATAATATTTCTTTAAAAATGGAACTGAACCATCAATGGCAATCTATGTGTAATGGTCTAACAATCCCTAATAAAGTAAACTCTATCAGACGAAAAAAAGATTCATGGTACTCTAGCAATAAAGGCTATTGTGCCGAAGATATTGTTTATTTATTTTTTTTTTTTTTTATTAGAAACTCTTATTAGTAGAGAACATATATACAGACAAATAATGGTAAATAAAAATAGACAATATGAATAATATAAACAAGAAAGAAAAAAAAAAAAAAAAAAAAATATATACATATGTCCTAACTAAAGGGCGGGGTTATTGCCTATGGCATCTCTTCCACCCAACCTTTTTACCAAGATATTGTTCTTACCAAGATAAGATAGGCACGCAAATTAAACTAACTACCTATTCACTGGATCTCCTCAACCTTCTTGCCAGTGTGGTGACACCTGTCCGTCCAACACATCATGACTTGCCCTGAACTTCATCTTCAACGAGTATCTCTCCCCTCTAAATCCTCCGTGCTAGATGCTCAGTCGGGAAATGACTCCTTTATTACAGATCTTAGCTCCAAATATTTTAACCAAAATTTAAACTCGAGGATCCGGCGTGAACGACAGGCCACGGCCTAGTTCATACGCCGTAAAATAAAAAATAAAAAGAGATCAGCTTCTTTCCCTTTATAAGATGATATGCCTCCCCTGCGTGAGACGTTACTCAATACACTTTTCACAGTATTATTTGTTAATAAAATTTGAGTTCTTGCACTGTTGAAAAACGATTTAATTAGTATCTTGTGCTCATCAACTTTTCGCTGAAAACTGGTTGTATGGTTTATTTAAATGAATGAATGAATGACTGAAAGAAGTAGAGAAAAATTAAGACACTAAGGCTTAAAGATATTGAAATATTTATTATTAGTTCTATGATTTCGCAAAAAAGTCATGAACCAAGATTAGTTAGTATGAATTTATTATGATGAGTGATTATTGAACATGTTGATTTGATTCTTAGCACGAGTTAATTTAGTTGAATGATATATTGCCATCATAATGTCCACATATGCTGCAATAAAGTCTATAGCTAGCTATAAAAACAGATTAATAGAGCGGCTATATCCACAAGGCGCTGCCTTTAGGTTATTATAAATGCTCACATGCATGTAGGTACATTAGGTTGGTCTCCCTTCTCCCTGACTAGTTGATATCCATACTCCAGGCTATTTCATCTTGCCTTGGCATTTTATTATAAAAATCCTATGATTATTGATTTATCGAACCCCGATCACATATCACCATCATTTCAGAAAATTCCAATCGTCTATGTGCAATAATATGCTGAAATGGTATAGATCAAATCGTTTAATGACTGTGATGATTATAGTATTTATATTATGGTTCAATATGTATGTGGTTGTATTTGCTATAGTTTTCCCTGCAGCTGATGCAATGTAGAGATTGGTCCAAATTCACACCCCATGCTAGAAGTCTGTATGAACTAGAATACCTTGATCTTTGGCATCTCTGGCGCAGTTAATAGCTTTGCTATCGTTGTTGGGAATCTCTTGGGCAGTCCTGGTATATCCTCAGCTGCTAAACTATGTATTAATGGACCATATTGTTTTGTATAAATATGATATACTCAACTAAATTTTCATTTGAATTAAATTTACTTAGGTGAGAAATATTGAGAAATTACTTTACAAATGTCTGCATATTATTTGTTTTAAATTCCTTCTTCTAATTTTATTGATTTTAGTTTATCGGTACCTATTATGTGTAGTAAAATTTTTCATTTCTTTTAATTCCACATAGAAATGAAGAAATGTTGAATAAAGTGATAATTATATATTAAGTTTTAAGTGTGATAGTCTCTAATCCCGGTAGGGTTAAACTAATGAATCAGGTCCGATAATTAAGATAGATAATATATGTATTATTGTAAAAATCAGAAATGGTTCCAGAGCTCTTAACCCCCGATAAACTAGGTCAAAGAAGATAATTTTACGATCTGTTCTTAAAAAATCCAAGAGAAATACATAAAAAATAAAGAATTTTATTAGATTTTACAAATGTGACTTGGCCTAAGCGATTTGCTCATAAATATTGATTGGTTCCCTATAGTCCCCACACTCCCCACATGTCTCCAATGTAAATTTTGAATGGTGAAACTTTAAAATGAGATGAATGTGTTGTGTTTTTATATGATTCGAAATTCGACATACATACATTACATACATAGGTGAACTCATCAACTCACTTGTGATGTCGATAAAAGTTTATGTCATTGCAGGGTGGTATATTGTATGTACATGATGAAATTGGACCCAATATTGGTTTGGCACCTTTATCAACAAGTATATTGCAAAAAGTGGTTTTAAAAATGATTGATTGCCGATGTATGTATTCTGTACATTTGCCAATTTTCAACACTTTTGTGATGAGGTCATGATCTAAGACATCTAAGTGACAGGGTGAGACGAATTGAACAAACGTATAAAGCATAAAGGACTTTCTTTATTTTACTCTGCTCGACTTTGTATTGTAACGCAATAGTACTGTAAAAACAGCCATGAATATTTATCTGATTGCCTGAATATACCTAATTAACATCACTTTCGACTTCCAATAATGTAGAACCTTCCATTCACTGGAAACCTACTAACCAGCTGCCCACATCAACCTCACCCAGCTGCTGACTCAGCCTGGGTGAGCACTTGAGCAGCTTCACTTAAAAGGTTTAATTTTTAATTGAAAGAGATACGTTTTTCAATGCACCTTTTCTTAAACCTACTTAGTGTAGCTCAGTATTTGCTTCATGAAGTCTAGTCCAGACTATGATGTGATCTACTTCTGGTAATTATCCACTCAAGTCTCTGGCGTGTCCTAATCAAATTCCAAGCCAAGGTCAGTTGCCAGTTGAAAGTTCCAATTCGTCGTCCTATGCAATCGGTTCGGCATTGTTTCCTTGACTTCTTTCACCTTTCTTTGCCACACATTGTGGACTAAACACCCGCCCGCCTCGGGGGAATGGACTTGTTTATTTTGATCTCGAAGAATTTTACATCTTTGTCTGACTCCTAACACTTGAGATCCAGTTTGAAAGACCATGTTTAAGGTTAAATGATGGATTTATTGGTATCGCTTGCGATATCCATGTTCCTATTCTGCACACATCAAAGATAATCTCGCAATTTGTGAATTAATTCAGTCGGATTAAATCCTTGTCAACCTTGTTTGTCTGGACAAGTCGTTTAGCGAAAAATTGTGTGGACTTGTTTTGTCTGATACGTACAAAGAGCTTTGCCAATTGGATTAATCATTATTGTTTTAGTCCATGTTTTCCTTGGGGTATTCTTGATTGATGACTCATCCGAGTTCAAAATACCAAGTATATTATGGACTCTCAAACGACACCACCACTTTTATTACCTACCCTTTTTGAACCACAAATTTTGTTGAAGAAATACAGGGTGCGATGGTCTAAATTATTGACGTAATGGAACTTCTTGTCGTATTGTGATGTTTAGTTTACACAAAACACTAGACTAGTAGTCAAACTGTGCATTACCGTCTTTAAGTTCTGTACAATAGGAGCGTTCTTTGCGGCAACGTTGAAAGAAAAACATTCTCACATTCAGCTCTAACTGTATCGAAACCGTCATCAAATCATCATCTTCGCTGTTGTCCATTATCAAATCATCATTTTGCATTCTGCTGGCTTCAGTGTCTCGGTCCATCAC
The DNA here is from genome assembly GCA_024516035.1 of Bactericera cockerelli. Lineage (NCBI taxonomy): Eukaryota > Metazoa > Arthropoda > Insecta > Hemiptera > Triozidae > Bactericera > Bactericera cockerelli. Next base: position 36,980,634 of record CM044959.1, read on the forward strand.
GTTCCAAGTATCCACACATCACACTTCATATCTGTTTTCACACACATATACTTATATCTAGAATATCTGTAGGGGTCTGTTGTAGTGAATTGTATCAACTAAAGTTGAAATTGATTTTTTCAGTTTTATCGTATGTTTTACTTAATTTTTTTAATATTTTTTAATAATATATTTTCTATTATTTTTCTGTTGCAGGTAAGTTTAGCGAATACTAAAATGACCTAATTTGCCGCAAAGCCTATTTAATTATAAGTAAGTACAGACACATATGTATATTTTTTTTATATCGAGTCACTTTAATATCTCTGTAGTATAAAGTGAAAACGCAAAAAACATATTTCTTGTAAATGTTTTCTACTTGTGGAAATCAAACCCGTGACCCAGAACTTCAGAGACAGGCGCACTATTCTCTTTGTCATCAGGGCTAAATTATAGTCTTCATCATGTCACTTTTGCTGACCTCTGCTATTGAATCTATTGCCAATGCTGTGATTATCTTGATTGTGTATATGTGTGTTGGCATGTGTTTCTTATTATGTGTGTTGCCATGTTTATCTATTTCGTATATCTATGTGTCTTCACAACCCATAATGGCAGAAGCTGCTTGGTTAATCATATTGTTATGATGATGGATGGGTTCAAAGTGCTGTAGAAGCGCATCATGTTTGTGTGTTGATAGATTGGATCAGAGCCATCAGTGAGTGCAGTGGACGTTGGACGTGCATTGTGTCTGGGATGGCTGTAATTTTGTTCTTATGTTTCATTACTATTGCTGTTTTATCATTTTATACTTGACATTTGCTTTCAGTATAAGAGTGTGTGTTGCTATCTTGATATTTCCATTAGTTGCAAAAATAGATCTTGAACTTGTGGAAGATTGAAGTAGGTATATTTACTGATCCTGATTTTAAATTCATAAGTTTCTACACGCATCTTGATCCATGTTTTCCATATCTCCTTTGGTGAAAATAATTCATTGGTAGCTTTTAAGGATACTAATGGTGCAGTCCTTGCTATAGGAAGCTCACCTCATCTGATTATCAAGTTATTGTTTAAAACCAGATCGCTAATGTTTCGGAAACTCCAACCATTGTTTGTTTAGTTTTCTGATGTTGTGTAGAAGCAAGCAATTTCACTTGATGATCTAGTTCAAGTCGTACAAGAAACTCACCTTGTGGTATCTTGTTCCTTGGGAATCGGTCATAGAACCGACTTCAAAAATAAACAAGTCCGCCAGTTTTCTAAGGTTTCGAAGAATTTCGACTGAAGATCCTTGAGTCAAATTTTTACTACCGTGAGTACCGTCTAAAATTCCTTAAATCAAATTTATGAGTTGTTCATGATAAACATATTATTATTAGCAAGTAACAAGTAGCAATGTGCTTTGAGAAGTTATTCAAGTGATATTTGCCTTTATTTAAGAAAACCAACTCTATATTATTGTTTCTCACTAAGGTTTTATGTTATTAGACATGGTTATGCAGCCTAATTTAATTTATAGAAAGCACAAGTATTATTTGGTTTGCAAGAGCAGAGAAAAGTTTATTGAATGAATCTAGACAGACAGTGAACGAAATAATCTGAGAATATTTCTACTGGCCACAGGGCTCCCCCCAAATACGTGCCTGCTATTATAAAATATTCTATACTTTTGAGGAGGACGGATCGAACGTCCAAAGCGGGATATAGCAGGGCACGGTTTAGGCGGATGACTTTTAGGGAGAGGCTTAATGTTAGAAGCAGCATTCGTATTTGAAGATTTTTCTTCATATGGCATGAATGCAGGTTTCAGTCTATCTATAGAGACAGTCTTGACTTTGTCACAAATCTTCAACTTGAAACACTTAGAAGCTCTCTCGACGACAAGATGAGGTCCAGAATAAGGAGGCGAAAGTGGAGGTTTCACCGCATCATCTCGAAGAAACACGTATTTGCAAGTCTGGAGTTCAGGATGAACAAAAAAATTGTCAGAAGAGTGATGTTTCGTTGTAGTTGGTTTAATTTTGTTGAAATTATGTCGTAAGTCCTTCAGAAAACCAGTTGTATTGTTTTGATTTAACTTGATGGATGAAAAAAATTCACCCGGGAGACGAATTGAATCACCGTAAACAAGTTCACAAGGAGATGCGCCCAGGTCTTCTTTTATAACACTCCTTAGACCAAGTAGAACAGAAGGGAGGGTGAGAGACCATGATGGATCTTTAGCGGCAGCCTTTAAAGAATTTTTTAGTGATCTGTGAAATCTTTCTACAAGTCCATTAGAGCTTGGGTGGTATGCCGTGGTATGAATCACTTGAATACCAAGCAGTTTTGTCATCTCCTGGAATAAAGAAGATTCAAATTGGCGACCTTGATCTGTCGTGAGTCTAGAGGGTACTCCAAATCTTGAGACCCAGCCTGTAAAAAATGCTTTAGCCACTGAGTCGGCTGTAATATCTTTCAAAGGAATTGCCTCAGGCCATCTTGTGAACCGATCAATACAAGTGAGGAGGTAACTATATCCCTCAGATGAAGGTAAGGGACCTACAAGATCAATATGTACGTGCTCAAATCTTCGCTCAACAGGAGGAAATGGAGAAATCGGACTTTTTGTATGCCGCTGAACTTTTGACTTTTGGCAAGCTAAGCAGGTTTGGGCCCAGGTTCGACAGTCACGGCCCATGAGAGGCCACACATATCTCTCCTTGACGAGATCAGTTGATGCTTTCACGCCAGGATGAGATAGATTGTGTAGAATATCAAAGAGAGTTCGTCTGAAACAAGGAGGAATGTATGGTCGGATCTTACCAGGTTGGCTCGTATCGCAATAAATAGCTGTCTTGGACTCATGGGGAAGAATCAATGATAGTTGCAGACTCGTATTATTGGACGAAAGCAAATGTTGTAGTTCCTTATCACCATCTTGTTCCCGTCGTAACTTCTCATAAGGTAATGCACTAGGTAAGCTAAGAGTAGAGATGCGAGATAACCCGTCAGCAACCACGTTCTGAGCTCCGGTGATATGACGAATATCAGTTGTAAACTGACCAATAAAATCTAGTTGTCTTAGCTGACGGGGTGATGCTTTGTAGTTATCCTGCAGAAACGCAAAAGTTAAAGGTTTATGATCTGTGTATATTGTAAAGATTAACCCTTCGTAAATATTACGGAAGTGTTTGATAGAAGAATAGGCAGCTAACAACTCGCGATCGTATGTACTGTACTTCATTTCAGTAGTCGTCAGTTTTCTGGAAAAAAATCCTAGCGGTTGTCATTTTCCTGACTTAGGACACTTTTGCTGAGCTACACCGCCTATAGCGTAGTTTGAAGCATCAACAAAGAGCGCTAACTGTGCAGTTGGAATCGGATGAGCAAGGAGTGTAGCATTTGACAGTGAATCCTTGCATGCCTCAAATGCTTGTCGAGTTTCGTCAGTCCAAACAATAACGGATCTATCATTCTTTTTATTTCCTTTGGACAAAGAATAGAGCGGAGCTTGAATCTGGGCAGCATTAGGTATGAAAGAACGATAGAAGTTAATGATGCCTAGGAATCGCTTTAGATCACAAACAAGTTTGGGTAGGGGAAAGTTATTGATGGCTTCAATTTTCTCCGGCAGGGGTTTAGTTCCGTCTTTGCTGACCATGTGTCCCAAGAATTTGACTTCATTGAAACCAAATTTTGACTTTGCAGCGTTAATAAGAATTCCATAGTCTTGTAATCTTGAGAAGAGTAATTTTAAATGTTTTTCATGTTCCTCAGGGTTATGAGAGGCCACTAGGATATCGTCTATGTAGGGGAAACAAAAGTCAAATGGCCTAGTCACCTCGTTTATAAATCTCTGAAATGTTTGTGCGGCACAACATAAACCGAAAGTCATGACAAGGAATTCATATAGACCAAAAGGTGTGATTATAGCAGTTTTGGGAACATCTTGAGGATGTACAGGTATTTGGTTATAGGCCTTGACCAAATCAATCACCGAAAAAATTGATTTCCCATTCAAATGAAGAGAGAAAAGTCACGTATGTGAGGTATTGGATATCTGTCAGGTTTGGTTTGTGCGTTAAGGCGACGGTAATCCCCACAGGGCCGCCACTCACCATTTGATTTTTTTACCATGTGCAGGGGAGACGCCCAGGGAGATTTCGAGGGACGACATATACCTTTTTCAACCATTGTGTTGAATTCTTTCTTAGCGGCATTAAATTTTTCTGGATTGAGACGTCTTGCACGACAGAAGACAGGAGCTCCATGAGTGGTAATATGGTGTTGTATCTGATGTTCAGCTGATCGCTTGGCAAGGTTAGGATTAGTCAGAGCAGGAAAATCTTCCAGGAATTTATGATACCTGTTAGTATGATCAAAAGAACTGATATTAGATTGGTCGGAAGTCATGTTACCAATAATGGATATTTTTTTCTTAGGGTCAATGAGCTGGTGATTTCTGGCATCTACTAATAAACCAAAGTTTTGTAGAAAATCATAACCTATAATAGGACGCTGTACATCAGCTATTATAAAAGACCACTTATATTTCCTGTGTAGGCCTAAATCTACATCAAGCACTTTCTGGCCATAAGTGTTGATAGGAGTGCCGTTTGCTGCAAATAGTTTTAGTTCTTTGGACTCACGCCGCTCTGTGAAATCCTTGGGAAGAACTGAGATATCTGCACCTGTATCGATAAGGAAAGTCATATTATTTTTCAAATCATTGAGACAAATTCGAGATACGAATGAGGCACTCACCCCTTTGGCGGCACAAAAGGGTGAGCTCACCAGTTTTTTGAAATCTTGAAAGTACAGGGTTTCTCACATTTCCGGGCGTGGGCGCCAAACTTGCTGTGATAATAACAAAATGAGCTTGCATTGTTACGATTTTTATAATTTCTACTTCTATATTGATTATTTTGTGACTGTAGCTTGATTTGGTTGACTTCTTGAGCTAGGTCTTTGACTTCTTGCTTAATATCAGTACAGGATTGAAAAATATTTTGCTCAGTTAACTGGTTTACAGACTGGCTCGGTAGAGAGTGTATTGTGTCAGCAAGAGTAGATATTTTGGCCAATGGTTCAGAACTGGCGGCAAGAACTGTTTGCATAATTATTGGTAAGCGAGACAGCCAAAGAGACTTTATCATGTTATCGGAAATATCTTTTCCAGCCAAATTTTGCATTTCTAATAAGAGTTGTGATGGTCTTCTATCCCCCAAAAAACATTCAGCAAATAATTTTTGTTGCTTTTGATAGGTGGTCAATGAAAAAATGGCAATAATCTTATTTTTCAAAGTTTCATATTTGTTATCTGCTGGGGGAGACTCTACGATATCAATTACCTGCTCAAGAATGTCGGTTTCCACAGATGCGATGACATGATGAAATTTTGTGTCATCTCTGACAATGCCTGCGGTGTGAAAATGGCTCTGCAGTTGTATAAACCAAAGTTTAGGATTTGTTCGGCTGAACGGCGGCATCTTGACTGAAACTCTGCTAATGTTGTTTGCTGCTGGGGCTGGAGCAGTTGTGTTTTCTTCCGGAAGATCATGGAAGCGATCTTCATTTTCGGGGTCACCACTATTAGACATGGTTATGCAGCCTAATTTAATTTATAGAAAGCACAAGTATTATTTGGTTTGCAAGAGCAGAGAAAAGTTTATTGAATGAATCTAGACAGACAGTGAACGAAATAATCTGAGAATATTTCTACTGGCCACAATGTGTATCTATTTGTTTATTATTATTTTATCTTGATTCTTTTTCTTCAGAACTCTATAAACATTAATAAACATTTTGGCATTGTTGTTTGCATGTCTCCTTATTGTTATAAAGTAACAAAATATTTGCCAAACTTGCTTTTGAAGAAACGAATGAAAAACTCCAAAAACTTTTTGTCATAGATCGAGAACCAAGTGATGTAAAACCATATATTTATAGGCATGTATTCCTTTTAAGATTCTCAATGGAGTTACACTAGATTAGAGCTAAATATATGAAATTTCATCGATGTTTTAAAATTGAATTTAAGCTCGCCTTTCTTTATATACGCAAAGGTAGCACTAACATAATGTAAGAACATCAGAGCTGTTATATGAAACCCATGTAACTAATATGTAGGATCAGAACATACCTACAGCCTACAGGAATAGAGACACATGAAAGCTATGTAAAACCATAACACATGTACCTATAATGAATAGATTTCTAACATAACTTATTTCACTACCAGATGTCCACACACCAATTAGTGCACCCGAAGAAAGTTGTCTGTTGTCGCTTGAACCAATAAATCGAGAGTAATTGGGAGTAACACCAGAAGTCTTGAGGAGATAAATGTAAAAGTCGTAAAAAGTAAATACTCCAAGTCTTATTATTGTTGTTGATACTAACACTATTACAAGTAGCTGTACTAGTGTTAGTATTAGTATGATGAGAAGTATTATTACACAGGTGTAGTTGTGTGGACCAGTGTATTATTAACTGGAACTGAAATAGACTGGCTCTCCTAATCGAATCTTTATTGATAAAAAAAAAGTCCTACAAATAATTGTAATGCTGATCGAAAACAGTTGGAACTTAATGATGATTTCGTCCAATACAGGGTGACTTTGAAATGTCTATTAGTTATTCAGGATAAAATTGATAGTGAAAAATGAGATTCTGGCGTGTACGCAGGGTGAAACTTATGAATATTGTAACGATTCATGAATTATTAGGAGCTAAAGTTTTGAATCTAACTAAATCGGTAATACTGCTTCTAAAAATAATGTCACTGAAGAACAATTGCAGACAAAAAAATAAATAAAATTAAATTAACTTCTTTGGTGTAACCAAAAATCTTAAATGTCAGTTAATGTCTAGACTTTTAATGTCCTCCCAATTCTTTAATGTGTGTCGCAATCATCCTCAAATTACCGATCATGGATGGTCCCACGAAGACAACTTTGGTCCGAAAACAGAGTCAACCAACCGCATTCTTGTAATTGAATTTGGTTCTGTTGTAAATAAAAAAAAGTAGAATAGCTTCCAGAACCAAAGATAATCAAAGTTATGCCACCATTCAACCAAAACAAAAAATGAAATATCCATCAGATATGAGAGCTTGAAGACATACTTAGACAAATCAAAGTTACATCTTAAACAAGTAGCCCAAATCAGTTCTCTGAGGCTAGGGAATGTGTTAGGTAATGAAATGTAATTTCAGAGGTCAGTAATACACTTATTCATTATTGTTATGTAGACAATGTTCCAGACCTCCGTGACCGAGTTTCAATGACTTTGGCATTCCAGTGTTTTGAAAGTTTTCAAAACACTCTTCTAAACCTTAGGAGAAGTAATACTACATTGCATTCTTTAGCAGGCCCAATATTTTCCAGTATTCTACAGTTTGGATATGTTCTACATTGAAACCTCATTCATATTCAAAGTTTTATAGAAATTTTCTTTATGAAGTCAGTAGAAATTTTCTTTATGAAGTCAGTCTATCTGATATGATCTAATATTTTGATCATATTCTTACTCTATTCTATGTTATTTAATTCCAATTATGAACTATTAATTTATTCCTTTTTCTGATCACTATATTCCTTATTTTTTATAGTTTTTAGATTACGAAATCATACATGAAATAAGCAATTTGTACTGTTGGTGTTGATTTGGCCTGACAAAACACTCATTTGAACAGTGGAATACTAGAATCTTCTCTTTTTTCAATTATCAATTTGTTAGAATTTCTAGAGAGTATGACACACTGACCGAGCACTGAACTTGTAATGAAATGGCCATCTGACAATGGCAGGATTGCCGCACGCTGATCATGATTTTCAGTTTATGTCTTGGCTGAACTTCGACCGCACAATGGTTCATAGTCCTCACGACTTTGACAGAAGTGTGTCATCACACGTCATTAATAATCATATAAATCATCTATTTGAACATCATTAGAACTCTGCCATAATATCGTCAACATCAGTATTATATTCAATAGGAAGATCAATATTATCATCATCAGTAATGACGGGTTTTCTGTTCACACTTAGGAAGAAAGTGTGAAGTACCTACTCTAAATGTGTGTGCACAATTAATGTCATTATTTGTACGTATACTTTATTGTACAGTTGTATGTAAGTAGGTATGTCCTCTCCATATGGTAAATATGTTTTAAGTTCATTCAACTGTCGTCTAATGTATTTTTCATTATTTTTTTATATTTAAAAAATCATAGGTATCTGAATGGAATAAAATTGTGTGAACTTTTTGTGGCACTGAAATTAACAAATGAACAATCAGGTCAAGAATAGAACTTTTAGAAGAACATTACGGTGTTTTATTTAGGCTCCAATGTTGGATTTAATCTAATTGACAAATTTGGGCACTTTCACAAAGCACTTATGGATTAATCTCTACCGTTATTTACGAAAATGAACGTCACTTTTTATTCGTTTTGAAATAACTTAGAACAGGCATTTTTGTTGAAGCACAAAGAAAAGAAAAAGTATTTCAGTTAACAACTCTAACCAACTAACCAAGAAGATATTGGAAAATTAAAAAATAAATATAATTGAGTAGTTGATTTAATTTATTAGCAGAAATTTCCCTCTCTAAAAATGCAAAATGGGTGTGGAACTTTTAAGTCTTAGACCTCCTATAAACAGAGGTAGTAAGTCTAATTATGTTTTTCTTCACTGTAGGGTTTTTTTGTTTTTTGCATTGTTAGTAAGATTTTTCTTATGACGATGGTGATGAGGAGCTAATATCTCACAAGACACAAGTTTTGATATCTAATCCCTACAATATGGTAACCAATTTTTCGTTTCAGTAATTTGGTTGGAATTGCAAGTCGAATATTTTAATATCAATACCAGTCAATAATATAATGCGGTTGATCTATTTGGGAATCAAAAATGACTGGCGCTGTCCAAAGTCCAGGACAGTGGTCCAGAAAGAAACTCCAGATATTGTTGCCTATTTCAGTACATAACTTGGTGGTCCATTGTTCACTCATACCAGGGTACTCATAACAATTCAGATGATTCAGAAACGCAAAAATCTGAGAAGGATTTTGAATTAGTACTATAATTTAACAGCCTTTTAGTCTCAAAAGAAAGCCTTATTAGCTCTCGATCGCTAAACTTGGAACCTATAGGTCACGGTTTCGACACGGGGCGAATTCTGACACTGCAATCCAAGCTTCCACATCAACTAAAAAAGGAGGCACGGGGAAGTGAAACCACTCTTTCCCCATTCATCAAGATACGAGCAAGTATCACTGGAATGTAATCCGACCCACAGCACAAAGTGCACGTTATGTACTTGGTTGAATATTCCAGTAGTCCAGCACCGTGGCAAGTCCAGACAGTCAACAGCCCGCGGGTTCGAACTGCAGTTTCCTCTAATGAGAACTGACGGCGAAATATCGTCTGAATTATTGTCCGGTACTTGTTGCCATTGCTATTATGTTGGGTCATAATCGTTACTTTTGCAACGGTATTCCACCTATGCAATTTTGATTGGAAAGTGGTTACTTGCAGTGTCGTGGGTGAAGTTATTGTCAGAATAGCTCGCGAGCGGATTTCTTTTATTAAAATTTACAACCTGAAAAAAAAAATTTTGCAACGATTTTTTCTAGAGTCTAGATCTAGACTAGTATACACAATACTACTTTGATAATAATGCTCCTATTGTATCAGATATCCTGAAATGTGGATCCCAAACAGTGCAGTCTTTTTTTTCAATTTCTTTTATAAATAACCACATAATGATCAAATTCAGGCAGCATAATTAAGGTCCACTTTATTACATATTCAATCTGGTAGTTCATTGTTTGTTTGTTGGTAAAACAGTTCATTGTTCATCTTTTAAAATTTCGGTTCATTGTGTTCCCTAGTTTCTCTACGCCCCTGTTGACTGCAACAGCCACGCAGTTACACCTCCAGGGAAGGCAGTACAGAGGCTGGCAAGATTTATCTGTGAGGAGGACCATTACAAACTGGAAGTCGATAACAATGCCTGGGGACCGTGTGTGTTCACGCGAGCTTGTACAGGGTGTATGTACGGTCACTTTGTGTAAAAAGAAGAAAATACAATACTTTCCTTATAAGGAAAGTAAAAATGCTTCCGATTTCTAATATTAGAAATTTATCGGAAGTAAAGGAGGAGGATGAAAACCTTTTACAAGTGTATGCTATTTTCGGCTTCTCTTCATTCCGTTTTCTACATAAAATGGTCCAAGGAAAAGTAATAAGAAATAGTCTAATGTTTTATGTCGAGTGAAATATCTCTCTAGCTAATAGCAATTCTATTACCGTTAGCATAATATCATAACTATACAATACTGTACATACATAATATATGATACATATCTATGAATATTGACAGAATTGTCATTAAAAACACCCTGAGAATCCTGTGAACACATAAATACTGTTAAAAACACCCCATGAGGATCTTGGAAAGGAAATTAATGAAACGAAGACACGTTAAAACCAGTAATAATTCTACTGGTCTTACGAAAGCATTAAAGTACCGCATCCTTTTTAGGAATTAATTGTTATTAAGATAGTAGTAAAGTGATGCAATGTTTATAGGCTTACCATCTGCTGGGCTTTGCCCATCAGTGGAAAGTTATGTTCAGTACCTGTGTACTTCCGGGAAAAGTGGACGTCTAAGGATCTCTGAAGATCTGAACCTACCAAAATATTAAATTTGGATGGTAGGATTTTTTTTTTTTTTTTTCTCCTCAGAATAATAATAATTACTCATACATATAATATAAAAACCTCTTTTAAAACATTTTAAACATACCTACGTCCCTTTGGGTACAATGCCCATTGTATACAATGAACAATTAATGGTTGATTCATATACATAATTATTATATTGTTTATATAGCATCGTAGAATACCATGATATTATATACACCACTAAACAACATACAACACATGCATATGTGTAATTAATAAATAATTTAACAGATTCTTGTGTGTAGCTACGTACCTGTATAATTTTATACATATAAAGGTATGTATGCATGATATATGTACTAATATTATCTTGTATTAATATGTTACGTATATTATACTACACGCATACTACTGGTAGCACTGGCGTCGACTAATTTGGGCCCCCGAGCGACCCCTACCTAACAACTGGAATATGCTGAATCCTGATACAGTGGAGACCCAACTCTTTCTCTTATGTAAGAAGCACTTGATTGCCGGGTCGCAAGACCTGTCCTTTATTGTTTGATTATCTCTTTAGGACAAGTTCGTCACTTGCGCAGGTCGCCTGGTGATTTGTGGTTCAGGTTTGTCTGGGTATCGCAGGAATTGGGTTCCATGAAGAGGGAGTTGACAGGCAAAAACCTATATAAAAATATACAGTTAGGTGCAAAAGTGATTCAATAAATTTAGATGTCCTCAATAACTTGATTTTACTTAATGGTGTAATAGGTAAATTAATACAGATTTTTATTGAATGATGTAACATGTTGTTTCCAACAAATAAACAATTTTATTTACAATGAAAATGAAAGAACAAAAATAATAATATTGATAATTAACAGAAAAATATTTGGATCACTTTTGCTCCGATCACTTTCCCCCAGGGAAAGTGGCCTCAGTATTTTGTCCAGAGTCCTCTGGCATTTTTCACTGCTTGAATCCTCTTCGGCATACTCATGGCTAGTTTTTCACAGTAGTCAATTGGAATATTGTACCATGTTTGTTGCACACGCTCCCAAAGTATCTTCAAATTTGATGGAGGTGAATCATAATCCTTCACAAGTTGTGTCTTCAAATATGACCACAGATTTTCAATTGGATTTACATCAGGACTCTGTGCAGGGTGTTCTAGGATTGAAAATTTTTGTTCACCTAACCAGCTCTTCACTATTTTAGCTGTATGTTTGGGGTCGTTATCATGCTGGAACACAACTTCTTCATTGGGACAAGGCATAAAGTCAACTGTTTCACTCACTTGAGTCTTGAGAATGTCTAGGTACATCTCTTTATTCATGTTACCATCAATTTTGCGTATTGGCCCCACTCCATGTGCACTAAAACAGCCCCAAACTTTGATGTTTCCACCCCCATGTTTCACAGTCTGGATAAAATCTCTAGGTTGGGGGGTCTCACCACTTCTTTTCCAAGCCCATTGCCGTCCGTCAGTGTGATATCGGTTGATTTTTGACTCATCGGACCATATTACATTCTTCCATTTCTCAACGGACCAATCCTCGTAGGTCTTGGTGAATTTCTTTCTTCTTTCAATATTCTTCTTACTCAGAAGTGGTTTTTTCTTTTTCTCGATTGCGTTGAAATGAGACCTTTTCAGTGCTCGAGCTATTGTCCACTTGCTAACACTGACACCAGTATCACTTCTGAGGGCTTCAGCAGCTTCAGGTGCAGTTGTGGTCCGACCTGTGATGACATATCTAACAAGCCTCTTGTGATCTTGAGCTGTGAGCTTTCTTGGTCGCCCTTCTTTCGGCTTCTGAGGTACATCTTTGTGCAGCTGCCGAATTCTTTGCACTGTGGCATAACTGAGGTTCAACTTTTTTGCAATTTCACGGTTAGATAAGCCTTGTATTAGGTAATATCTCACACTTTCACTAAAAATAGATATTTTTGATTTCATCGCGACAAGAGATGTTATGGAACTGAATTTTTCGAAGAATGTACAAGACAAAGGTCGTAAAGTAACTGGCCGAAAAAAATAATTCAAGAAATTCACCTCTTCGTGAAAAATTTTTGGGTTCTGACGAAAGTTGCAAAAGTGATCCACTCGGACATCGAATGAAATTCATTTTTCTATTTTTATTTATTGACTTTTTCCTACTTTAGTTTTTGCTAAATATGTCTAAAGAATACGACATTTATATACATAAAAAACTGCATTCATTTAGGTACACAAACAAAAGATATAATTACATGTTCACAGAATCGAAATTTATTGTATCACTTTTGCACCTAACTGTAGATATAGGTACTATTAGACATCCTTAACACGTAGACGACCGGGTGTACCACCGGTGATACACGCACGTTCGTACCACCGGTGGTACACGGGGTCGGATAGCCGTATTATCGCCGGTCCCACAAGAGAATTCACGAAAAACCATGCCGGTCGTCTAAGTGTTAAGTTTCATAGTAAACCGATATCGGCGATATCACTGAAGGCATCCTACCTATGTATCCTCTAGCCTAGTCACATGTAGCCAAGACTTATGAAATACACCCATCCTGTCTGATTACAATCATTGCCACCAGAGTCTCCTCTTCAAATTTTTGGTTGTGATAATCGCCCCCCAATCTTTATAGCAGCTGTCAGTCGTTGAAACCAGAGATGCAGTAGAAGAGTAGACATAGGAGTGGAGTTACATAAGGAAGCTATCCGGAAGGTTGAGATCTAGTGGCTATGTGTGTAATCTCGCACTATGGGATATACAGTAGCTATACTGAATAAAATCTGATACTTTGATATCCAATAGCTAATGTATAGTGTAGTACTAAAAGAATATGTTTTAGTAGCTATGTATGTACCTATATGAGATCTAGTAGCCATTTCATTTTTTTAAATAGTATGAGACATAGTAGCAATGTATGAGATATAGTAGCTATGTATGAAATCTATCACTATGAGATCTATTAGTTATGTATGAAATCTATCACTATGAGATCTAGTAGTTATGTATGAAATCTATCACTATGAGATTTAGTAGCTATGTATGAAATCTATCACTATGAGATCTAGTAGTTATGTATGAAATCTATCACTATGAGATCTAGTAGTTATGTATGAAATCTATCACTATGAGATCTAGTAGCTATGTATGAAATCTATCACTATGAGATCTAGTAGTTATGCATGAAATCTATCACTATGAGATCTAGTAGTTATGTATGAAATCTATCACTATGAGATCTAGTAGCTACCTATGTATGAAATCTATCACTTTGAGATCTAGTAGTTATGTATGAAATAAATCCCTATAAAATATAGGAGCTATGTATGAAATCTATCTCTATAATATGTAGTTATAGTAGTAGCTTTGTATGTGTGTAATTTATCCCTATGAAATCTAGGAGCTATGCATGAGATCTGGTAGCCAACGATGAGATGTAGGAGCTATGTATGTCATCTGGTAGCCATGCCAGGAAGAAGTGGTGATGAATCCGAGTGTTGATATTCTATGACGTTGATCTATAGGCAAGAGATTTTCGCCCGCAGTTGTGAGATAGAATTGATAGTAAAAAAAATCAATTTATTTTTTACAAAACTTGTATTACATCAAGGTGTCATATACATAGGTTGGAATTATTGGATAGTATGAGACTCTCTGTAAAGCGCTAGCGGGCTCGTAGTAGAGACCCACAGGCTTATTAATATATTAAACAGGTGAAATCTTAGAACAGTCGAAGGGTGAAATTGAGGACAAAATCGAGATCAGAAGTTCAAGTCATAACTTACATTTCTCCATTTAAAATAATACACAAAAATCAATGCTTAAGTCCACAGAGGTATAACAAAAATGTTCATAATTCCGCCCTAATAGTGAAAAACAGATTCAGTCTCAAGTTTTTGCATAGATAATACGCAAATACACGAGACTCGAGTTCCACAGATTACTAAACAAAAAATCTATGAATTTTGCTCTAAGTACTTTAATAGACTTAAGTAAGCTGTTGTAAGTACTTATTAACTGTCTGAGTACTCGAGTTAAGCTCAGGTAAGCTTCTGTGTCTGCATTGAGCCAGAAGCCTCAGTGGACCAGTGCGTCACACCTGGGTTGTCCTGGAGTATGTATATTGTATATGCGTCAGTGTGCGTCTAGCCGTGTCAGTCAAGTTCAAAGCCTCCAGCCTGATGGACTGGACGCTAAGTATCTGCCTTAATTACCCGAATAAAACAACAGACTTGTGCCAACTCATGTGAGGATTATGTAAATCGAATGTTGTGTCGGATTCCACCTCTCTGGTATGGGATAATGGTGTTGTCATCTCTGGTATAGGTATTTGTGCCTATCACACGGCCACAGATGTAGGTATTATATCTCTGGATTATCTGGTATTTGAATCCCGCCAAGACAGTTGTCAATGGAGAGACTCGAATGATGGATTGCCTATTAAAGGCAGAACACCGCATATCGGCTGTAGCAATTTTATAATCGATACTCAAATGCCAACTAGTCATTATGGACTCGTTTTTTCTCGAAGCGTTTTCCGAGAAGGTCGAATGCCAATGTCTTTTAGCTAGAGTGAAACCCTTGTGGAACCAAATTTCCATCAAAGATTGTTAAAAGTAAAAAGTATACTGATTACTGATAAAGACGTTTTCAAATGTCATGGAACTTTGGCACTGTGTGAAGTGCTGAGAAGTGTGTGGTCACTGTTTTTTATGCCATCACTATTTCCTCAGAATTCCACCTTATTGGAATAGCCTCGAGCTAGAGATAGCATTCAACGTTTTCCTCGTGACTTAGAATAAAATGCTGTGCTTGTGTTCAAGACTAGCAAGTGTGGCCCGAACATGATCGCGAGTTACCCATATACATACATAATGAAAGAGAATTTTTGGTAAATGTAAAATGTGGTATTAATGTACCTTCAAAGCATTAAAACAGTTAAAATATTTCCACCTCAAAAACTTTCGTAGGTACTCTATGTTTATGGGTCAAGTCTATTCTTTCATATTCCACCGTTATCATGGCGTTATCTCCTTCCGAATAATGTCTTTTATGCTCGTAGCATATTATTAAGGACTCTATTCATAGAATGAACCAGTCTTATGGAAAAGTTATTGTCGTTGGCGTAAAGGTTATTTTTTCTAAACTTGCAATTTCCGAAATTTTATTCTGTACGGGTATGTGTCCATTGCCCAAGCAAATATTTTTCCTAGCTTTCTTGAAAAAAAATTCACTTTAAAAGTATCTCATTGCACTTTTGAAATGTTTTTTTTTTTCTGCTTCGTTTCTTTAACTTTCTTGATTACATCTACACCTCTTAAAAGTCTCAAAAGCTTAGAGTAAATCCCTTTACATTTCGAGAACTAGACCCCTTGCATACCACTTCTTACATTCGTAAAAAGAACTTCAATTTCTCCACTTGCGTAGTTGCATCTCTTCATTCCACACTTGATGCAATTAAAACACAACTTCTTCATTCCACACTCGACCTGATCAGAGACAGAAGAATGCCACGGAGCATTCCAACACAGTTGACGGAATGCTCCTCACTGACATCGAAAGCGTTATCTGAGTCAAGAGGTCAAATAGCACGTCTCAGTGAGTCCTTATGAATCCGAAGAAACGCAAGTGAACCAAAAAATGACCTGCCCGGATGTTTGGATGTTTTTTTTTGTGTACAAATCTTACATATACTATTATCTAGACTCTAGACAGAGCTTCGTTGGTGGTGCTTTGTTCTTGGGCAGTAATGTGTGTAGAGGAAACATTGAGAATGATCACTTTTAGAACTGCGGTTTGTTAGAGAGTAGTTGCCCTATAAATTCCTTTTCTTTCCAAATCTTATTCATGAACTCATTGTAATTTTGTCCAGAGTATGCAGAATTTTGTGAAATTGTAATATTAGAACTCTCTACAAATTCGATGATAATCTTGAAATGATTTATTTTCTCCTTAAATTACCCATTTTACATTGATGTAAACTTTCATTTATTTGATGAAACACCTAAGCCAAGGTGTGGAGAACACCTTATACAAAGAAAGAGACATTTACTAAACATAATCATGTGAATTCTGTGGTTAAATAAGGTCTTCTCATGGAAAACTCTAAGATGATGTCCATATATGCAAAGTTTGATTGAATGATTGATGTTTCAAACGAACACCTCTCATTAAAAGCTGGTACCTAGTTCATTAAATAGCCACCAGGCAGTCTGGTCTTGCGTGTACAATGTCCGTTAGAAAAAAACCGTCTGTCAGTCAAATTGTTTGCCTGGCAGAAGCGCTCAATATTTATCTCTCACAGGAAGATGGTTATCAAATTGTTTGCTATTTTATCTTATTGAAATCAAAAGAGATTTTCTGACATCATCCTTTTTACAAGGTACTTCCGTTAGTTCAAGAACAAAACGTTAAAAATCTTATCAATTTTGCGTGACGGTTATAGTTGAACGTCCCCTGAAAGAGTGTTGATTGGGGAATAAATTGATTTCAAATTGAATTGAGTGTTGATACATCATTGCTGCAATGAACCATTATGTTTACTAAATCCCCAAGTCCAAACACGTTAGCTAAAGTTCCAAAGTTTGATACAATTTATAAAAGTTCAAGTTACCAGTAAATATTTGTTTTGTTGTTAGACTGTAGCGGCTTTAGGAATTTTGATAAATGACAATATATTTGACCCGATTTGTCCTATACGGAGGAAATTCTATTAGCAAAAATCACCATCCTCACATTTAAAGCTCTTTCAATTTCTTGTTAAAAAATCTATTGCTCTATCTTTCATACAGTCACAAAAGATCTCATTAGGCCGCAGTGTTAATTGTATTGGATTTCGACTGAAAACCTACATTAAGGTAAAATCTTCTTTTATCTACATTATGTACTCAGCATTGAATGCACTTGTATCCAGCACTTGCCAATTTTTTATGGATTTGAACTGCTCTTGCTAGAAAAAGCTTCTTTTATTGGCAAAGAGAACACAAGACGTATCAATCAAGATTCTAGAGCAACTCTTCAAGAAGGCTCTCGAAGGCTTGAAGCTATTCTCTACAGATGAACTGAATCCCCTTCGAGGCAAGATACCAGCAGATGAATGGGATGGGGCCTATCGTTTAGAAAATTGCGTGCTTTGAAGCTTAGCAGCATCTATTGAAAATAGCACACTTGAATCATAGTAAAATTATGAATTATGTTCTTGGTGGTGATGATGTTGATAAAGCTTTTGATTATGATAATGATGTTGATGATATCGTTCAGAAAATTGTCTGTTTCAAAGCTTCGCTATTTATGTATATCTTTTGAAAATAACATACTGAAGCTGTTGGCAATGATGATACATTGATATTAATGATTATTCTAATCAGGTAAATGATGATGCTAATGCCAATAAAATTTTACAGCCATAATTATATCGTTTATAATAATTATCCTCATTAAAGTCATGATTTATGCTCGGACATCTCATGCAAATATTTCAAACTTGCAAACAGGTTTGAACCGTTTTGACCGTTTCAACCGTTCCATATGTGGAACATTGAAAACGGTAGAGTCATGGAAGTGGCCAGGCAGGTCAATGGATTGGGATGAGTCATGCAGGACGACAACAGTGTGAAATTTATGCAGAATTCTGAATTTTTTTGGACTTTCGTCTGTAGTATCCGTATGTGACTTGGATTAAGTAATGCTATTATGCTATTAGTAATACTAATAGTTCTGTTACATAATATACAATTATATAGTAGTTATGTACACGAAATCAATATTAGTTCTCTTCTTCTTCTTCTCCTTCTTTTACTCTGTCTTATCCCGCTCAAGCAGGGTCGACGTTGTTCAACCTCATTGTTGAGGTTGATTGGTTTTGGCACATTTTTTACGGCTGGATGCCCTTCCTAACGCCAACGATTCTATTTGAATTAACGTCCCAGATTAGGACGGGGGTTTTACCCTCCATTCGCTAGGAATCGTACCAGCTACCCACATTAACCTCACCCAGCCTGGGTAGGGCCGGAAATGGCAGCCTCACGTGTTTGAATGGAACAGAGTTTTCTTCGAAAAGTCTGCCCCAGCCGGGAGTTGAACTCGGGAACTCTGGACTACGGGCAGTAGTCACAACCATTACGCCACGGAGGCTGTCAATATTAGTTCTAACTAAATCAATAGGTCTTATAAAGGCAGATTCAAAAACAATCTTGCTGAAATTCTTCTAACTCTACTTGTTATTTTTTTATCCTAAGAATAATAATGGATACTTATTCAATAATTCGTAACATTTGAAACTAATATGAATTTTTCATTTTTTGTCTGTTACAGGTAAGCTTAAATCCCATTCCTCTCTCGCTAGAAGTGATGCCTCCCAGATAAGTAGCCACCTTTTTGTACCCTTTTTTATGTGGGTTTAATTTTCACTATCAACATCATTACGTCAAATATAAAATCTTAGGTCTTCATTAGCAAATAAGTAAAACAAAATTGAATTGCAATCCCGGTTAATCAATCGTCGATTTACCTTGATCAAGGAAAAACAAATCTCGAAATTTTCTATTTTGACTCAAATTCAGATTTTAGATAATAAATAATAATACTAATAATCTGCCACCTTTTCATCCATGTAGAAGTTTGACCTTTCTGAAAGTGTGTCGTCTCCACCTTTTGTTGTGTTGAGTTGATTGATTATAAACTACTTACTAGAAATTGACATTCAATTAAAAAATGAAGGTTAAATAGACACTGCATGAATTTACAAAGATTCTAGATGTTTATCAGAAGAATCTATGTTTCATTTGAAAATGACGAGTGAGGAATTCAGTTTTCAGTTATTTTTCATTATGTAGAATGACGTGCAGAATAGAGGAAGCCGGTACAACATATCGCATATCTATTGTGGAAACATGCTAGCTATTGGAACAACATTCTAACTCGGAGTAATTGCGAAACAACAACAACACTCAGAAAGTCAGAACACTCTTAACAACAAGTTATAGACCCGGCAGTCCCGACACAATATACATAGAACATACCTCCAGAGTACAAAATACGACTACGACTGTTAAAAATGTTGTATTTTCATGCTCAATTTCAAATCCTATAGTTCGACTGTACCCAATTTAAGACGTCAAGAAATTTCCGTAACAAATTCTTCACTATTGACCGCTGAAGATCATCAGGCTCGTCCTGTGTTATCTAATAAAGTCGCACAGGTCGCGGACCGGAACCTACAAGTGACATTTCATAACTTCTGTCGCTAGCGCCACTTACTAAATCGAGATAACCCGTCAAATTCTAGATAGCCCAGGCATAGTGAAAGGAATTCGGATTGTGTTGACACAGGAACGGGTCTAGACTGATTTTGGGGAAATGGCTGACAAACAATAATTTCGTACATAACGAATGTTTCGTACACAATAGATATGCGATATGGCTTTTAGAATATCAAAAGCATCTCCACAACAAGGTAGAATTATCTTAGCAGGTGACATATTATGTAATCCAAAATTGTATAAAATAAAGATTAAAATCAAATCAAATCAAATCCTTCAGTACATGGGTATGTGTAATAGACACGCTGTTAATATTCAGAATAAAGAGTATTTTTCGCCAACTTCTCTGTAACTTATCAATGTTTCTTAAACGACCTTTCTTGTGTTATATTGATAAGAATGATAAGTGTTGTTTTGGTATTAATCAGTGCAATAATACTATACCAATACATGTACAACATTTTCATACAAAAAATAATATTATGTGTTTTTTTACACATTTCCTTCCGAGAGTTCGTTCCTGGTTGATATGCCAGGCTGCTGTAATAAGTGTTACATGAAGATCTGGAAGATGAACGCACACTAGATCCAGCTCCACTCAAGAATGCTGCAGAGGATTAAAAGTTCAGCACAAGTTGTAGCAGATGCTGGGCAATTAAATTGAGATAAAACTGGGTATAATTAAATTAGAGAAGGAAGAAATATAGATGAAGTAGATATTGCAGATAAAGTCAAAGAAGAATACGTAGCTAAGTAGAGGTAAAGTCACACTAAAAAGAGATATGTTTGTATGAATCAAGTTAAGGAAGAGGTAGATAAGAATAAAGCGAAAGAAAATTTGAATTTAGTTCAAGAAGAGATGGTAAGGTAAAGATGAGAAAGGAATAATACTTCAAAGTGCTTTTCCGAGTTTTTGATGTAAAATTCTAGAGTCAAATCACCAAGCTGAAAGTTATGAGTCTACTGTTATGTGTCTTGACGATCAAGCTACCGAAGGCGAAAATACGAAGTATCAGGAGCGAACCTAGGGGCATTGGTTAGAAAAGTAATCAATTATCTGAGCATCCCACACAAAAGATCCAGAAAGCCTAAAAGCTCTTAGGAAGTATATAAAGTGTAATTGTCATGCTAATGAGAGACACGGGTAAGAATTATTTAGATTTATTTTATTAAAAGTCCAATTAATTCATTGATAGAAAATAACTGATACTTAATTGACAGTGCTATTATAAAACAGCCATTTACTCAAAGACTCAGACAAGAAATAACTTTTCTTCTCTGAGTAAAGATTTTCTGGCGGAGAAGAAATATACAAACAACAATATGAAAAAATCGTAACTCGAGAAAAACGCCTCTATAAGAAATATTCAACACTGAGTAAAGTATTAAAGCTAAAATAAAACCCTTAAGGAACATTAAAAATAACGCCTACGGTAGATAAATATGCAACAGTAAGTATTACCGCAGATAATGTAACATAATAAATTGCAAGTAATTACATGATTTGCTAGAACTTATGATAGGCACTCGTGATTTGAATGTAATGAACAAGAAGTGAGCCATGTTTTCACCCACACAGGCCAAAAAGTCATCTTGTACTGAGACAGAGTCGGATAGATTGGACGGGTAAAAGTTTTATGCGTCGGTCTCGTTAGCGATTACAGGATGCGGCGAGAACATCAACACTATCAACAGGTAAACAGGACGGAAGATCTTTTAAATAAAGTTATGAACAACTCTCTTGAAAAAGCATGGTTGTGACAGGAGACAGATTGTTGAAAACTTTCCAGGTTGCGTACCGGAGCAAACCAGAAGCCTCTCTTTGAAACTGGAGAAATTCAAGCCAGGAGTCTCAACAAAGCACTCACAGTAATGTTAATGAATTTCCTTGTTACTGACTACAGTGACTACACTCATTTAAATCTCATAAAATGTAGAAATCGAAAGTGTCTCTTTGGGAACCCTGTATAATCTGAAGTATAACTTGAAGTTGATGCGATTAATCACGGCACACACACTGACAAACTATCGGGAAGTATATCTCCGACACTGCGCGGCCTATGATGGACGAGGGACATAAGAAATCCGAGATGTCTAGGAGCAGATTTGTTATCAGAGTAGGATGCATGTAGTTGGGCAACCCAATTCGCAAAGCAACGGACGCTGTTCGGGAATTCCAGTGATGGGGGTGGACCAATCATTGTGATACATTGCGCTCAACTTTCGCTCTGATGCTAATATTCTACTTGGTGGAATAGTACCTTCAAAAATGAGTTTTAAAATTAGAAGCTATTAACCTATCTCGTTTGAATGGCGATCAACGTTCCAAATGCTTCTTAATCCAAAAAATATCAATCGCCATTCAACGAGGAAATGCTGTGAGCATTATGGGCACTATCCCTGATGGCTTGCGTTTCGAAGAGCTGTTTTATATTTAAATAAATACAAAAGTTTCAATGTTTTAGTATGGTTATTTAAATGTACATTACAAATCATTTTGTACGTTTATTTGAACTCGTCATACTTAGGTAACAATGTCATTGGAAAAATCCATACTTGTGTGTATCTCAAGAGACGATAATTTGTTCATAAATATAGCCGGTGGACAGCTATCACGATTTCAACACACCACACAATCAAACATAATACCAGACATTAATGCCACTCGTCAAGGCATACATGGATCCTGCAGTCTTGTCTGGTATTGTGCCATTTCTGTATGTAAAAGGCAGTAAAGTTCTGGTATACCAGAGTATCTCTCTATAGGGAATCTAGATATTCACCACACAATCGTAACTCAGATTCCCGACTTTGCCGTTGTGACCAAAAAAGGTTCTACCACGCTCATAACATGATCGACTCTGAAGAAGTCTGAGATACATTACCGTGCAGAGCGAAAAACAAAAGAACGGTAAATGTAGAGCTTTCATCATATTTTCAGATCACAAAGACTTCATGCTTATGCCATACTGTAGATATTTTAACCGTGATTTCTATAGATTGTATTCATAAAGTTAGTTTTTACAGTGTTTGCTATTTATAGTTGATATTTACTTAAGGATCCTTACTTGTGGAAATCAGATAAGTCTGTCGTGATAGAAAGGTAGCAACAAAGGAGTAGTGTTCAGACCTGGATATTGCCTTGTGACTAGGCGACATTGTGTAGCGAGGGCGTTTGGTTGGTTATGTAAACTGACATGCCAAATGGTCCCTGACGAACTTAGGTGAATGTAGGTCAAAAAGTGACCTCTCAAGTAGGAAGTGAAATATTTAAACGAAAATGTCTAAATTCAACCTACAGGACAATGGATAACTATGATACAAATTAATTACTTCGAGTGTTAGGGAAGCCTTCGTCAATATTATCATTCCAACAACATGGGCTCATACACAAAAAACGTCCATGGTTGCCCAGAACAGATGGAAACATTAGAACAACTTCTTCCAATTTTCATCATAGTGCATCAAGACTATCAAAAACTGTAATTGAATATTGAATACTTAGGATCATGTAAAACCACTCAACATTACCTCTGACGAAGAGCATGACTAGAGGAGACTCATAGTTTTGTATATCTTCTAACACACATACTGGCTTAGGAACAACTTTGAAGCCCATAAAGCTAGAAGGTGACTGACCTTGGCAATTACTTCGCCTCCATGGTTTGGAATTACGTCCGAATGCACTCGCCTGCGACCGGCAACTCCAATAAATCATAATTGCGCACAGTACTTCGTATGGTGATTATGTAAAAAGGAATACTTGAAGACTTGGAAGAAATAGTTGAAGACTAGGAAGAATATTGAAAGAAAACGGTACTCCGATAACAGACATAATCCTTGGACGGTTTCATGAATTTACCAAATCGATAAGTCCGAATTGTTGTCGGTAATTACGTATCCGTACGTGCACAGCTGACCGTACAGATGTTTTTGAGTTACATACCAGTTCTTGAGGAGCAAGTAACATAGATACATAATTTGAACCTGTACTTGTGGTTCATCATGTAGGAATCTAGGACCTCCATACTTGACGGAATGTTGTTCGAACCTATTTATTGTACCACCATGCAGTAAGTTGGATGTCCTTTTTGTGTTAAACTTACTATGCATTTATGAATATTCAAAACAATCCCTATTTAAAACAATTTAAACTTGAAATGATATTTAAAACAATTCTTTGCTTGATATGATTCTCGTAGGTATTTCACTAAACCTTTCAAGCATGTCTAAATTAATTCTTGCTGTATTATTTCATTAAAAGTACCAAACCAAGGATTTCTATTTTTTTTTTTTTTTTTTTCTTCTTCTTCTTCTTCTTCTTCTTCTTCTAATATTTAGCATGCAAACACAGCTCTATTTTATGTTCCTTAACTCTTTCAAACAAAGTAATTTCTTCACAAGATATTAAAAATCAAAGCTGTTAATGCTAAAATTTCTTCATAAGCCTTGAAAAATTCTTCATAGCCTATTAAATCACAGATATAATTGGTGTTATCTGGGAAAAGGATGTAACAATAGGAACTCATGTATCACATGAGTGTTTTCATCAATTACTCAATTTCCTTCGGTAACATAAGAGTATTATGTAAATTTAGAAATCACTTAAAATAGCCCAACATAATGGCAAATAATATTCAATAGAAGTGCACGTGTAATAATGAAGTATACAATGAAGAATCAGGTATACAGGGTGATCCAAAAGTAGGTTACATGTGATTTTGATTCTCTTAATAGAAACCGAACAGTAGGTAATCAAACCTGTTCCTTCTACCCTGAATGTTTTCGAACTTTTGATATTCGTTAATTTCAGTTGAATATTTGCAATATTTTGCCCTTAAGGTATTTTAGCCTAGGTTGCAATTCAGAACATGTGCTATTTTTTAATAAAATCTCAAACGTGAGTTTAATATCTAAATCCTAACCTAATTTTGTAGAATAATCTGTCTCGGAAAATGTCTTTTTTCGTTGTGGCATCAAATTTGGCAGTTTCTCCTCTCATGAATATTTTTCAAATTTATCACTGTTCAAAACAACCCCATTGCTTGATATAATTTTCGTAGAGATTCGATTGGTAAAAATCCCTTGTCTTGTCCAATATAAACGATTTACGCTGTTCGGGTTGACTCTTGCAAATATCTTCAATGACCCTGTATAACTATCCTAACATCCAGTCTGAAAATTAAGATGTTTGCATGGATATCGATTACATCTTCTCGCACCACCATTAATCATTTTACACTCTCGATGATTATTTACATTTGTGAAAGTGTTCATAATTATTGGCGTACGGCTGGAGTGGAGATTAGCATGTTCAAGACAGACCAAATATTATCTTTTTTTTTTTTTTTTTCTTCTAATTAGGCGCTTTAACTCTGTGTTGCAACAGGTCGTTCGCGCCGACTACCCCTTTTTAAATCATGTCATAAATACCTATTTTAATAAGATAAAGCAATAGATAGTCAACGCACTCCACAGAGTCAGAGAGCGCAGGAGGAATAGGGAACGAATCACGGATTTGTGAATGTAAAGGACAGATCAGAATGTGTCGGACAGTAAGATACTCTCCGCAATCACATAAAGGCTGAGGTGTTCTCTTGAATAAAAAACTATGAGTTAGCCTTGTATGGCCGATTCTCATGCGTGTTAAAATAACTTCTTCAGTGCGGGTATTTCTGCTACTGGAACTCCATTCATTGACACTGGGTTTGATCAGTTTCAATTTATTAGTATTTGAAACCATGTCCCAAGAAGATTGCCATTTGGCTTTTACGATTTTACTTATAACGGGTTTAAAGTCAAGATCAGAACATAACCTTATAGGTGGTAAATTGGTATTGGGGTGCTTAGCAGCATGATCAACAGTGTCGTTACCAACGATTCCCGAGTGAGATGGGCACCATAAGAAGGTAATTGACTTACCACAACTAACCAGATCAGTCCAAGTTTTATATATATTAGATATTATGGGATTGTCAAAATCAACATTGCTAATAGCATTGAGAGAACTTCTGGAGTCAGAAACTATTAAAAATTTGTGTGAGGGTAAAAATTTCAAATTTTTCAAACATAATAATATGGCAATAAGTTCGGTACTATAAACAGAGTTGACACTATTTAGCACAAATGAAGAGACGTACTTATTAATGATGTACGCACAACTAGTGGAATCAACAGATTTTGATCCATCAGTATAGCATATGATAGAATCAGCATACTTGGAATTAATAGTTTGAGAAAAGTGTTGTTGAAAAACAACATCGGGAACATTGACTTTTTTTCCCAAGTTCATGCAATTATCAATTTGAGGAAGATTGACTGACCACGGAGGAAGATGTTTAACATATGGTGCAAAATCACTTGAATTTATGAAATTCATGAAAGCAGTGATTTCTTTAAATCTAATACATAGAGGTTTGGGCTTGTTCCCAGGATACTTTTCAATGTCTATATTGGATTGAAAAAGGACTTTTTGTACAGGATTGGAAGGGCAACAGCCAACCTTCGATACATAATTCATTGTAAGCTTAAGTCTTCTCAAACTTAGGGGAAGGACGCCTGATTCAACATGAATGCTTGGTATGGGGCTCGACCTTAAGGCACCAGTAGCTACTCTGATTCCTGAATTTTGAATAGTATTCAACTTGTTTAAAACATGGTCTTTGGCAGCACCATATACAATACACCCATAGTCAAAAATTGGAAGGACATAAGATTTATAGAATTTGAGAAGAACAGAACGACGAACACCATATTTTTTGTTCGAGACTAATTTAAGAGCGTTCAGAGCTTTGATTGCTTTGTCTTTTGTATAGTTTACATGAGTAGACCAGGACATTTTACTATCCCAAAAGAGACCGAGAAATTTGGTTTTGTCCACAAATTTCAAAGGAATACCATCATAAAAAATAGGAAGAATACATAGGTTTCTGGACCTTGAAAAATTAATACACACAGACTTAGAAGGGTCCGACGAAAAAGTAAGTCCGTTAGCCTGAGACCATTTCAAAACATCGTTCAACGTAGTTTGAAATCTACGTATAAGGGTGTTAATATCTTTACCTCGGATGGTGAGGAGAAGATCGTCTATAAACAAAAGACGCCGAACAGGTAACTTTATTACATCCAGTAAATCGTTCATGAAGACAATAAACAGTAAAGGACTCAGAGACGAACCCTGAACTATACCATTTTCAAGAGAAAAAGTGTTGGAAAGAACACCATTAACCTTTACTCTTATTTTCCGATCTTTTAGAAAGTTATAAATAAACCGTAACATGAATCCATCAATTCCAAAGCTTTGCAACTTTGTCAGTATTTTGAAACGCCACGTCATATCAAAGGCTTTTTGGACATCAAGAAATGCAGCCAAAGTATTTTCTTTATTGGCAAAGCCGTGGGCAATTTCATTTTCAAGATAAACTAAGTTATCAACGGTGGACCGTTTTAAACGACCACCGCTTTGATAAGGGTTTAGCAAAGACTTATTTTCAAGGGTCCAAAACAATCTTTTGTTCACCATTTTTTCAAACACTTTACTGGTGCAATTCAAGAGCGAAATTGGACGGTAATTGCCTGACACTAGGCGGTCTTTTCCAGGTTTAAGAAGTGGCACAATAATCGCCTCATTCCACGATGAAGGAAATACACCCGAAGACCAAATCAAGTTATAAAAATCGAGGAGTTTCATCAGAGCAACGAAAGGAAGATTCTTAAGAAGAATGAAAGAAATGCCGTCAGGACCGGCAGCCTTGGAAGTACAAGACTTCAGAACGAAAGTTAGCTCATGATAAGAAAAAGGACAATTGTATTCATTAAGTTTTGAAAAATCAAAAGTGATAGGACTACTTTCACAGGAAGATTTGTGAGAAAGAAAATCAGGAGAGTAATTCATATTTGAAGAAACACTAGAAAAGTGTGAACCCAGAATATTAGCTATTGAAGGCGAATCAAATGAGAGGTCTGAAGAATTCAACGGATCCTGTAAAGCAGAGATATGTCTTGGAGTATATTTACCCCTCAACTTACCCATTCTATGAAACATTTCAGCAGGCCTGACAGAGTGATCGATAGATCCTACAAAATCAGACCAACCTTTTTGTTTCTTCGATTTGATAAGTCTTCTGGAAATGGCGCGTGCACGCATAAAGGCTATTTTGTTATCTAGGGTGGGATGACGTCTAAGAGTTCTAAGACATTTCCGCCTCTTTTGAATGGCGACTTTAATTTCGTCGTCCCACCAAGGAACCGGCAGACGATTTGGTGGAATCATTTTTTCAGGTATAGCAACATCTGCAGCATTCAAGATATTGTAATTGATCATAGAGAGGACAGCATCAATATCTTCATTATTATTAGTAATAAAATCAAAATCTATTTTCTCTTTGAACAAGTCCCAATTTGCCTGATCATAATTCCAAATTTTTTGAGAGGGGTTTGAAATTTGAGATGAAGTAGAAGGACTAAGATTGGAATAAGACAATAATATTGGGAAGTGGCCCGAAAAGTACAAATCTTTCACAATATTCCATGATATATCAGGGTATATTGAAGTGGAACAGAAAGCAAGGTCAATGGAAGAGTGAGACAGGTGTGTGAGACTGTAGTAAGTAGCGTCCCCTGAATTCAGTAGGTGCACGGTACTGTGATTCAAAATAAATTTCTCTATCTCCTTACCTTTAACATCCAGTCTACAATCACCCCATAAAGGATTGTGGGCGTTAAAATCGCCTAAAAAAATAAAAGGAGATGGCAACTGGTTCTTTAAATTGGTTAGATCAGATTCATCGTAATGAGACTGAGGAGGAAGATAAACATTACAGATACATATTTGTGTAGAAATATTGGGGATTTTCACTAGAACAGCAACACATTGAATGTTGGTTGTTAGATTAATTTGTTTAGAATAACAAGTGTTATGAACAAAAATACAGACTCCACCACTAGCATTATTACCATGGACATAATCATGTCTATAGAGATCAAAATTTTTCAATTTTGGGTTTTGAGAACTCGTAAGACGAGACTCTTGTAGACATATAATATAAGGGGATACGTTACGTACAAGGCATTGAAGTTGATCAAGATGATTTACAAGTCCATTAATATTCCATTGTAATAAAATATTATTCATACTTTACTGAACTTTACTGAACGGAAACATTAAATTAAAGAATTTATGAAAAAAAAAAAAAAAAAACTACTCATAACTTTATACAGCTCATATTATATGAAAATGATAAATATATTGACACCATCAACCAACATTAGTGCAGTAAGGTCAAGAGAAAAAAAAAAAAAAAAAAAAAAAAAAATTGTCATAGGTTTCATAGTTTTATTCATGATGAGAGGTAAACTCGACAACCTCAGGGGCAGGCAGAGTCAAGGATCGGGTCTAGGTCTCCATCACATAACAACAGTATTTTATAGTAATTGCACTCTATGGTCTTTGACCAAAGGGTGAGAGGTAGTCCATAAGGATTAAGGATCTACTTTTTAGAGTCAAACGGCGACCATGCCTGACAGTATAAACAGAGGTTCTCGTCATCCTCTGGGGGCAGTAGTATACATGAAGTCTGTGTAGCATGGAGACCATCACCACCAAGACACAAAATAATCTTCTCTTATACTTTTGTATAGAATATAGATATAATAGAATTAAATACATTATGATACTAGTGACAACTTGAATTGAATTGAGAACAGGTTTGGATAAGACATGCAGAATGAGGGTTGATATGTGGAAAAAATGAGGCATATAAGGGGAAGGAGCTAGTTATAAGGTTGTGAGGAAGGAGAGGATGAGATAAGATTAGGAAACAAGTTCATGTAAAGGATAGGGGAAAAAAAAAAAAAAAAAAAAAAAAAAAAAAAATAGGATGAATAATATTTTATTTAGGTTTGAGATGGAGGAATTACAGGTGTATCTGCAAGGTCATCTAATGACGCTGAGGAAATACTTTTTGACAGATTTTTAAATCTGTTCCTGATTTTGGAATTGTTAATGAGGGCATCACTGGAAGAAATTTTATTTAACAAGGAACATACATCAGAAGGAGTCATATTGTATTGAGATCTGATAATTGCAATCTTCCTCTTCAGTACCTGATTTTTCATATCTTCGATAAGATTGAGAAAAACCCCGGGGTCTACGGACGGATCAATCCTTTTAATAATAGGGATGAGGGATTGTAGATCATTACTCTGTTCAACACACATTTTCTTATCACTTTGGGAATTTTCAGGGGATGTGCTACTTACACGCTTCTTACTTTTTAATGCTCCACTAGAGGGGCTAACTTCGGGTGAAATCAACATTTCTTCATCCGACTCGGAATCAAGGTCTTTAGGTACTTCAGAATCAATAATATTCTGCACCTCCGTGGGTACAACAACAGCGGCTGATTCAGTTATTGAATCAACTTTAGCTATGACATTACCTTCAACAGGCAGCACAGGATCAGTATTTATCACAGGCCCGGGGAGGGCTGGAAATGAGGCAACAGGGAGAGGGGAGAAGCGGTGACATCAGTTCGACTAGCGAAAGACGGAAGAAAAACACCAGTCATAGAATGATCCTGGGACTGGGAAGGAGGCATTCCAGACTGAGAAATGAAAGGATTGGAACTTTCAGTACCAGCAATAAGTCTGTCCTGAGCAGGAGTAGCGGAATTTTGACAATTCTTCATGAGATGTCCTTCGCCGTGACATCTATAACACTTTACTTTGTCAATAACAATAAATATTTTATAAATTACATTATCATGGCACAGAGTAATGAAAGGAGGCAAGTCTTCTACATTGTCAACCATCACAGTTCTACGAAAACCAATGAGGTGACAGAAACGACCATTACGTGAACCGAGATTCACGAACTTAATATCTGAAACAACCTTTGTGTACTTAGACAGTTCATTGATAAGTAATGACTCAGAAATACTAGGTTCAACATTACAGAGGAACAATTTGTGACCATTGTCTACTAACTTACGTACAGTAAGAAGCTTATTGTCAATTACTAGTTGGGGATGATGCTCATATAATTTCAAGACCTCGGCCTCGTTGATTAAATAAAACTTAACCAAGTCATTGTTCTTGCCAGCAAAGACCATTTTATCGTCACCGACTACATCTCCCACCGCACACAAGTACTTATCCAGGGGGATAGAACTGTCGAACGGTAGCGAAAATCCGCACTCCTTAGAAAGGTACAAAGAGTCTATCTTGGGAGAACTTGGTTGAAAACCATTCTTGTTATAGCCTTGCCTAGGCATGTAAGAAACACGGTAGGAGGAAGGAAGATTTCTCTTTAAAATATTGGAATAATTATTATTATTACTATGCATCATTATATTTTTAATAAAAAGACGAAAGTAAATACGTAAGGAATCTGTAAGGTAAAGGTAAAGGTAATTATTTGACAGAAGTAAAACACTTCGTTAAGGAAAACACTAATCGGAAGTAAAACACTCCGGTAAGAGAAGCACTGGTGCTAGAAAAACACCTAGAAGATAATGAGTCCAGCTAATTGAAAGCTGGAATATAAGATATCAGCTGGAGTAAACATTTTATTAGTAAAGGAAACAAGAGTAATGTGAAATAATATCGTAAAGGCCAGTGATTATGTAAATTTCGAAATGAATCGAATGCTAGTTTACCACTCTAGCAGAAGGAAAAACAATATTATGTTGCCATGGCAACCAAAAATTTTCGAAAAAGAAAGTTCGATATGATCGACTTTAAAATGGTAAAGGAACAGGTAAATACATCACATATTGACACCGAATTTTACAAAAAGAACAAAAAACGTTATTCCAAGCACTATGCAAAAAATCACAATCAAGCTCGCCGGGAGGCGAGCGCTCGTCAAGTAGCGCCAGCCACCCGGCCTATATTAACACGAAACAGAGTTTATATGTATTTTGTTTTATTGTTTTCGCCCACTTAACGCTAACTTTTATCAATTTTTATTTCAAATTCGTAATGAGACGCGAAAATAGATTGTGTTTCACGAAAGCGCGAGGTTCCTACGTACAGTTAAAGTCGTTTACTGGCCACGCCGAAAATCTTGAATTTCATGAAATTATTCATACGGGTTTTTTTTTTTTTTTTTTTTTTTTTTTTTCAGACCAATTTTCTGTCAAGGGTACAGCAACGTGTGCTTATCGTGGAAAGACGTGAGATACGTTTTTGAAAAGGGAATTTTCATCTCTGCATACCTTTTATAGTTTCAAGTATTTATTTTTTATAGGATAGGAGATATGGCCTTCTAAAATAAAACGGGAAAGTTGCACAGAGCCGCCCCTGGTTATCTTGGAGCTGCGATTGTGGTATTTTTCGAAAGGCCTTATCATAGGAAAAAATATAAAAATATAACTAAAGTATTACACTGGACCAAACTTGAGTTATACCCTTTGAAAGGAATACTTATTATGGAGCCCAGAGCCGTCTATTATTATCCTAGAGTTGTATTTCTGGTGTTTTTAGAAAGGTCTAGTCAAAGGGAATGAGATCACTTAATTTCAGATGGTTGAAACAAGTAGAAAAGTATTTAAAGCCATCTAAAGGATTATCTAAAATGAACCCTGGAGCCACGCCTATTTATCCCAAGTTGATGACTGAAGGTTCTTTCTAAATGTCTAATTATGTAGAAATATACTACGATGTAAATAAAATGTTAGAAAAATCAGCGACAGTGTGAGACATAAAAATTAAAAACTGAAATAAGATTTATGAGAGTATCAAAAAATCTTCGCCTCACATAGAACTTAAAATATGGGTGGGATCCAGTCATCTTTGCTTCACCCAAGCTGCCAGCAGACTGAGTTATCAGTTAGGGAATAATAACGTTTTATAACTTCATTCAGAGATTTCTACATCAAGAGGTAAACTAGGTCTAATTATGAGAAGTGTATAAAATATTGGCCAGTAAGAGGTAAAATATTGATTAATATAGATCAAAACAATGATAAATTATAATAAAATATTATGTATTGAGCAGTCTCTGTGGTCGTCGACTGGTGTAGGTAAAACACAAAGTTTGCAAGGTGACCTGGGTTCGAATCCCGGCTAGGTTTAATTTTTTTTTTACTCTGTACTTTGGATGTCCGGTTTTCTCGTGAGAAAAAAAAACAGTAGTTGGTAGTTTGAGTCAACCTCCTATGACCGTTTAATTTCGAAAGAAGTGAGTATGGTTTAACTCGATCAACATTGATTTCTCACAATCTAATTATCCATCTACCTATGTATGTAACATTGTAACATGATATAAGTTGCATTTTTTGTCCAATCGAGCTGAAATTTTCAGGGTATATTCCATGGATATATGCTTGCTTATTAATTTATAATTATTAAATGTATTATCTAGTATAATGTCTCACTTCTTCTGTTTATAACCTACCAACTGATTATGCTGAATTGACACCATGTTTAGTAACTCGATGTTAGGCAAATATATGGGTCAACATTTCTTAGAGCCATAGTAAGAGGCAATTTTGGAACATACAATAATACTCGGCACTTTCATTTCCCTCTTTATTTTACCAAGATCGAAATTCCATCTACCTACCATGTACTTAGGTACATATTATAATTAAAATTGTATTGTAAACAAAACCACTAAACAAAGTTGTCTGTTATTTAACGAGTTCATAACTAATTTTTCAATACAAGGTTAAAACACTAGTTGATTATTAATGAATTATTGTTAATGGATTTTAAGATTAAATAGGTATATTTTTTTCTTCATTATTACTGGTTGAAGTTCCACAAAAGAAGCACCAATTATCACACCAACCTCATTTTAAAACGATTGTGACCAGTTGATTGTATTTGGTTTTAACGTCCTGATTTGAACTAGTCAGGACGTGGGGTTTTACCCTCCATTCGCTGGGAATCGTTCCAGCTACCTACATTTAACTCGCCCAGCCTGGGTAGATTCCAGACTCACGTGTTAAGAGGGGAAAAAAATATTATAGGGCAGTAGTTACAACCATTACGCCACGGAGGCTGGCCACTGACAACTGACAGTCTAAATAAAGCATTTATTTTGATCAATGCTTTTGTATTATGAATCGTAAATTACATAGATCTCATTCAAAATTTACAAATATGTACCTACATTATAAATATAAATAAAAAAACACTGCTAATTATGGACACAATACTTCCTCGTGATTGTTTCACATTGTATACACCTGGCAATTTTGATTTTTTCGACTAAATCACTTGTATCTTCAAAACCGCTTAACCGATTTTCTTCAAATTTATTTTACGTATATGATAGAATACTATTTTTTCTACATTCTAGTTATTTTTGTTCACAAATTCATACTTAAATTAAAAAGGTGCAAGCCTTATTTTTAATAAATGTATCTTTTTATTTCTTGATTGTGATGATGATGATAATAATAATAATAATACATTAACATTAATAGTAATTTTAAATAAAAATAAAATCTAGCTTACTAGACTTTTAAAATGGAACTTGGAGTTCAAGACCTCATTAAAGGCTAAGCATCAATTTGGTATTTTATTTAGTTTGGTTGTTAGGTGGTATTCTAATGACAAGACTTTGTCCTCCACAGTTAAAATAATTTAGACAAATCTTATTACTATACTTACTATAGATAAGGATAACGTACCCGAAAAGTATACCCAAAAAAATACCGGGTACATTTACAAAAGTACCCGCACCAGGTACATAATAAAATTAGGTACCCGTACCCATACCGGGTACAAAATTTTGCTAGGTACCTGTACTCGTACCGGGTAAACACTGGCGACAGTATAACACACTGGATCCGCATACCGTACTGGGTACCGATTTTATGAAATACTCGGTATTACACTGGGACCGAGTACCGACGTATCGTACGTAGTAGGCGGGTACCGTTTTTATTAAATACTTGGTATTACACGCCGAGGCCGGGTACCATACCGGGTACCGGTTCTATGAAATAATCGGTATTACAATAATACCCATCTCTAGAACTGGGTACAGCAGAGAGAGGTACTTCATTATTCCGATATTATCTATGAATAATATTCAGGCTGTCGGTGTCCTAATATTTTTCTTTTTGTCTCGTAGAAACAAGTCTTCTATTTGAAACTTCTTTGTCAAACAATTGGACGGTTTAGGGAAATGTACATTATTTAATTCAGGTTATAAAATAGGAAGTGGAGCTTCTAATCTATTGAAACACTTGAAACTAAAACACCCAACAAATTTTGTGAATCGAGATTCGTCTCCTGTAAACATTCTGAATGCAAAATTGTGAGATTTAGTTAGTGTACGGTGCTTTTGTACTTGGTTCTTGAGTGATTACTCGAATCCACTTTTCCATTTACATCCGCTCGCAGAATCTCAAAAACCAAGTACAAAAGAACCTCGGTAAATACTCGGTACTTTTATGTAATCGATTACTGAAGTACCGGTTCTATGAAATACTCGGTATCAACTATCTCTAATTATTGCCAACAATACTGAAACGGGGTACTTTTCTGTTAATGAATCTAGCAGTGGGTTTCAAAATTTGAAAAGATCAACAAAATTGCTGAGCGCTATCTAGTGCCACTCAATAAGGAATACACCTGTTATCTCAAAATTTCTCCTCTCTCCAGCAAGTACCGTAAAATATTCTTTCAGCATCTTTTCAAAGTTTTTTTTCTATCATTTTTTTTTTCTCCTTGAATTAAAAGATCAACATCCTTTAATTAAAAGTCTTTTTTCTTTTATCTGTTGATTGTTGACCAGTTTTTATTTCATCTATCATATGAAAATCAATTAAATCAAAAAGTAGTGATATCCCCCAAAAAACACTTCGTGTAAAAATAGTCGTCAAGTGTTGGAATGATTAAAAAGAACTGATATCAAAAACGTCAATTTTCTATGTTTGAAGGAAATATTTTTCACGTAATAAGTCTCTTGATAATTCAACCAAAATAATATCCTCACAACAACAATACACCTTCGAGCAAACTTCGATTTGGTATTTTGAGAATTTAACCAAAAAGTAGCCACACAACAAAACAATGCTCTTGTAAGAACAATCTTGCATAATTACAGAACCACGTCCTTGACTGCACACTGTTTTGTTCTGAAATGTATGTGAAGTACGTTGCTAACAAAACAGTGTGCAGTAGTCAAGGACGTGGTTATGTAATTATGCAAGATTGTTCTTACAAGAGCATTGTTTTGTTGTGTGGCTACTTTTTGGTTAAATTCTCAAAATACCAAATCGAAGTTTGCTCGAAGGTGTATTGTTGTTGTGAGGATATTATTTTGGTTGAATTATCAAGAGACTT
The DNA here is from genome assembly GCA_024516035.1 of Bactericera cockerelli. Taxonomy (NCBI): domain Eukaryota; kingdom Metazoa; phylum Arthropoda; class Insecta; order Hemiptera; family Triozidae; genus Bactericera; species Bactericera cockerelli. The sequence goes on from CM044959.1 coordinate 37,016,859, forward strand.
ATTACGTGAAAAATATTTCCTTCAAACATAGAAAATTGACGTTTTTGATATCAGTTCTTTTTAATCATTCCAACACTTGACGACTATTTTTACACGAAGTGTTTTTTGGGGGATTTTTGACACTCAAAAACCTACTGAATTTTTGAAATGAAAACAGGAGAGAAAAAGAGCGAACTGCACAGGAAAACTTTACAACGGGGAATGCAAATATTATCTTAAACGGTAACCGTTCATTGATTATTGCTATTAAAATGCCCAGAAGATTTATTTCCAATGGTATTGAGTGGAGATTAAGTTCTTTTAAACATAGCTTGATCACTTTTTGATTTATCCTTTGCTCAGTGAGGGTAGTTTAAAATGTAAATATTTTAGTTTTATAAGAAACCATGGTACATATTAGTACATACTGAATTTGTATTCATAATGTGCATCCTCATAATAAGCTAAGCGGCCAAATAAACGATGCAATTGTCTTGTTTTTGATTGAGTCGTAAAAGCTCTTTTTATATCCTTAAACCAACCTTTAAATGTCCTTTAAAACAATGTAGACGAAAATAATTATAATATAAACATTGGTGATGGTGGAAACTTGTCAGTATTGAGGGATGTAATATAACCACCAGCCATCATACCTTACATTCAATTATTCTAGTTATTATATTTTTTGATTATGATATAATAATTATGTACGTAGATGAAAGTCCATGTCTTGGTTCTTAATTAAACTCGGTCTCTATATTCTCATCTGAATATTGTGGAGCCACTCTGTATGGTTCTATATGGTCACCACCATGGTGTAGGTACCAGAGATTACAGCGTCCTTACCCATGATCTCATCCGATATTGGAAGAACTTTCATTCCATCAAATTGGTCATCGAGTGGTTTGCTCCTTTCCTCGAGTGCTTGTAGAGTTTCTAAGTCAATGTGTGATTATGAATTTTATGATGATTTTTTTTATCATATAGATTTCATTTAGTACCAATACTTCGTATCGTTTTATGGTGGCATGTTGGTCAATAGATGTCTCTCAATAAGTAGTCTGTTATATAGTTTGCCCGGCAGTTTTTTCTATAGTTGTCTAATTTTGAAAGTTAGGAATGTCACTAGGTACTGATTCAATGATTTTATTGCAGATCAAGAGTGTATCCTATCCGATTCCGTTTTAATAATAATATGTTGATTTTAGTACTTAAACTGTGTGTACTTTCATTTACTGATAGATATGGTACATACATTTAGTCGGGTTTTTTAATTTGTCTTGTCTTAATATGTCACTCTTAATTTCTATTTGCGTTTGTTAAATTATCTCTTCTCAAAAGGACATCGAAGACATTCTCACCATATTAAAGTTGGCTGTGCATTGTCCAATCTCCAAGACCTCTTCCCACTCTCAGTCTGAAAACAATGAGCTCTCACTTTTCCGACACTATCTAATTTGTTTTTAATTTATGCTCAATGGCCATGGGGCTTTGTTAGCAAACATCAGCCACCTTATGAATAATGAACTCACGAATCCCAATGCTAATCCCGTCACTTGAGAACGATTTGCATGGAAGTTCACATGCTAAGTGTGGGCGTAACTTCATTCAGTGAGCAGATCCAAGAGCTCTGTAGTGTTTAGCAAGAAGGTGAGAATTGGTACTTGATGCAATTGTAAGGTTCTTGATGTCATGATTAATTAAACAAGATGATGATGGATGGATGATATGTACAGAACTACAGAAGAGAACCACCAGGCTTGAAATCAAAAATCAGTTAGAGGGATCTATCGAGTCTTAGCTCGAATGAAATCTTCTTGTGAAAAATCCTATCAAGTGATTAACTTATATTGAAACAGTATCTTCATCACAGTTTGTCAAATGTATGTACCCTTTCTAGTTAATTTCAAGCCAAACTTGAGCAATTTAATTATAAGATATCATTTTCTGTTGAGGTTATAACAAAGGTGCCAATTTGGTACATTTGGTTTGTTAACATGTAGTTCCAAGAGTAAATGCCATCATAAAGTTAATACAATCTCTACAACCGCGTTCCAACTATACTTCGATCTAAGGTTTTGGTACCACGTCCACCAACTGCCCCTGACTCTAATGAAATACTCCACGAATGAAAAATGATCACTAATGACAAGGGCGTTCTTCCACTTAGTACCAAGTGAGACGCTCAACGCGTGAATACAGGTAGCAAATCAAGCGATTCCGCCGAGCACTAATCATCCAGCGATGATTGGGTCTTGTGTTCCGATGCGATTTGGATCAAGGATTTTCGGGTTTTCATCAACTTTCTCGATAATATCTTCTTTGTAAACTCAGAAGAACAATTCAGTTTTGTTCTTGTGGATTCTGAATTAACCTGTCTTTGTTTTACTTATACTTTTTTATAATCGAAATTGGCTTGAATTTGGAAATGTCCTGTAGATAAGGTTCCAAGAGATAATTCAGCACCAAAATTTGGTACTAGGTCAATTTAAGTAACTCAACCTGTGGCTTTTTTCAAAGCCACAAGTTGTTTTCAGAAGAACGTGTAATGTGTGCCAATATATCGGCACACTAGTTTCATTTTGTTTTGCTACACTTAGATAATTTTGTTAGTTCTTGTTCGTGTTAAATTTGAAGGTAAAAAAAAAATAAGAATCTTAATTTCAGATCAGCTAGCTTAGAGAGATAGACTTGATCCTTGAAAAATGAAGCTTATAGATTCGTGCATCCAATCAAACAATAATAGCTCACAGATTGTCGAAAAGATTTCTCCAAATCATTATCAGGTGGTCGCGCTAACCACGAGAGCAAGGCTTTCTGACCATAGATTTCGGCGTGAATTACCAACTTTTCACGAGTCCAATTTACCAGTAAGTACTCGTCGATTTGATAATGCACCTCGAAACTAGACCATGGAGTGAAGCAGTGAACGAAAGAAAAAAGTGTATCGTAATCTATCTGAAACACTTGAAAATCGTGACTTGAAATCACCACAGCCAGAGCACCATGCCTTATGCAACAGTTGCTCTGTAGTGAGCTTGCTAGTTAAAGCCATTCAATGACCTTGGAGTCTGCCGGGCATACACTTTACAGAATTGTGAACAATAAATAAGAAGAAGATGACCAAAAATAGACACAATGCTATTCCTTGTTCGTACTGTCGTTAAACGTACAAAGAAGTCGTAAAAGAAGATGAAATAATAAGCTATGTGCTCATCGTAAGATTTGTAACACACAAAGAAAACGACAAACAACAGTGGCATTATTCGCAAAGGTGATAAAGAACGTTATTTCCCTTCGACATCAACATATACATCACAGCATGGAATTTGACAAGGATTTTAATGGTACCCTGGGTTTGATAGATGGTACCCTGGGTTTGATAGCACATGTGTTGTTTTATTCGTCACAGTATTACTACTTGAGGTTTTGAGCATTTATTTTCCTTTAGCAAGATCTCTGAACCTTGCCCAAGACTCAGATTAAATGCCGCTACTGGAACGCAGACATATTCTGAACTCCACCAGATTTGATAGCTTTGTCGTTTTGCTGTAGTAAGATGGACCGGACGGACGTTTAGTTATTCAAGACTTTATTATGCACAGAGATCTTATCAACAGAATCTCCTGCTTTAAATGCACTGAAAGATGTTAATAGAAATGTCTAATGTCCAACTTGGCGACAATAGTACTACAGCCAGACAATTTTGATGGGTGGTTGGTGACTTGAAAACTTCTATGCTGGGAGATTTTATCAACATAATGGCTGATGACAAGAAACGAACGAACAAACAAAGTGATGAAAACTTGAGCACTAGAAACTTTATCATCATTACATCCAGCTAGCTATTCTTCCAAAATGGAAATTCATGTTTCTTAATAATCTTAATAATAATAATTAACTAACAAAAAAAGATTTATCAGTTTATTTAATAGTTTTTAATTTATCTGTATTTATCTAATTTGAGTATGTTTGGGCACTTGCAGATATTTTAGGCACTTGTGCTGATGTCCTTTGTCATTAATTATGAATCAGTAATATATAAAAGTTGTACTGATTTTCTATTCCCATTTATCACGAACTGTCATGGACATAACCCTGACAAAGCTCATTATTATTATTATCCTTTTTCAATTAACTTGTTTTTAATAGTCTCATTAATTCATGGGTGGGTTTTATTTTATTGCTATGAATCATAAACTTTTTCTTTTCCATATTTCCATTTGTCTCTTTTATTGTTCATGTTGCCATTCCACGCTATCTCGCTGAATAGTTCTCAATAATCAATATCAGAAATAACAACCTCTTAATTATAAACATCTCTAATGCCACATTTATAAAACTCGGTTTTGCTATCACTGTTTTATTGTACACTTTTTTCTTTTCTTATCTTTTTACATGGTGGCATCTAAGTACTAATGGATTCAATATCTTTCATTATTATTCAATGTTGTTTGCAATGCGAGCATCTGATACATTCTCGCTCAGTCCACTGTCCACCTGATGATTATATTGGTGCCATGAAGCGGTACAATGTGATCTTATCTTACCCGTGGTTGCAGTGTCCCTTGACAATGTGCTGACCAGATGTTTGACCTTGGCAAATACAAAAACAGTAAAACGCACTCATTATTCACGGCCAAACAGTTGAAACTATAAACATCAAAATGCGGCATGACTTCATCGCAAAAATAGTTGCTTCTGATGCATATTAATTGAGATAACTGCGGTGGGATTAGAGCTGTGTTTCATGCAAATGGCATGTGGAGAATTGAACGTTATAATTAGTTTTTTCCTGTTCAGACCAACATGGAGGATTGGGTTCCTGTTGGCACTTGTTCTTTCCCAGGTATTGCATGGGTTGAACAGGGCCTCCGGAACCAGTGTTCTTCCATGTTTGTATCACACGTGATAAATGACCTGACGATAATCATATTTCTTTATTTTTCAAGCCTTTAGAAAATCTAGTTATTCTGCATGTGATTTTGTCTATGATAGTTTTAAACTGTTATATAGTTGATGTGCTAACAGTTTTCCACTTAATACATTAATAATAATTCCATCCCCTGGATAATTTTACCAATATGGCTTTTAACACTTGACTTGTATTTTCAACATGTCTCTTTGTAAGGCTAACTTCATATCATTCCATAACCGTAAGACCCACACAAGATAGTATCTCTGTAGTATGTCTTTTTTTTTTTTTTTTTTTTTAAGTGGGGTTTAACGTCGCTTTCAACTGCCATGGTCATATCACGACGGGGGTTTTACCCTCCATTCGCAGGAAACTCACAAACCTGCTACTCACATTGACCTCACCCAGCCTGAGTGGGGCCGGGAAAAGCCAGCGTCACGAGAATTAGAATTTGAATGGTCACCCATCCAAGTCTTAACCTCGCTGGATGTCGCTTAACTTCGGTGTTCTGAAGGGAACCGGTGTATTCAACATGCCATCGACGCTGGCTGTAGTATGTCTTGTAGTAAAGGCAAGAGTGATTGCTTCATACAATAGGTATGAAATGAGACATAACTGTCAACACTACAGGTCCGAACGGTCAGAATGCTTTACGGCGATACTCGTTACGGTCGACTGTCCACATTTGGTCATATCTCACGTTTGCCTCATCTCAGGCTCAGACCGACCATCGAAACCTGGGAATGGATTGCTGAATTTCCATATGAGAACGATAATATGCGACGACTTCTGAAGCTACTTTTGGGTTGGGTCAAGATGTTTGGAACTTGAAAATCATATGGTGCAAATAGGTCACTTTTGCTTTCAACATAACATTTACGATCGAATTAAACGGAATAAGTTGCAGGATGGAAAAGGGTTCTTGCGTTACAAAGTTCAAGATATTTACTTGCGTTAAACGTCAATCTCATTTGGATATTGCTCAAGAACTTCAGCTGCACAGAGTTCATAGTAGATACAAATGTTTTTCTTTTCTTCGACAGAATGATTGTTTAATAACATAATAGACACTTTGACACCCGAGAAATCTATTTCACTAGTGCAATTAGATTGTGTAAGGGAGTAATGGTTTTCCAACTTAACATTTAGAACACGAATAATTAAAAAGTGAGCTAAATCTTTACCAACTCGAAATTGGTTTCACCTTTGAACCAAAGAATGCCCTGAAAACAAATGAATATTCGCTTGTTGTCTCTATTTCACCGCCCTACTGACCTACTTAGCGATTTGGTTTGGAAAAGTGTCAATAATTTCATCAATGTCAACGCGAATCGGAGCAATTATGTATGAAGTCACCTAAACGTAAAGAAATCTAACATTTTTTCTAGTTTGAATAAATGAAATGAGAAATATCGAAGTTTAAGATCCATCATGGTATATGATCAGAAGTGTCGGAACACAAATCTCGTGGGCTCGATTGATTTCTCGATCGAAAACTTCTTTTCCTTCGTGTTGTTTTGCAAGATTAAAATCATGTTTGTTTTCAATTCCGTCAGTGTGTCAAAGTGTCTTACCAATCACACTGGACAACAATGCCATGTCAAAACTCGTCACAAGTCACATACACAAAGGATGTCAGGTTATATTGTTCTTGTGATTGATCAAGTCAGATAGGAGAGCAGCAGATGACCTGTGGGTAATGTTCTTGATCGTTGATAGGCTGATACATCACTAGATCCTTTCTATCAACACAATGGTCGTAGGAGTTTGTTGTTTTGACAAGCAATAGAACTAACATCTACATTCCTGCCTGTAAAGTAGATCGCTTGAATGTTTGTTTTGTTGTTTTTATTATGTGCATTGATTTCTTTTCATATCAACTTTTGTCTGATATGGTCGGATTAGCTAAAAATGCATATTTTATCTTTTGACTCGTCTATTAATACTTGAAGTTTATCACTTTTTGAAGTCTAAAAGCTCAATGTTATTATTTTATTGCTTCTTTGATTAATTAGCAATGTTGGTATCTTTTCACAAAATCACTTACCTATCATGTTTTAAAGGGATACTATTCCTGTCGACAGTAAAGATAAAATATAAAATGCTCTTTGTACCACTTAGTTTACATGCTTGTACAAAGTAGCTCTCGTGTATTGTACAATAGATCATCATCTTGTTTGTTGGAGAGTTGGTGTGAGCACGGTTAGGTTGCATCAACATCTATTGTAATGGTGCATTGGTGCTTCTTATGCTGCTGGGAACTGAGGCAATTAGGTTATCTGCTCTCAGTTTGTAGTAGCTCATTACCAGAGAGGTGTATGGAATTGTAACCCGTGTTTAGCTCGATGATACACACACCTCTGAACCTCTCTCAGAAAGTGTTCTCCATTATAATTTGCACTCGAGAGAATTCCGAGAAGTTTCTTCTTTAAAACAATGCGACACCAACAAGTTATGCTTGAAAATAGAAGATAAACATATCTGATACAAAAAGCTTTTGAAATGATGCTCCTGTGTAATAAGATGTGGCTCATTTTTTCTATTCGATATTTTTTCTTCACAAAATCAAGAGTCATTTGAATTCAATACCGCCATAAAATGAAAATCATGAGTCAATACAACCATGTTCAATAAGTCACAATTAATGAAACCAACCTTAGGACATTGTTACGCCGTTCGAACAAACAGATCAGAGAAAACTTGTGGTAGCTGATTGAGGTGAAAAATGTTCACAGAAAGCAAACAAATCCTATTAGAAACTACCAATTCCGCTCGGGTGATAGATTCCAGAAGTTGCAATCACAGAACTGCAGCATGACACGATAAAACAAAAGAAAATCGAAACTGCTCTAGAAAACAAAATTGAAAACCAATCTCTCCGAACCAGTAACTGCAGACATGATATCCCGAGTAGGTATCTAGAGACAATACTAATTCCTTACGATCATGTCACGGTTCTAGTTTCAGCTGATTCATGGAGACAATTAAAAAAGCGTTCTCCCCGAGTTCTAGTTCTTGAGGTGACGGTGTTAATTGCACTTGAGTAATTAACTGGATCACTCGGGAGATATTAACCCCCAAAAAACACTTCGTGTAAAAATAGTCGTCAAGTGTTGGAATGATTAAAAAGAACTGATATCAAAAACGTCAATTTTCTATGTTTGAAGGAAATATTTTTCACGTAATAAGTCTCTTGATAATTCAACCAAAATAATATCCTCACAACAACAATACACCTTCGAGCAAACTTCGATTTGGTATTTTGAGAATTTAACCAAAAAGTAGCCACACAACAAAACAATGCTCTTGTAAGAACAATCTTGCATAATTACATAACCACGTCCTTGACTACTGCACACTGTTTTGTTAGCAACGTACTTCACATACATTTCAGAACAAAACAGTGTGCAGTCAAGGACGTGGTTCTGTAATTATGCAAGATTGTTCTTACAAGAGCATTGTTTTGTTGTGTGGCTACTTTTTGGTTAAATTCTCAAAATACCAAATCGAAGTTTGCTCGAAGGTGTATTGTTGTTGTGAGGATATTATTTTGGTTGAATTATCAAGAGACTTATTACGTGAAAAATATTTCCTTCAAACATAGAAAATTGACGTTTTTGATATCAGTTCTTTTTAATCATTCCAACACTTGACGACTATTTTTACACGAAGTGTTTTTTGGGGGATATCACTACTTTTTGATTTAATTGATTTTCATATGATAGATGAAATAAAAACTGGTCAACAATCAACAGATAAAAGAAAAAAGACTTTTAATTAAAGGATTTGATCTTTTAATTCAAGGAGAAAAAAAAAATGATAGAAAAAAAACTTTGAAAAGATGCTGAAAGAATATTTTACGGTACTTGCTGGAGAGAGGAGAAATTTTGAGATAACAGGTGTATTCCTTATTGAGTGGCACTAGATAGCGCTCAGCAATTTTGTTGATCTTTTCAAATTTTGAAACCCACTGCTAGATTCATTAACAGAAAAGTACCCCGTTTCAGTATTGTTGGCAATAATTAGAGATAGTTGATACCGAGTATTTCATAGAACCGGTACTTCAGTAATCGATTACATAAAAGTACCGAGTATTTACCGAGGTTCTTTTGTACTTGGTTTTTGAGATTCTGCGAGCGGATGTAAATGGAAAAGTGGATTCGAGTAATCACTCAAGAACCAAGTACAAAAGCACCGTACACTAACTAAATCTCACAATTTTGCATTCAGAATGTTTACAGGAGACGAATCTCGATTCACAAAATTTGTTGGGTGTTTTAGTTTCAAGTGTTTCAATAGATTAGAAGCTCCACTTCCTATTTTATAACCTGAATTAAATAATGTACATTTCCCTAAACCGTCCAATTGTTTGACAAAGAAGTTTCAAATAGAAGACTTGTTTCTACGAGACAAAAAGAAAAATATTAGGACACCGACAGCCTGAATATTATTCATAGATAATATCGGAATAATGAAGTACCTCTCTCTGCTGTACCCAGTTCTAGAGATGGGTATTATTGTAATACCGATTATTTCATAGAACCGGTACCCGGTATGGTACCCGGCCTCGGCGTGTAATACCAAGTATTTAATAAAAACGGTACCCGCCTACTACGTACGATACGTCGGTACTCGGTCCCAGTGTAATACCGAGTATTTCATAAAATCGGTACCCAGTACGGTATGCGGATCCAGTGTGTTATACTGTCGCCAGTGTTTACCCGGTACGAGTACAGGTACCTAGCAAAATTTTGTACCCGGTATGGGTACGGGTACCTAATTTTATTATGTACCTGGTGCGGGTACTTTTGTAAATGTACCCGGTATTTTTTTGGGTATACTTTTCGGGTACGTTATCCTTATCTATAGTAAGTATAGTAATAAGATTTGTCTAAATTATTTTAACTGTGGAGGACAAAGTCTTGTCATTAGAATACCACCTAACAACCAAACTAAATAAAATACCAAATTGATGCTTAGCCTTTAATGAGGTCTTGAACTCCAAGTTCCATTTTAAAAGTCTAGTAAGCTAGATTTTATTTTTATTTAAAATTACTATTAATGTTAATGTATTATTATTATTATTATCATCATCATCACAATCAAGAAATAAAAAGATACATTTATTAAAAATAAGGCTTGCACCTTTTTAATTTAAGTATGAATTTGTGAACAAAAATAACTAGAATGTAGAAAAAATAGTATTCTATCATATACGTAAAATAAATTTGAAGAAAATCGGTTAAGCGGTTTTGAAGATACAAGTGATTTAGTCGAAAAAATCAAAATTGCCAGGTGTATACAATGTGAAACAATCACGAGGAAGTATTGTGTCCATAATTAGCAGTGTTTTTTTATTTATATTTATAATGTAGGTACATATTTGTAAATTTTGAATGAGATCTATGTAATTTACGATTCATAATACAAAAGCATTGATCAAAATAAATGCTTTATTTAGACTGTCAGTTGTCAGTGGCCAGCCTCCGTGGCGTAATGGTTGTAACTACTGCCCTATAATATTTTTTTCCCCTCTTAACACGTGAGTCTGGAATCTACCCAGGCTGGGCGAGTTAAATGTAGGTAGCTGGAACGATTCCCAGCGAATGGAGGGTAAAACCCCACGTCCTGACTAGTTCAAATCAGGACGTTAAAACCAAATACAATCAACTGGTCACAATCGTTTTAAAATGAGGTTGGTGTGATAATTGGTGCTTCTTTTGTGGAACTTCAACCAGTAATAATGAAGAAAAAAATATACCTATTTAATCTTAAAATCCATTAACAATAATTCATTAATAATCAACTAGTGTTTTAACCTTGTATTGAAAAATTAGTTATGAACTCGTTAAATAACAGACAACTTTGTTTAGTGGTTTTGTTTACAATACAATTTTAATTATAATATGTACCTAAGTACATGGTAGGTAGATGGAATTTCGATCTTGGTAAAATAAAGAGGGAAATGAAAGTGCCGAGTATTATTGTATGTTCCAAAATTGCCTCTTACTATGGCTCTAAGAAATGTTGACCCATATATTTGCCTAACATCGAGTTACTAAACATGGTGTCAATTCAGCATAATCAGTTGGTAGGTTATAAACAGAAGAAGTGAGACATTATACTAGATAATACATTTAATAATTATAAATTAATAAGCAAGCATATATCCATGGAATATACCCTGAAAATTTCAGCTCGATTGGACAAAAAATGCAACTTATATCATGTTACAATGTTACATACATAGGTAGATGGATAATTAGATTGTGAGAAATCAATGTTGATCGAGTTAAACCATACTCACTTCTTTCGAAATTAAACGGTCATAGGAGGTTGACTCAAACTACCAACTACTGTTTTTTTTTCTCACGAGAAAACCGGACATCCAAAGTACAGAGTAAAAAAAAAATTAAACCTAGCCGGGATTCGAACCCAGGTCACCTTGCAAACTTTGTGTTTTACCTACACCAGTCGACGACCACAGAGACTGCTCAATACATAATATTTTATTATAATTTATCATTGTTTTGATCTATATTAATCAATATTTTACCTCTTACTGGCCAATATTTTATACACTTCTCATAATTAGACCTAGTTTACCTCTTGATGTAGAAATCTCTGAATGAAGTTATAAAACGTTATTATTCCCTAACTGATAACTCAGTCTGCTGGCAGCTTGGGTGAAGCAAAGATGACTGGATCCCACCCATATTTTAAGTTCTATGTGAGGCGAAGATTTTTTGATACTCTCATAAATCTTATTTCAGTTTTTAATTTTTATGTCTCACACTGTCGCTGATTTTTCTAACATTTTATTTACATCGTAGTATATTTCTACATAATTAGACATTTAGAAAGAACCTTCAGTCATCAACTTGGGATAAATAGGCGTGGCTCCAGGGTTCATTTTAGATAATCCTTTAGATGGCTTTAAATACTTTTCTACTTGTTTCAACCATCTGAAATTAAGTGATCTCATTCCCTTTGACTAGACCTTTCTAAAAACACCAGAAATACAACTCTAGGATAATAATAGACGGCTCTGGGCTCCATAATAAGTATTCCTTTCAAAGGGTATAACTCAAGTTTGGTCCAGTGTAATACTTTAGTTATATTTTTATATTTTTTCCTATGATAAGGCCTTTCGAAAAATACCACAATCGCAGCTCCAAGATAACCAGGGGCGGCTCTGTGCAACTTTCCCGTTTTATTTTAGAAGGCCATATCTCCTATCCTATAAAAAATAAATACTTGAAACTATAAAAGGTATGCAGAGATGAAAATTCCCTTTTCAAAAACGTATCTCACGTCTTTCCACGATAAGCACACGTTGCTGTACCCTTGACAGAAAATTGGTCTGAAAAAAAAAAAAAAAAAAAAAAAAAAAAAACCCGTATGAATAATTTCATGAAATTCAAGATTTTCGGCGTGGCCAGTAAACGACTTTAACTGTACGTAGGAACCTCGCGCTTTCGTGAAACACAATCTATTTTCGCGTCTCATTACGAATTTGAAATAAAAATTGATAAAAGTTAGCGTTAAGTGGGCGAAAACAATAAAACAAAATACATATAAACTCTGTTTCGTGTTAATATAGGCCGGGTGGCTGGCGCTACTTGACGAGCGCTCGCCTCCCGGCGAGCTTGATTTCACCCACTTTCGATTCTCGAGACCGGCACGCCGCGGCGTGGGTGCCCTATGGCTCTATGTACGACACTATGGACTTGTTATGACGCCACGTTATCAGGCAACCTTTCGCCGGACCTTTCTTTGTAGGCAGGATGAGGTCAAACGTCGTATTGCGAGTGGAGGTTTTTTTAATGGCGCTTTGTTTGATTGTGATCTATATTAATGCGGGCGGGCGTTATCCGCTTTATCGTAATATTACGCGTTGTTTGCTCAAAGGCGTGTGCATATTAATGAGTTCGCAAAAGATATTATCAATAGACAGTAACATGATGTTCTTTTACCATAAATAAATCCAAATACAGAATTTTTTTTGCATCTATTTGTCAGTAGGGAAGGAAATGATGAATGAATTTAATGAATCCTGAATATATTTGAATGAAGAGCCGCGCCAGTTTACATGTTCATTGAGTCCATTCGGGGTATAGAATTATCAAATGACTGTGAACGTTAGTGCACCCTATTTCAACAATATTTTCAAAATATCCTGTCGGGAACTCTGCAAAATGCAGACACTCGTATATAAAACTATGACCCCATTTTACTTCATAAATTAAAATTATCAAATGCTGAGAGATAATTTGTTCCGATCAAATTACTTTTTCAAAACAGAAATGGGTAGAAAACTGAAACGCATAAGGTAAAGTAAACAAATGGCATCGGGTGCAATATTCTCTAATGCATTTTGAACACAAAGAACGCGTGCTAGTGATTACTTAACCTAACTGCAGGCTGCACAATTCATTATCCTCGAGAGATTAAATGCACAAAACCATCAACATTATACTACAAAGTGTTAGCACGTCCAGCTGCTTGGCAAAGAGTCATAAACTGCATCTGTTGGGACCTGGTGCATGATGAAGTTGTTTTCTTTTAATTATATTTGATCTTCCGCAGCACCCCACAGTTTATGCTCAACGAGGTTGCCCCTCGAATTTCTTTTTTGGAGTAAACTCAAAATGAAGTGATCAACTTGGAAACCCCTAGGAGGGTTGTGACTATTTTCTTCTTTACTATTTTGTAGGGATCAATTTTCTAGTTTGATAGTAAAGCAGAGGAGAGGTATGATTATGAGGTTGTCAAAAACCTTCATGTCGGCATTTGATCAAGCGATCTTTGTTTAAAAGTCAAACAACTTGGTGAAGAAATAGCTTATCTAAGTTCGAAATACATTAATTCCATGTAAAGGAGTTGGTACACTCAACAGGATTTGGAACTGCAAACTGATTCTAAATTGTAGTGAAAGAGCTTGATTATGATTTTTCTTATGAAGAAAGTGGCTATTAAGTTTAATAGGCTATTAATAGACATTTCCTTCATTTTCAAGGACACTTACATCTCTTGGAGACTGTTCCAATCCCGGCTGAATACCATTTTTCATCTTCCTCAACATCTTCTACCTAGGATAATTTCACATCTTGGTATTTTACATTCACAGTACAACGTATAGTCTGTCTCATCTATGTTTCTTGACCTCAATCTCTTGTGATTTTTGAAAATCCCAAGTAGGTCACATAATAAGCTGAAAGTCTTGAGAGGTCCTCCAAAAAATAAGCTTGGTGCATAATAGACTAATCACTGGACGAGAGAATTCTCTTGGGCTTCTTTTGTGTACACATAATCTTGTGTGTTTGTTGGTGTATTTGTTTGTTTTGTTTTCCAAAATCTCTTCAAACGGTTCTTTCGTTTCGTTGATTGTGTGAAGAACTAACTAATTCGTTGTGATCATATCCGGCATGTGATATTTCCTCATTTATTGGTTATAGATATAATGTTTGACAATAGTGAAAGGCTTTGTCCTATAAATGTTGATAATACTCTGCTAGTTTGTGACAAATTAAATACGAATAACCAAAAAATGATGGATTTCGGAAGGGTTCAAAATATAACTCTATTCCCCTGACAAGTTATAATTTGATCCTTCTCTATTTACCACTGACTGGATCAGCATGATTTGATTTGTAATATTTGCACATATCTCGTGCTCATCAACAAGTACTCACGACTTTCCATTTGCGAATACTGAAACAGAGGACTTAGTTGACAGCAATTAACAACCCTTGACAAGGTTGGCGTTAGGATGTCCGCCGTAAAATACAGATGGTGGAGGGCTAGAACCAAACAACCCGAATCTCCACCTTACTTGAATAGGGAAAAAAAGGAAAAGTTGAGATGAATTAATTTTGAAATTATGTTAATACCAAGTCAAATCACCATGTTTAATTTTCCAAACACAACCTATATAATTCACGAAACAACGCACTTAGGTGTTGAGCACGTAATGATCTACACAACTTTAATCTTAGTTCGTGTTATCGTGTTTATACAAGCTATTTTTTAAATTAAAGCATATATGGCCATATGAAAGTTCAGAGTGAGATGCGTCAAGAAAGTTCTCTGTTCTCACACCAACACCGAAAAATAACGTGAACATCATATTAAACAGAAACATTAAAAACTACAACAATAACAACTCTTTCTGTACTTGGTGCTATTAATATCGGATGAGCAGACCATGTAGGAGTAAGTGGTTCCTGCAATAGCTGAAACACTCTTCTAAATTTATGCGTTGTATTATTAAAAACACACACAATCAGCGGCTTTCAGTTTGTGGACAAAGAAAATGTTTTTGAGAACACATAAAGAGATTACCTTAATTTTAGGCTAAAAATTTCTGTAGCCTCAATTCAAAATAGAAAATGTAATAGTAACAAAAATGCAAAATAGCAAACATAAAAGTCACATAGATGAAAAGAGCAAATAAAAAACTCACACAAATGCAAAATAGCAAATACAAAACTCACATAAATGCAAAATGGCAAAGAGGAAAGTCACAAAAATACAAAATGGCAATCGCTCCTTGGAAAAGGTTGTTTGCTCTTTGCTATCTTGATGCTAGAAAGAAAACCAATGTTATCACCCAAGATTTTCAACGGTCAGTTTTTACTGCCGAAAGAAGTTGATATCCAGAGCTTCCAAAGTTTCAGCCGTTCTTCTAGTTTGAGCATCGCTGATGTACTATATGTAGAGAGAACCTATTTTACAGTATTTACCTTCCTGAGCAGATGTTCGCTTTACAAAACACATGGAGGAGACAGGAGACTAACTCGGTCCCTAATCTCTATTATAGACCTACGAGGCTTGAATTTTTAATTGTTCCTATGAGAGTGTGCGTCCAATTTTGGTGACCCACTTTTCCCCTACATTCTTTTTCTGAAGTTTTTTTTTGAAGCATTTAACACGTCTAGTATTGGGTTTTTTAAACATGTTGTTCCTCAATGAAGTTCTTCTCCTAGAACATATTCGAGATTTTTAGATTGGTATCCAATTAATTAAGATGCAATCGAAACTTGTCGATTTTTTATGGTTGTCACCGTTGTTGGATAAATGGTGATCCCGATGTATTATTTTACACCTTAATTGACTAGCATTTAAAGAATGTCCTATATTTTTCAAACATTTTTTCTCTTGTTTTTTAAAGCAATAGTAACACTTTTAATTTCTGAACAATCCTATTTATCTGATTGAGTGTCAATAATGGAATTCATAGATTTTTAACATATTCTTTTAATTATTTATAGACGGGAAACAAGAAAATTCCATGTGGTTGATAGACATTTTGTACTTTAGCCGTTGAAATTCCTTCTGACCACCTAAGAAATAAATTCTGTTCCATGAGAAATACCAGATTTATTTAGAAATGTTCATATTCATCCAGAGGAAATCCAACTATAGTAGGTAGGTAGTTACTTACAAAGAGAAAAAACTCCTTCTATATGTAATCTTGGAAATGCTCTCTATACTGATGATCTAACCTTTCAATTCCAAGCAATATACAAGATTTTTCTACAAGAATTATTGTTTCCTAGTGGGTAACATGGTATTATGATATTATAGAATTAAATTCTAAAATATAGTATGTAATAAACTGTGCAAAAAGTTGTGTTCCCCATGACATTTCTTAGTGCCCAACTCCTAATAAGTCAGTATTTTTGTCTTATTTAGACTTGATCTGGCACGGTATATGAGGAAACAAACTCTCACTGTGGCTTATAGAGTGTCGAGTAGCTTTTCATTCAGTAGGCATTAAATAAATTATATAAATTAGATGCAAATAAACATTAATTAAATAAACTGTTGAGTTTAAAAGGATTTCACAGAATATGGATATTTTTCTTCAAGGCTCGAAATCATTACAAGTGAATATGAAAAGACATTTAAAAGCCATATTAATGAAGAATTTAATATCTATTAATGTTAAGGTTATAAATGAGCATGATATTTAAGCAATAAACCAAAATCCTTGACGGTATAGGTAGTAATCTTAATTTCATGTCCATAAATAATAATAATAATAATAAAAATTGTAATAATTAATGCTACCTTTTTTTCTCTGACTTACGGCTCTTCAGTAGGTAAGGCGAGGTAAGCCTGTCTTTCGATTTTAGAATTTTTAGGTGTCAAGTTTCTTTAATTACAATAAAATAATCGAAATAATTTGGAGAGTTTTCTGTCTCCAAATTATTTCGATGTTTATTTGTTTTACCAAGAGTTGTGTATAATTATATGTTTTTCCTGAGAACTTATATATTTCATTGTAATAAAATAATATTTTTTTAATATTCGGATTTTGTCCCTCGGCACCATCTCTAATCCTCCTATATTGTGCTCTGTTTCATGTCAGGAGTCAGTCCAAGGCATCCTACCTGGCCTACAGGCGAGAACCCAGGGAGAGGGAGAAGGGACTGCCCAACTTCGAGGGCAGCTACAAGAGGACTATGTCCCCCTCCGGGCGAGTCAAGGCGCCCCTGGTGGAGAACAATCAAGGTAAGATGACCTTTCTGTTTGGCAAAAGCTTTAATAATAATGGTAATAATAATATTCATAGCACAAGAATGCTATGATTAAAAATAATCATATCACCTTATTTAAACTGCCCAATTAGGACTATAACGTCCCATCTATTATTACTCGTACATTAGTTAGGTCAAGACCTATTATTATGTGATTAAAATTCCAAATAGGAGGATAACATTTCATGTCTTACCTGGGTTTTGAACTCGCGACCTCTAAATTCACAGAGTGCCGCCGCTGAGCACTGAGAGCAACCGGGATAGATACTTAGACATTTGTAGAACTTTATTTTTTTTTCAATGAGTGTTGTTTTTCAATTGCGTAAAAAAATTGGCACTTAAACTCGCATTTTATATTGTGTTCCATTGACCAGCCTTAACTGCAACCGTTCTATAAAGTCCAAATGGCTTCTTTTAAAGATATTCATGTACTCTTAAGGTCTTGTGAGGGACCGATGCATCCATATTACTCACATTTCTGAAGCATCATCACTAGGGAGCCCCTCAAATAAACTAACCTGAAACTACGTCTTTTCCTCGTTATTCAACAAGGGAATGTTACATCAAGTTTAGGTACTCTGCCCAGTGGAAAATCATTGGAAGAGTTTTTTTTTTTTACTAAAGAAATGTGCTGAAACTGTAATTAAAAAATATAATTATACCTATTTCCATCTTAGGTTTACCTACATAATTATGTATAACTAACTTATGTAACCTATGAATATAGTTGTAGGTCGGAGAATTTTTACTGCATGACCTTTTCATAACTACTAAAGTCAGAGAGCTTGCAAACTTTTTTTACAAACCTTGAAAAGAAAATTGATGAACTCACATGACATTAAGGGTTGTTACCAGTACTTACCAAGTGTCTTTAACTCCCAATTATCTACCCCAATTAAAATACATAGAAAGGGTAGTAAAATTGTACAATTCAAAGCTGCAGGACAAGAAAAGAAAGAGTTTTTCTTCAATGCTAGAGGGCAGTACATATGCAGTTGAAAGTCTATTTATTGGTATGAAATTCATATAATTCTACACCAATTAGCAAACACACAATACTTATATCTAGTTCGGTCATTAGCTACTAGCAATTTAGCCAGGAGCCACGACCTTGAAATTTAAAAGCTAGTAAAATCTCGCCTTAACCTCCATGACCTGGTGTTGTGGTATTAAGTTATTACAAGCCAAACGAGACTGGTTAAAGTTAATAATTTAATAATACCTCTATGAGTTCCTATTGACTTCGCATATACTCAAAGTAATCATTTTGAGTTCTATACTAGTTTTAAGATCTATACCATTTCTAAAGCTATTGACTTTTCGGTGTAGCTTGATGTGGATATTAGGATCGAGTATAAAAAAAATGCTCTTACATTGAAGTACATTTAGTATTGTCGCACAATATACCTTTTAGGACCATTTAACCTTTAGTACAAAGTGACATTTAAATTACTAAACTGTTGGTTTGTGTTTGTTTTTTATGTTTGTTTTTTTTTTTTTTTTTTGGTCACTTCTTCTTTCACTTAGCCTATGGAGGCCAAAATTATAGTCCCATCTCCACAACAGAAATCTATGATTAGTTGATTACTGATCCCAAAATCATTAGGTACCTTTTGAAATTATCCTAGTAAATTTCATTTCTCTGAACTTAGAATTTCACGAAAAGCTAGGTAACTTTACTGTCGCTTCAGCATCATAGCTACCTACTGAAGAGTGACAGCCTTACTTATCTGGCTTAACACAGACGAGGACTGTATCTGCTCTGAGATATCTCCATACAGTGACAGGAGAGCAATACCAATATATCCCATCCCATGCCAGGTCTGATATTAATATTAGCAGAGGAGAGATCCCATGCCAAGTGAGCCAAGTCTGATATTAATATTTAGCAGAGGAGAAGACAGCAACGTAGGGGAAGGTCTCCCAAAACCGGGTACTTAGTTTTCTACGCCATCTAGCGGAAAAGCCATTATCATCATCTCAGCAAATTAAACTGAAAAACATTCACAACTTTGTTGGCTATCTAAATTTGAAAACGATACGTCACTAGTATTGCCATTTTTTGTTAAATTTATTTTTTTCAAAAAAAGTCAAAGTACCCGGTTCTGTCATCCCGGTCTTTCAGAACCGGGTACTGGGTATGACAGAACCGGGTACCCCTATATTTCCCATGGAAGACATTGATAAAAAGTTCAATGATGTTTATTGAAACGAACTTCAACATTTTTTTATTTTTATTTATGAGCATAAGTAATTTCAATGTAAAAAATAATTATTTTTCGATTGGCAAACAACAAGAGGGAACAAATTTTGAACCTAAATTTTAGAAAAATAAAATAGGAAACACACTTGTAGGTATTCATAAAGGTAAAACTTACAACTATCTTTCTTGACATTGTAAAAAATAACTAGAATAGGAATTGTACCAAAATATTAGGAAAATTGCTTTTAAAAAAAATAGGTGGGTAATAAAAATCATACCTTGGAGGGTTTGACATTGTGACACCTAAAAATATATAAAAAATGAGAAAAATAATTGAATGTCATTAAAAAATAATATGTAGCAGGTCCCTACTTGCTCACCTACTTAGCTTCAATACCTTCCCTGAAAAATATCCAGAGACATATTATATTATCAAAGACAACTTGAAAAAATGTAAGCACATAAAAATACACACAACACTAAGGAAAAAATAGGCTGCTCAAATCGGGTACCTGAAAATCTGTACCCGGTTTTATCAACCCCAAAGTACCCGGTATGAACAGACTCATGACTTTCTGTGAAAAATATTGAATAACTAAGACATGCAAAACGATATTAAAAAGATTTAATTATGATATGAAATAACACTTTTTAAGTAAAAGCTTTACAGACTTACCATGAATTTTCAGCACAAATAGCCGTTAAAAGTCACTCGATAACTGTGGGCTCGAAAATAAGGAAATAACACGAGCAAAACTAGAACCTCAAATCAGAGCGAAATGACTCGAAATGAAATTGGTTTTTTTTACAAAAGTTACGCTCTGCTAGGAAGAAATTTTAGTTTTTGTAATCATTTCATAGATGGCATTAGCACTATCGTCGGAAACAGTGGTACCCGGTATTAGCAGACTACCCGGTTTTAGCAAACCTTCCCCTACAGATACTTCATTGAGTAAAGAAACTTCGTACAAAGAAAGTTAAAAAAAGAAGTAAAGTTTTAAAAAAAGCACTACTTGTACTTCAATATAATATCGCCTTTTTTGAACTGCCAATTATTAGTACTAAAGAGTAAAGAGTCCTATTATTCCAGTAGTAATCCTAAGACATTGTGTTGTCAAAATCCCAAATGGGAGTATAACTTTTCATGTCGCCGCTGGGTTTCGAACCGGTGACCTCTGAATTGCCAGACCGACGCACGACCCGCGACGCCTTGATTACTGAGAGTACTGAGCTACAGGGACTGACTTAAATTTTGATTTATAATTATGCCCCCCATGTCTTGATCTTTCTCCATGGCCCTGCTTCTGGTATCCGCAGACTCGATTAATCAGCAGATAAAAGTGAAGTCAGCAGATAGCAATGACTGACGCTATCTCGCACTGCACTGACATGCATGCGTGCCTCTGTGAGGTATCCACTTTATGGCTGTTCTAGCAGTGTTCCAAGAATTGGTATTAGAATATTTGTTATCAAGAATATCACGAGGAAAACTCAATTCTCAAGACTACTGGAATCTACCTATTAGTAACTAGTAGGTATTTCTGAAAAGTACAAGAGTACCTACTTATACATTTATACATTTTTTTTTTTTTTTTTTAATCCCCTTTAAGAGAATATCTGTTGTACTTTTAGCGGGTATTGTGTTCGTATGTTTTGTACGTATTGTTAAAAAAAATATACTCATATTTCCTGGCGAAGAATATACATAAATGTATACGAGCGAACCCCTGGCGTCCGTAGTACCTACACTTTGTACAGTACAGAGAAATATCTGCTCGGTTGGGAATCGAACTTGGGTCTCTTGGATGCAAGTTAAGTGCTTCACCCAATAGTGACTACATGATATAAATATTATTACTTTTTTTTTTTTCTTTTTTGTAAAGATGAGTATTTTACAGCCTTTTTTATTTCGTAGCCATGAAACAGGAGCTACTTTAGATGCTTGTGGTCTATGTTGTAGCCTGCCCATCCCGTAGTATGCATCCCCTCTGATGAGCGAGAAGTGACACAATACTTCTCATTTAGGTGCTGGGTCAACACGAGCGCACCGGAAGGTATCCCTTCTATGTTTTACCATCATGTATAAATTTGTATTTAGTTACCTTGGCTGAGTGGTTTAGCGCACGGGGTTCGATCCTCAGCAGGTTAGGAATTTTTATGCTCACTTGGATATTTGGAGTCCACTCGTGAGGAAAAATCAGTTGCTGCTTTAATATGAGGAGAGACCTGTGGCAGAGTTCTGCGCTATCCACTAAACAAATATATAATAATATAAATAAACACATTTGTTATTATACTTACTAGTCTTTATTTTATAATGAAAATCAATAAGTTGGCGCAGTTCTCAATAATGAGATAAACGTCCTTTATATTCTGGAGGAAAATCTACCGCGAGTTCTCTGTGTTTTCATTAAGAATGACCGCGACCCTGTGACCCAAGATCTTGTGTACGTATATATTTATATTCTTTTATATTCATCATATGTTACATATAAATTTGTAACTATATTATTTATATATATGTATGTGTCTTCTGTTTAAAAGAACTTGTCCTGGGTACTTGTATGTATCCACTATCCTTATAATATCTCCAATGTTATACATTATGTGTATGTTAGGTTGTGTTTTATATTATGTACTTGTTACATATTTTTTGTGTCTTGTGATGTATTTTACTGTATGCACCACATGCTGGATATAGGTTCTTCTCTTGTGGGTGATGTATATATTTATATAAATTGTTATGTACTTATCTATCTCGTGGAAGATGTATAGAATTTGTAACGATGAAGGCAAACAAAGTCTCAAGGATTTTCTTGGAGAAAGGATGTAGAATTATTCCAGATCACATCAGTGGTTTACCCGTACATGGCCGAGGAAGAAAACTCCATCTTGTTCTTCACATTTATATAACCTGCCTTTACCTACTCACGTAACCTGCATGAATAAGTTTACAGCATTACGTGGGTATGTTGTGTAAAACACTAATTAAAATAATCAGTTAAAACAGCAAAATAATAATAATATGGCCTTATTTATACTGCCCACCTAGGACTAATAAGTCCCATTATTCCAGCAGTAAGCCCAACACGTATTATTATATGGTCGAAATCTAAAGTACGAGGATAAAATGTCATATCCCGGCTGGGTTTCGAACCCCTAACTTCTGGATTACCAGACCGACGCGTCGCCTTGACCACTGAGCTACCAGGACAGAACAAAAGCCCCTTATAAATCTTATAACTGTCCACTAGGGGCTAATAGAGGAATAGTGAAAAACAATAGGTATACTACCTAATACCTCCCAACGTTGGACGAATCGACACTGACTTTAATGACTTGGAAGTTATTGAGAGATTTATTGAATTTTCCTGACCCATATAACAAATACTCGATGAAAAAGTAAATCAAATTAATATCAGCGACTTCGTGAGATGTTTGTATTGTTTGAGGAAATAAAAAAGGGCAATCAAAATGGAGAGCAGTTTATCCATGGAGTTATGATGCGAAATTGTTTCATAATTGTAGGTTTAGGAGTATTGAAAACATACATTTATCATAATAAAATTGTAGGTATAAGGAATAATATTGCACAATACACAGGGATTATTGCCTGAATTGCTTGGAGTAACAATATTAATGCCTCGTGAATGTCTTCCTGTATTTTAAATGGAAGAAAACAAGGTCTTGTATGTAAGATTAATGCCTAAGTCACCTGTTGCACTCATGCGAAGTAGAGCTTTTGTTTTTGTTACAGATGACAGGTCTTGGTGAAATTGCAATTCATTAAACTAAAATGTACATATATATGGAAACAATATTATAATGCTGGAGAAAAAGGGGAAAAATGAGTCCTATCTAAAGGGCGGGGTTATTGCCTGTGGCAATCTCTTCCACTCAACGTTTGGTTCATCATTCAGGATTCTGGCTAATAGTGAATCAGTTCATGCAGTAGCAAGTCTACATCATTAATGAACTTAGCAATCATTCATTTATTAGCAAAGAGACAAGAATGTCCTTCCCCAAATTTGAAGGTGACATACGTAAATGCCATGACAATAACCATTACGTAGACTAGGTGTTTCAAACTACTTATGACCTACCTACACACTTACAAAGTACATAATAGTTATGTAGGTACTCGTATGTAAGTACTTGTACCTACCTACACATACAATCTTATCTCTGTGGTATTTGCCTTATTACTAAGGTGCCCATAGACTTCAGAACCTACTGGATAAGTGCATTCCTTTCTGGTGACGTCACCCCAGAGTCTGACCTTCTGCCATTATGTAAAAGCTGCATGCGAGTAACAGGTACAATAGTATGTACATAGTTTAGTACATAACTTTCAACAGGTAGGTACATAGGTATTGTACATAACAGAGACCATATGCAGACAGTTCGCAAAAAAATTCCACAACTTGGAGGTCAATTTTAATCTCGTGTGGATTTTTTTTCGCTACAAAGGCTTTCTGATGAATTTGTTGATAGCATTATCTTACGTGACTTTTCAATGTGGGTCAGTTAAAGGCCAATTCTAAGAAATATGGCGTTCTCTTTATTAATTTCTACTCTAGAAAATTTTCTTAGAATTCGGAAACTATTGGTTCTTTCCACCATATCATTATCCTGGACATGATCTGCAGTAGAATCATACGAATAATATTAAGAGACAATCTTCTTTGCGTTTGGGGCTTCAAATCTTCGCAAGAGCATACTTTTCCACCTGAAAATATCAATAAACCTGTCTGCGACCGATTTTTGGTGGATTGGGCGGAATTGGCAACACGGATAGCGATATCGAAAAAAAATATGAGATTTCATCCCTCCTAATCATTATTTTATTTTACTCCTTTTGCCAACATAAATTTTGGAAATTAAGTCACTGGTGGCGGAGTTCGATTTCTTTTCGGGGAAAAGTAAAAAAATGTGAATTTCACACCACTTTAAAACACAATACTTCCGATTTCTAATATTAGAAATTTCTCGCAAGAAAAACTGACCTAAGTAGTAGCTATATTAAAATTCCAGTTGAAACTTGGGTAACCTTTCCTTCAATTTAAAGTTTTACGTGGAGTTTAGTGATGATGGTTAGTTATTATTTATTGCCTTAATTCGTAATAATTAATAAATTGTTGCGTTATATGAACTTGAAGAGTTATGATAAAAAAATGCAACGCAAGACGTTATAATTATTTACAGGGTGTAACAAATGTATTATTTTATCAAGAAATCGTTTGGTCTTGAGAATTTGCTCAAGTAACATTTGAATAACGTAAGTAGGTTCCTACTAACTGACGAAGACTTAGGGCGAAATTAATGGACAAAATCGATAACTTAAGTCATTGCTTAGCAGCGGTTTTCCCCATCTAACACATAACGCAATCCGAGACTTAGCACCACAGAAGTATTACAGAACCTTTATTAATTTAGCCCTTACTTATTAAAGTTATTAGGTAATAACTCAAGTCATGTCCGAGAAGAAATAAATCATAAAATGGCTTTCTATTTCTCTCTCAATGATGCTCCCAATCTTTTTACTAAAATGGCACAAGGCAAGAGATGGTCACAAAAGTATCGCTAGTATTATCGTAACAAAACAAGGCTGGACTGATATCCTACCCTGTATAAAAAAACATTAATTTAATTTAATATTTGCATAGTTTAAGGACTACTGATTTAATTCGACGAGCTTCATAACATTAAAACAAATTGATTATGATAAGGTAGAGCCTCGATTTATTCCGACCATTAAATTGTTTATAGTACCTACAGCCCAGGCAAATTAGTTGTAAAAGAAGCCGATGCTATCCGAAAAATCCTACAAAGCTGTAAACTTTTTTAATCCCTTCTGCGCTTTCCTTTCACAGAAACGGCGCAAACACAGGACTAATTTGGGACGACCGGAGAAAATTAAAAAAATCTACAGTATTAGGATTTTTGTGGAGCATAATATTGTTTAATTTGACGGGACTACAACTTGTCGGATTAACTGAAGAGACATACATAAAACGCATCATTTTAATCCTGTCTGCAATAGATCCATAGGGCATACGTGAACATATTATCTTAATCAGACATTTAATTTACAACCAGAATTGAATTTAACGTGAAGGACAGTAATTATTCGTACGTTGATTTCAAAATGCATATACAGGGTGGAAGAAAAAACTGTAGCCAAAAATTCCTCTTTGGTCTGAAAGACGGGACTATTTTGTCAAAAAAAAAAAAAAATAGTCTTAGCAGTTACCGAGAGAACAGCTTTTTCTGTTTTCTCAGTAACTGCTACAATTCCTGATTCATCTTGATTTTTCTAATGATTCTTCTTCTTCATTAACTTTTTCCCAAGCTTACATATGGGGTCGGCATTGGCCAACATCTTCTTCCACATTTTACGGCTGGATACTCTTCCTAACACCAACCCTCTTGAGGTCGGCAAGGATTTGTTTTATAGTCTTTTGATCTGACGTGGCTGGTACTGTCTCTATTTAACGTCCCCTAGACCTGTCTTTTTCCAAATATCATTATTATATCATTTAAAATAGAATTTTTCTGTCCTTTTGTAAGTATGCCTAATTACTTTGTATCTAAGTTACTTGCACTATCTCCATAATATATTCCTAATCCATTCCTAATATTAACAGATATATTTGACCAAGAGGAGGTAGATTGCAGATTTTTTCAACGTAACACCCTGTGGATCTTAAATTATATTATCTCTATTTCATCGTAATTTCATATTCAAGGTCATGACTATGAAAAATGTCTGACTGTGGTTTGCTGAGAGCTGAGAGTATACATTGAAATGAATCTCAAAAAACATACATTATATGTTTCAATTAGACACCTGATACCTCGGTACTCAGTAAAGTCAATAGTAGTGGCGATACATATTAAAGTGGTTTTTTCGCATAAAGAAGACTATTCTTGCTGGATGTTTGTGCTTTCTCTAAAATAATTTTGTTAGAGGAGAAAACGATTACAATTTTTTGTTAGAGAAATAATTACCCTAGGTTAGAATCGAAACCTTGAACTAGAGGTTTAGAAACAAGTACGCCATCGACAGTATCGCTAAAAAAATGAATGAACTACTTGAAGATACGAAACCCACATTTATCTACAATGGTTGGTAACCAATTGGAAACAAGGGTGGGGTGGAAGAGAATGCCATAGACATCATTACCACCCTTGATGGGGCTTTGTTGAATATATTTGTTGATTTTAATAACATTTGTATTGTACAAAAGTGTAAATAAAGCTTGATAAATAAATAAAAGAATAGACTAGACTACATCCGAACCAGTTCTCAAACATAAACAATGACCGAAAGCCAATTCCACATGAATAATGACCCTTTGTCATCGCCTGCATTATGCACAAAACCATTGCACTATCCCACACTGTCTGCATGAACGTGGCTTAATTGCAGTCCAAGAGCCATAAGATACGGGCTAAGTTCTACGAATGAGTCATGGTTCTAAGATCTACTAGTTCAATAGCTAATTGTCTATAGTTTAATAGTTTTACTGTTTGATAAAAACAGTGTTGAAATCAGGCTCAATCTGGTTTATCTCAATTTGCTGGCTAATGTATCACTCCATTGTTCAAATCCTTGGGTTTGAGTTACAAATAGGTGGCCATAAGTGGTAGTTACTGCCCAGGCAGTTCTAGTGGTTTACTCTAGGTCAGTAAGAAATCATTGTCTCAATTGGGTGAATGAGCGCCTAATGAGATATATGCTAGGTGCTTAATTGTTTGATTTACTTCTTAATTACATGAATGGGCGCTTAATTAGATGAATGGGTGCTTGGTTGTTTGATTGACTGCTTAATTAGTTGAAAGGGTGCTTAATTACAACTGTGAGGAAAATGAATAAAGATGTACTAAAAATTGAATTTATAATATTTTCGACCTCTGTATAGACAATCATTATTTGAGACTCTCAATGTACTCCTTGACATCATTATCATTAGACAAATTCTCTATACGTGTAACTTTAAGTTCTGGGCTTAATAGCTGTTCTGGGCTCAATAACTTTATTAATTTATGCTTTACCCTTGTTAGATTACCTATTATTATTATTACTTGTCTGATATATTATGGCATTGCTGACACAGTGGTGTTAAGAACTCAGTGTTCTTCTGGTATATTATATGCTAGGGTCTAGCAAGAACAACTGTTTAATTTTACACACAGGAATATATACCTCGTGAGGAAAAATAAGTAGCTACTTGCCACTTGTATTGGATATTGTCCAGTGTCGGCATTTCGAGCAAACCATCCTTTTATTATAGACTGGTTGGAGTTCCAATAGAGAAGTACCAATTATCACACCGACCTCTATTTAGATCTATTGTGACCACTGTAAACCTTTACAAATAATGTTTTTACGTGTGATGTATTTGTAATTATTATTATTTATGAGAAAAGACATTTATAAAAAAACAAATTATACAAAGAAATAGACAAAAATTTGGTAACAAGACAAAGAGAGAGACAAAATCGAAGAAATAAATGTGTGGGTACAAATGGGTTGCACCCAAGTTGCGGTCCGAGGCATGGCCCTATATTTATTTTTCCCAACCCTACTCTACGCAATGAGGCATTGCCGCACATCGTTTCGGGAGTGAATATAACTCCACTGGTACAAATGGCCTAAATCGTGGGGTCATTGCCTATGGCACTCTCTTCCACCCAACGCTTATAGCTACCTACCCACTAAATACATATATGTGACAGAATAACACGAAGAAGCCGCCATATACTCGTACATACATACGTGTTCCATTAGTATTCACATTAGCATTCATTAGCTAATCCACTGTCTTATCTGAAGATACTGAGGACAAGCAGATAATTATCATCTTCATGAGAGATCGGAATTTTTCCACTCTGAAAAAGGAAATCGGGTGACGTCACTAAGTCATCGTGCCAACTAAAAATAAGTGATGTAAGACAATTTGTATGAAAAATTAGTGGCTAGTGCTAGTCTTTTGGTCTTACCTATCCACTTTTCTTCGTTTTAATTACATATGTTGTTGATATCTGACATTATAAATGTTATGATATACAAGACAGTATACGTTCTCAGCTATGAAAATTATTTTCTAACCGGTAATAGGTATTTTTTAAGCTGAAATATGTCAAAGAATGTGAGGTGAGATGAGATGAGTAAGAGTAAACTTAAGAGTGTATAGAGGAAACCTGGCCTATATTGGCACCGGCCTCCACAACAAGCCTTGTGATTAGAAATAGAATAACTTTTAGTTTTAGATCCATGTACAATGTATATAGCCAAGTCGCGCTGATTATATTTTTTTCGAAGAAAAAGTAATGATTATTACAATCAGACAATCACACGTACGTAACATACATAAAACGGAAATTATGTTAATTGTTTTTCAATTTTCCTCTGCTCACAAAAACTCGCAAATATAAGAAACGAAACTATCAACTTGTTAATCATTGTTAGATTTCCGGTTCTAGAGATATAATCTGGATTTAATTCATGTGCGCGAGTCTCGGACACTCTCCCCCTATCATATTACCAGAAGTTTACTTAGCTAATGGTCGTCAATACAATATTGTTTACTCTAGATAAAAAACAAGTTGATAAAAAACTCTTATGTGAACTCGCTTCGTTTCTAAGATGCAATACCAAGTACTGATTGTTAGAGGTTCTTGTGCTCAAAATTTTCTTATTTTTTTTGAAAAGAATATTATTTTCAAGTGAAAATTCTAAAAAAATAGAAGAAATTTTTCGACTTGATTATTATCCATCCGTGTGGGTTTTCTTATTTGTTAAAATCCATGTTTCCAGATATTTTGAAAAAGTGCAAGTCCAAAATTAGCAAGTTCAAAGGTAAAAAAAAATTAAAACCAACTTTTCTTAGCTCCCTAGAAATAATAATATTTCTTAGTTCAATTTATATACAGTTTAACTATAAATTAATAATATTGACTTAAGGTTTATTCTACAAAATCAAAAATTATAATGTGTATAGAATTATATTAACCCTTTAATCTTTTCTCTTTGTATCCACAGTACCCGTGACTGTGCCGCCAACGATTACGTCCATCCCCTCCCCTCCATGCGCCGCAGAGCCGCCCTCTTCCCCTCCCGTCACTACCAGCCCCCCTCCCCCGCCCCGAGCCCCCTCTCCTCCTCCTCCTCCCGCACCTAGTCAGAGCGAGTGCCCGCGGGCGCCGCACATCAGTCTTGCGGCCGAACCCGCGCCGCAGAGTAAAACATTGCCGCGGAACTACGTGCGCGAGCCGCATCAGCAGCTGACGGAGAAACAGCGCATGTCCAGGTGAGACAATGATTATGTTTTTAATTTACTAAAAACAAATTATAGAATAAATAGAATATACATATGTACTTTGTTTATACTGCCGAGGTAAGACTGAATACTCTGAATAGTCCCTTTAATCCAGCAGTCAAACAGGTCTTATATATTTTATAGAATAAAAATTATTTGTTTGGTTAGAAGATTTTTTACCCCTATTCCAAAATTATATGCCGAGCAATCACAAAGTGAGAAGAGTTTACTTTAACTATCAATAGTTGGAGAAAATAACCACTTTCCCAAACAGAATTATTGTGTGGGTACGGAGATTCAGCTTAATACATATTATTAGACACATTTATAAGTATAGATTTTAAAATTATTAAGGGCGGAATTAATAGACGTTTTTGTAAAACCTCTGTGGCACTAAGTCACGGATTGCGTACTGTGTAAGATAGGGAAAACCGACACCTACCAACGACTTAAGTTATTGATGTTGTCTATTAATTCCGCCCTAAATTATACGAGTACCATTGACTTGACTAATCCCTGTGCTATTCCCCAGGACACCCCGCACCCAGTCGGATCCTCTGAACATGCCGGGCCGCCTGGCCGCACTCTCCAGCGCGGTGGACACACACTCGTCGCAACACCTCAGCCTCGCCATGGTCAAGCGGGAGCGGATACCGAGGTGAGACACGCGGCCGCATCAGGGCGATCCCCTCTCTTGTCGATCATTGACTATCGGAGCATTTGGTGCTGCAGAATGCTTGAACGCACGGTAACATGTGTTCATGGCTGTATGGGTTGTTTTTGCCCAATGCCAAAAAAAAAAAAAAAAAAAAAAAAAAAAAAACGTGTTCAATCCCCAGCAGGGCAGAAGTTTTTCTGCTTTGTACTTTGATGTCTACTCATACCTTGTGCAGAAAAATGATGAGAAGTTGTATTAATGCGAGCAGCGACCAATGGTAGAGTTAAGGGGGGGAAAAAAGATATTAGGATATTAATAACACGGAAAAGTCCCATAATTCTGCGCTACCCACGACAATTGTGATATATTAACACAAAAAAAACACATTCATTAATTTTGTTCCCCTCACTTTTTCAGGTCGAGGTCAGACATCAGCAACGCCGGATCCAATGAGAGTGGCTACTCCTCCTCCTCCCTCAACGTTTCCTCTCCTACATCTTCCCCTACCCGCACGCCCGTGGATCTGAGCGAGAGCAGCGAACCTAGCGGCGAGTATTCGAACTACAGAAAGAGACTCGAACCGAGCGATCCTAGCGGAGAGTGCTATCGGACGCACCAGTGCGTGGAGACGCAGTGTAATCTAGGCAGTCGGCCCCCGGCCCAATGTACGAGCCAGTCACATAAACCCGTACATAGGTGAGTTTGCTGACAGGTCACCCACCTCGAAAAACCCCTGGATTAGTCCTTGAATAATAATAGTTTACTTTTATGTTAAGAGGATATTTCGTTTCTGTATAAATTTGGAGGTATAGGAATAAAATACTTTATTGTTGTTACCTGGCCTTCGTTCTAGGAAGCACTCTCACTCTCATAATCCCCAAGTCGCAATATTAAACATCGCTCAACCCACTCTGATTGGTTAATTTGAACGAAATAACGAATCACAGTGTGTTGTGTTATGGTTCATAGGGAAATTTGGTAATTATGACAGTGAGAGTTATTTTTGGAGTGAGGGCTTGTCCTTAAACAAAAGTTTAATTTTCTGTTAAAAGATTTTTTTCCTTTCGGAAGATCTATACCGGGTAAATTTGTAGGGACATGAATAATATACTAAATTGTTGCTACCAGCTTCTCATGTATTTTACCCACAAATTTCTCAACATATTTTTGATAGAACTACTTGCTGCTGACCAACCACTTATTTAAGTACTTATTCTGATGATCCTCTTTTTCTTCATCCCCAGGCCCGCACCTCTCTCCCGACTCCACCCTTCGAGTATAAGCCACGCCTCCTCGCAAACAGACCTGCCCTCTTCTCATCTAGACTCCGCCCCTTCTTCTCCTGACCCCGCCTCTCCCATGAGCAGACAGCGGGAGGAGGAGCTTGAGTGTGACAAGCTGAGTCGAGACCTGGCCAGTGTTCTTCCGCCAAATGATCGGCTGCACGGCCTTCTGAGTGAGTCTAAGTTCTTTTTTTTCTTGACGTCCTCAGTGTGATCAAACACCTGGGACGAGGTGTGAAGAACGCCTAAACAAGGAGACATAGAAGCTTTCAAAACTGACTTGTAATTCAAAAGCTACTTTTGCTATTAGTTCCCATTGTAACTTGGGTTTCTATTTATTATTCTGACTATTTATTATATATAAAAATAATTCAAGGCTTTTCTTATTGTTATGTTCATTCCTGTCCATTCATAATGAAATTTTCAAAATTTGGATAAGTTGATACAAATTGACGTTAAAAGACTAGACGGTAGGATTCTTTTTTGAAGTAGGATTCTTTTTTGAAAGTTACGACAGCCCGCGAATAGCATTTGTGATACCTACATACAGTTTCCAAGTTTAATTTATACAAACCTATTGTTATCTTTGTTTCCAAGCTATCCACGAAGATGATGGAAAGATTCAGAGTAAGTTTATAGCAGAATCAGGTTAGCTCGATTGCAGAAATGTCCTAGTGATTATTGAAATAAATCAATAGCATGCTGCAAGAAAAAAATGTTACCTATCGAATTAATAATGGAAAAACAACTGACCAAATCAACCCCAAATTTGTTCAGGAAGATACGACATGTACGAAAAAAATATTGAAATTGAAACAAACAAAAAACAAACACATTTTTTTTTATATATATTTTTTATGAATTTACTATTATTATACTTTCGGTAGGCTCTTTTACTTTTTCTTTTACGCTCCTAAATATACTCGGAATAAAAATATTAAATAATAAGTAAAGAAGACAAATCTTTCTATACTTTTTGTTTAGTATGTTTTTTTAGTAGTAGGTAGGATACGTCATGGTTTATTCTAATAACGTATTTTTCTTTTTTCTTTTAATATTTGGTAATCTAAAGTCGTGTTTTCTTGTCACGTGTTCCAGTACCAGGCCCGGACGTGAAGAAGCGACGAGACTACGTGACGTCACTGTTCCGTATTGACGTCACACCCAGGTCCAAGTCCTGCTCTAGTTCTTCCCATAGTTCCGACCCTGCCTCGCCCAAGGACACCAAGTAAGTGGACCAGCCTTTTCTTTAGAACTGCATGGTCATATCACGGCGGAGGTTTTACCCTCCATTCGCTGGAAACTCACAAACCAGCTACTCAAACTAACCACCCAGTCTGAGGAATAGCCACACGAGGGTTTGAAGTCGAATGGTTACTGGATGGGTAACCAGTCGTAAACCCCGGTGGAAGTTGCTTAACTTAATTTACAGAAAGAGAATTGGTGTATCGAACGTGTCTTGTCAAATTCGACGTTATTCCTATTGGTTTTATTTAACGAATCTAATATACAGGGTGGACCAAAAAAACGTTTACACCCGTTAATGGTAGATTACTGGCGACATTTCTAGGACGGATCTGCAATCCGTTTTTTCGGAATCGCCTTTATAACTGCACAAAGTGATTTTTTGCAACTTTCTGAAAAAGTCCGACTTTGGCTTATTCTTCAGGTCAGAACTTTTTTCCTGTTTAAGATGAGTTGATTCTGAATATTTCTGCAGAAAGCCAACAAAATATCGATGTTTCTAACTACACTACTTTGTTTTTTACGGTTTGGTTTGGCATCTTTTTTGACACCTGAATAGAAAAAAAATTCTGATGTAATTTTTTACTTTCCTTATCCTATAATAAGGAAAGTATTGTATTCGTCGAAAATTTGACCTACCCAGTTTTTCACATTTCTGGACGAATTATAGCCTCAGGATACCAAAAAAGTTGTTTTCAGCCATTGGTCCGTGCGTCTGTCTGTCTGTCTGTCTGTCTGTCTGTCTGTCTGTCTGTCTGTCTGTCTGTCTGTCTGTCTGTCTGTGTGTAAACAGGATATCTCGAGAACGGTAAGAGCTAGAGACTTGAAATTTGGTATGCTAATTATAATTATACACTAGACGAACCACGAAACTTTTGGTTACAATCGGCCGCAGACTGCGGCCGCAGGACCGCAAATATTGGCCGCAAGTGCCGCTTCTTTGAATTGGTTAAAGATACAAAAAAATATTAGAGAACAATTATGTCTTAGATTAAAAAAATAATAGGGGTCTCTTCTGATCATTTTTTTGATATCTTGAACTTTTTGGACCTCGGCCCCAATTTACCGGTATTTTGGGGGGACCCGCTTTGATTAACTTTTTTATTATTTATCGTAGATGGGGGTTGTGACATATCAAATCCAATGATTTTGAGGTGCTGATTACGAATTTGATATTGATTTTTAGCTAAATGTTACCTTTGAGTCACCAGTGGCTTTTGGTCCTGTTCCAATTCCTTATAATTATGATAAGGAAAGTCGTGTGATGTTTACACCAGATTTTTTACACTTTGAAACACTCAAGATTTGCCCGAGCAAATTTTGGCACAGACATGGGCAAGTTTGATAAAAGTTCGCGGCCAACCCAAGGATGCTAAAAAATAATTTTACGATTTTTTATCACGTGATCTTCTGGGTAAATAAACCAGGTGAGTCTCAAAAAATGATGTTCAAATTCTTAAAAGTGTTGACCGTGTAGGGTCGTCTTGAACTCAAAGAGTAATTAGCTATTTATGTCTGATAATTATTTTCCTTGGAATTAATTAAAGGCCAGTCAAATGAATGATTGTTTTTTTCTCGATGATAGTTTTCAAGCATATTTTTCTGCATTCTATGAAATATTATCTTTAAACTTCTTGAGTTTTTTTTAGTACAAGTTGCATTATTATAATTCGGATGCTGAAATGGCAGATACGCATTCAGCATATGGAGTTGCCAACAGGAACATTTGGGATCACGTGAAAAACATAGTTTACGAAATCTGGTAGCAAGAATCCTGTTGGCATTCGATGACCTGACAGAAAAACCTGGAATCTTCCGCAACATCGGAACATGATGAAGAGGTTCAACCTTTGCATCCAGGAAGGTGGATTCCTCTAAGGAAATTGAGAAGGGAGAGAGAGAGAGAGAGAGAGAGAGAGAGAGAGTTCTGAGTTAGAACTAAGGTACTAAAGTCACCATTGGTTTCAAAAATTTGTGTGAGGAGAATCCATAGTGTGTACTATGGCTAAATAAAAAATGGCAACAGTCTTTTTGACATTTTCATGTCTTTGCTCTGGCACATAACCAAAATTATGTGACGAAATTATGTAACGAAATTATGTAACGAAATATTGAATTGTAAAGGGAGAGAAGAGGGAAAGTGTGTGTCATGCGCACAATGGCGAAGTATTGAATTGTAGAGGGAGAGAAGAGAGAAGGTATGTGTCATGCGCACAATACGAAATTTGGTCAGTTGGGTTTTGGACCTTGAATAGTAAAGATGAAAATGTCCCAATGGTTGCAGACTCGTATGCAAGCGTTTTTTTAAACAAAAATTTAACATCGCTTTCCACTGCATGGTCATATCAGTAGTCACCGTGGCAGAGTGAGTAAGCGCGCTAGGCATTGTACGCATGGTGACCTGGGTTCGAATCCCAGCGGGGCAGGAATTTTTTTTGCTCCGATTTCAATTTTTTATTTTTTGCTGGCTCTGGCGTTCGGACCGGGTGGACTAGATTACCACTGAGCTAATCGTGCGCGTCTAATCGTTTCTCATTGAACATACTAAAAATACAAAATGTTTTTTAAATACCTTTTTGTTTATATCAAAATAGTATAAAACATAATAAAGACTGCAAAAGTTTATTAATTTTACAAAATATTATCTTGTATTTTCAAGACTTCTATTAAGAGTTGGCAATCGGTAAATATTTGTTATTTAATTAGTATTGTTTATGATAGAAAAACCTACCTATATATTTACCTGGATTTATTTCATAAACTCTATTTTCGTTTGGAAAATTCGCTAGTTTTTTTTTTTTCTCTCGTAGGGAAGCATAAGAAAAACCATCCTTACATTATCAAGGCAGTCTCTCAGGGGCTTACATGAATAATAATTATGTGTATTGTGATACCAATAGTATCTGATATAACTCAATTTACAGATGGTATTACCCCCAAAAAAACGATAAGTTGTTGGTGTTACAACAGGTCAGATACAGGTATGAATAAAATATTCCATCAGATTTTTTTGATAATTAAAATAATATTGACCGTCGAGAATTGAACCTCGGTCATGCGACTAACACTCTTAGCACTACCACATCTAGCTAACACCACTGACAATCTGAGAAGCACGAAATTTATCATTTGAATTTTCCTAACCTGGCTGATGAAGGCATGTGAGACCGCGGTATTCAAAAAAAGCTATGTAAACAATTTTTGTAAACAATACAAGACGCCCTTACACAGTCTACAGCTAGAAAACTCTTAGGATTTTTGAAGAGTTTTTGGCAAACATCTAATAATTTTTCCCAGAAGATCACGTGATAAAAAATCGTAAAATTATTTTTTAGCATCCTCGGGGCGGCCGCCAACTTTTATCAAACTTGCCCATGTCTGTGCCAAAATTTGTTCGGACAAATGTCGAGTGTTTAATTTAGTAAAAAAGTTTTTTTGGGTGTTTTTTTCTATTCAGGTGTCAAAAAAGATGCCAAACCAAATCGTAAAAAACAAAGTAGTGTAGCTAGAAACATCGAAATTTTGTTGGCTTTCTGCAGAAATGTTCAGAATCAACTCATGTTAAACAGGAAAAAAGTACTGATCTGATGAATAAGCCAAAGTCGGACTTTTTCGGAAAGTTGCAAAAAATCACTTTGTGCAGTTACGAAGGCGAATCCGAAAAAACGGATTGCAGATCCGGCCTGGAAATGTCGTCAGTAATCTACCATTAACGGGTGTAAACGTTTTTTTGGTCCACCCTGTATTAAAACAGATACGTTTGTATGAAGCTTCGGAACTAGCTCTGTATATTTTTAGAAATATTATTATTATTATTATGAAACATGTTGGATCAAGTTTTATTTACAAATGACATAGAATATAATTATACATACATAGATATTAAAATTAAGAAAACAAAACTTGATCAAGGGCGATGCTAATGCCAACGGCATTCTCTTCCGCACCACCCTTTAGAATAATAATATTAGAAATAGGTTAATGGAAAATGTTTAAAAGAAAACTAACAATCCTCATTTTCCTCCCCCAGGAATGGCATGTCAGAAAGTTCAGCCTACTTCGCCCCGTCCGAATGCAAGGCCAAACTTCTGGCCCTGGCCCACTCTCAGGCCCGCCAGGCAGAGCTTAGTCACCAGTCATCCAGCAGTAGTCACCATAGTCTCTCCAACCTGCATGAGAAGAAGGTAAGTAGTCACCATAGTCTCTCCAACCTGCATGAGAAGAAGGTAAGTAGTCACCATAGTCTCTCCAACCTGCATGAGAAGAAGGTAAGTAGTCATCATAGTCTCTCCAACCTGCATGAGAAGAAGGTAAGTAGTCACCATAGTCTCTCCAACCTGCATGAGAAGAAGGTAAGTAGTCACCATAGTCTCTCCAACCTGCATGAGAAGAAGGTAAGTAGTCACCATAGTCTCTCCAACCTGCATGAGAAGAAGGTAAGTAGTCACCATAGTCTCTCCAACCTGCATGAGAAGAAGGTAAGTAGTCACCATAGTCTCTCCAACCTACATGAGAAGAAGGTAAGATCTATCTTTACCCCTTGAGAAGGGCAATAATATCTAGTTTACAAAAACTTAAAATTCACCATAGATATAGAGGAAGGTCTTGAAAGCATCGTTGAGATTTGAAATAATGTACGATAATTTCTTCGTACCTTAACCCACGAAGGACGAGCGTGACACATATGTAAATTAATTCAAGAAAAAATAAATAATAAGAGGCAAAAACCCTGCTAAATAAAAAGCAGGGTGTTTTTTGCCTATGGCAATCTCTGCCACCCAACCCTCGATATCCTTTTATAACCATCTCTTTCTCCACCTCACAGGCGGAGCTCATGTCTCGTCTGGACTCGAAGCTGACTCTCCTGCGCTCCATGCAAGAGGACCTGGCGGAGGAGACGCGGGGCAACGAGGCCCTGGGCCAGAGTCTGGACGCGCGGCTTGCGGCCCAAGCGCGGCCGGCCGAGGCGGCCAAGTACAGACTGCACGTGGAGGAGGTGGGGCACATCACGAGTCTGCTGCTGGGGCTGAGTGGCCGGCTGGCGCGGGCTGAGAATGCTCTCATTGGACTGAGCGAGGATCACTGTGATAGGGTGAGTGAGGAGACTTGGGTGTTGAACCAGGGTATTTTAACGGGTTAGAATATGAATCAGGGTATTTTAACGGGTTAGAATATGAATCAGGGTATTTTAACGTTTTAGAATATGAATCAGGGTATTTTAACGGGTTAGAATATGAATCAGGGTATTTTAACGGGTTATAATATGAATCAGGGTATTTTAACGGGTTAGAATATGAATCAGGGTATTTTAACGGGTTAGAATATGAATCAGGGTATTTTAACGGGTTAGAATATGAATCAGGGTATTTTAACGTTTTAGAATATGAATCAGGGTATTTTAACGGGTTAGAATATGAATCAGGGTATTTTAACGGGTTATAATATGAATCAGGGTATTTTAACGGGTTAGAATATGAATCAGGGTATTTTAACGGGTTAGAATATGAATCAGGGTATTTTAACGGGTTAGAATATGAATCGGGGTATTTTAACGGGTTAGAATATGAATCAGGGTATTTTAACGGGTTAGAATTTGAATCAGGGTTTTTAACGGGTGAGAAGTGATGAACCCAGTTATTATTAGCTTGTATAGTTATTATATTGTGGACTAGGAGATTTAATAAGATTTCTTCCAGTCCAAATCATATGATTTTTTTTTTACTATCCTTATCCTATTAATCGTATATATTTATTTGAATCGTATATAATGATGACACTTGATTTTATTTGTTGCTCAATGTTGTTTAAACATCTAAAGGCCACATTATGAAACAGGGTTAAATTTTATCTAAGCTTAGTAACACTTAAAGTTGGAGTTTTCAACCAATCATAGTGCGATAGTGTCCACTTATATTATTATTAAACATAGTTGATCAAATTTACAAATAACATAGAATATATGTATACATACATAGGAATTAAAATAAACAAAACAAAACTTGATCAAGGGCGGTGCTAATGCCAACGGCATTCTCTTCCTTTTTTTTATGATTCGGACCTAGGTCGTATTGCTTCGGCACTCGTTTCCTAATACCAACGCCTCTGTTCCCCTTCACAGAAGAGTCTGGAGGAGAAGCGGGACAAGCTGGCGCGTCAGCTGGACGAGGCCAAGGCGCTCAAGGAGAACATAGACCGGCGCAGCACCAATGTGGCAACACTGCTGCGCAAGTATCTGTGCGCAGACGACTTCTCCGACTACAACCACTTCATCGGCATGAAGGCGAAGCTCCTGGTGGATGCGCGGGAGATCAGCGACAAGATACAGCTGGGCGAGGAACAGCTGGCAGCGCTGCAAGAGACGCTGGAATCGTAGACGTCTGGCAACGCTGTAGGGAAAGTTGGCAACGCTGTAGGGAGAGTTGGCAACGCTGCGGAGAGAGTTGGAATCCAGTTAAGAAATTGATATGTGGCGAACAAAACAAGGCGTTACTGTAACACTTCTGGAAATTATGTTGATTTCTTTTTGAACTATGTAGTTGCAAAGTTATTCGACAGAATCGAATTCACTCGCTCGAGTTGATCTTCTTCATTAAAAATAATACGCAAAATCGAATTTGACAAAGCGTCTATTAATTTTGTTCCTAGTTTTTTTTTTTACAAAGTAAGTCTTGAAGAAAGTGAATTTGGGAGGTTTTTGATGAAGTGCCATTCGAACAGAAAGCACTTTCCGACAGGAATATTAAATTTGAGCTGTTGTCAAAGTCCATTATTATCATGTTTACCTATTGTTTTTTCTAGAAAAAGAAGAGAAAAAAATCACACTCATGAAGTCAAACAATGGATCATCATCCCTAGTCTGAAATTTGACATCTCCCCATTTTTGCTTGTGAAAATGTGTGAGATGTTTTTGAAATTTTGGCGACTGATACTAAATTTTTCAAGATCATGTTCTTGTAATGATTTTGTCATAACAATTACTTGGAATTATTACATCCGATAATATCTATTTCCTCTTTTCGTAGAGCGCATTTGAAAACAGATTTTAAAAATAAATTTATGGGGAGAACGTATTTATTTCATTTGCAAGTAAATTTATTTATTTAATACGTACACATTTATTTAATTGACAATTTGTAGCTTAGTCCAAGAGATTATGTTTGTTCATTTAGGCTGAATATATTATCCACTTTTAGATTGAAGAGAACCAGTGCAGCATAGTAAAATTATGAATTGTTGTCGATGTTTATTGTTAAATTCGTTAAAAATTCAGTATTTATGTGTAAATTAATAAAATGCTTAATTTTCATTGAATCAGCTAATATACCTCAAGTCCTTACAATAATGTATTATTAATTCTTTTGAGATGTTCTTCCCTTATTCCTTCATAGAGATTAGAACCTTCTAAGTTTGTGAAATTTCCTTGTAATCCAATGTTTTAGGAGACGCTAGATCTGATCAGAATCTATTCAGTTACAATCCCTTGGACTTGTGCACCGGGAAAGATCATGAAATGTTTTTTCATGATAGTCAAAGCTTCAAGATGATTTTTTCTCTTTATTATTTCATCTATGACGAAAAAGGTCAAGTTCATTTAGGAATTATGCACCTAATGTTGTACCATTAGAAAGCAAACTGACAGACCTTGGGACACTATTTTATTTTTTG
The DNA here is from genome assembly GCA_024516035.1 of Bactericera cockerelli. Taxonomy (NCBI): domain Eukaryota; kingdom Metazoa; phylum Arthropoda; class Insecta; order Hemiptera; family Triozidae; genus Bactericera; species Bactericera cockerelli. Next base: position 37,057,677 of record CM044959.1, read on the forward strand.
TCAGATTTTTCGTTCCTCCTCTCATTTCGAGATGTTAGACTTCCACCTTTTGCATCCACCTCGAAGTCTTAACAGAGACTCTAGTTGGCCTATTGACATACCTATCTTCTAAAGATAAATAAAACAAAATAGTTGTATTAATTGTAAAACGTAAATTTCATTTATATTTACACATTATTTACAGAAGTTCAATATTAGTTTATAAACAAAAAGACTTTAATTTTGGAGACTCCAATCAACTGAAATATATTGAAATATATTCCAAATAACTTAAGAACCTTGTTATATCTCTAGCTACCGATAATATGACCAAAATTGAAATGAATAAACAATTCTCAAAACCCATATCTCTCCGTAGGGGCGTGGCACAAGGAGCCCCGCTATCTCCTACCATATTTAACTTTGCCAAGATTTTGTGCTCAAGTTAATTACCGACCCCTCTGTTGCTGCTGAACACGGGTTTCAAATGACTCGGATTTGGATAACATTGTTGCATTAGCCTTGCAGATGACACTGTAAAATAGGAAAGTAGTATGCAACACATTGTTGAATCACTCCAAAGGCTTTCAATCAGTCGGCATGAGAGTGAATCCTGAAAAATCGTGGTTATTAGTATAGTTAATGGTTTCTTAGATGATCAAGACTCACTCTAACCGATGGTTTAAAAAATCAAAGCCATTTAAAATGGGACGAAAAAATTAAGTACCTTGGAGTTAATTTTTCAAATGGAATTGGTGTTTGACAAAAAAGAATATTTTTTTTTTTAACAAATCTAGAAAAAGATTTTCGTAATTTGGTTACATCTCCACTTTTGAGGGGTGATCAAAAGATCAATATCCTAGACCAATACATATTCCCAAAATTAGTCTATCCCATGCAAACTACTCCCGTTGACATCTTGGAGACTCCTTTCTTAGAATCTGTAGATTCATTAATTCGCCAAGGAGTGCGCGAAGTGAGTGGACTTCCCTCTGATTCACCCATACCATTCTATTACTCCCGCCGGAACGTCAGAGGTCTAGGCATTGTCCGTGTTTCATGGGAAGCGCCGCTCCAGCATATCAACATCTGCAACACACTGATGAAAATAAATGATCCTCACCTCCATGCTTCTCGTGATTTTGAGAAAGAACTGAAGACTTGCAAAGAAAGATTAGCAATAACATCAGACGGCACCGCTAAGACTTTTCGTTCAGAACTGAGAAATCGCGAGTTTGAAAAATGGAAAGAAATGCCCCAGCGAGGACAAGGTGTAAAATGGTTCGAAGCATGTACATCTACTAATAGTTGGGTATCAAACAAAAGAGGATTGACCAGTAGTGAATGGACAAATGGTTTAAAACTATCTATAAATTCTATGTCGAATCGAGGAACTGGTGGTCGAAGTGCGGGGAATCGCCTCTGCAGGAATCCTTCCTGTGGAGAGAAGAAACTCATAGAAACAATTCCTCACATTCGTGGCTTCTGTCCTCGATCCGAACATCTGAGAAACTCTGCTCACCACAAAATCAGAACTGCTTTGGCTAACATATTCCGCCACCAGGGTTTGGAGGTCTATGAAGAGGTTCCCTGTGAAGCTATATTGAACGATGGCAGCAAGCAAAACAGACGAGCAGACATTGTTGCCATTGATAGGAAAAAAGGCAAAGGACTAATTCTAGATCCTACTCTTCGATGGGAAACAAATTTAGAAGACCAAGACATCAAAATAAATGAAGAAAAACAAGAAATATATGTTCCCACTGTCCCTTATTTTATTCTAAAGTATGAAATACCACGTTGGGAAGTGTTTGGTCTTTGGTTTGGCGTACGTGGAACAGCTTCCCCATTCCTTATGAAGTTCTTTGCCAATCATAACATCAATAAAAAAAAATTGACTGACCTGACCCAAATAATAATGAAAGACACCCTGAATATTATTAACAAACACTTATACTCATGAAAAAAAAAAAAAAAAGAAAAAATTATACTACATAGCAAAGAATTAGAAAAAAAAAAAAAAAAAAAAAAAAAACCTATATCTATGTATACTGTGTCAGATGTGGCAACTCGTTATAGAGCCGTTCGTTGAATGAATAAATTTAATTGTTTCTCTCTATCCTTTCGAAAATCTCATACAACTTATCATGCTTAAATAGAAATGTTGCTTTACAATTTCATTAAAACCCAAGAAAATTGACTCATCTACTTCTAGGCTATTGAGAAGTTACCAATCTAGAAATACATAATTTTATAATTGATTGCATGACAGCGCTTGATAAGAGACCAACGATTTTTGAAAGGTTTACTAATAATTTACTACCTACTTATGATAATTCTAAGTCTACTTATTCTTAAGAGTTCTCAGATCAATTCTAAGTTCTAAACCCAGATTTCAACAATATGAATATGATTTCTAAAAGTGTTGAAATCATTTCAAATACACATACTACCTATTACAATACAAAACATATTTTACTCAAATAAGTTTTATTCTCCATTCTCAATTTCTTAAAATCCCAGATTTCGCCATGTCTAATTCCTGATAGCCCTAGAACTGCCCGCAAAAAGAGCACGTTCGTCCTCATAATGATTATTATTATTATTAGTGCTAAATTATTTAGTGATTTTTATTTAGATGATATTATATTTTGTAAATTGTTATTTCGGAAAGAAAGAAATATATATATTTTTGTACATAATTTAAATAAATAAATATAAAATGAAAACTGGTGCTCTTTTAAAAGAACAATAAACTTATGTGTTGAATCTTCTTTTTGAATCTATTTCAGGTACTTTAGACCATTTGAAACAACATTATGACTTGATAATGTATTGATTATACCATGAATCACTTTTGAAGAGTATTCATAATCCCATGTTTGAATTCCAGAACCGATTAAAAATGATTCAGAATCTGAATAAATTTATAAGAACATGGGCTTAGCCTCCGATTCCTACGTCCAAATTATTACTAAAAAAAACCTACTGCATGTCTAAAAGAAACACTTTAGACTGAGGCCGGAACTCGCTTTCCTAATCAAGACTATACCTTCCAGAGCAGTTTAATATGTATCAGTTTCTTATATACTGAGACTGAAATGGCCTGGCCGCTAGATCAATACGACAACAAAAGTATTGGGAGAATATAATAATAATTAGTGGAAGGTAACCACCAGGCGAGGTTAATGCTCAGAGCATTTTCTACCCCCTAACCCACAGAATCTTATTATTATGTGGTCACAAACTCAAATTAATGAGGAAAATTCCATGGACTGGGTGGGATTCGAACCAACGGAACTACGCTACCTAGATATTTTAATCAGAAGTAAGTATAAGCCAAGTAAGTATTGAAGAAAAATCAATCAGTTGAAACTAGCTCTGCAAACTGTAGTAGACTTCACCTAGCTTCTCTAATCTAATTAAAAATGTCATAATAAGAATCAGGAGATCGAGACCTTTCATTCGATACCCCACTCGATGGGTTTCATATTTCAAAATCAGATATTGGACATTTTTAACAGAGGCTGGGAGAAATTTTGAATATTTCATCAGAAGTATTAGGAGAATATACCTTGAAGGAGGTAAATAAACTTTTCGAACTCAGGCCTACTACCTAGCTCCGAATTTACAGTAAAAGTATTAGGAGACTATGCATTCAAGCAGTTAAAATAAACACTGGGGAAACTGCTCACCAGATGGCGGGCCAAGAGGGACTGAGCGGGCATTTTATGCTTTACTTCGGAGTTTGTATCACCCTAACCTGGTTTTGCAATTTTTACCAAGCTACTTTTGTATGGTTTTTTTCGTAAGCTAGTTTTGAATTTTTTCCCCCAAGGTTTTTTTTATTTTACCTAAGCTAGTTTTATGTATTTTTTTTTTTTTTTTTACCTAAGCTACTTCTGTGTCTATTTATCAAAGCATATTAGTTTTTTCCTAAGCTAGTTTTGTATTATTATTTTTTGTCTTTATCCTTTTTCCCAAGCTAGTTTTGTATCGTTTTTCCCCAACCATAATTTGAATTTTTTACCCAAGGTACTTTTGTATTGTTTTCTTTTTTTTACAAGCTAGTTTTAACTTACTTTATCCAAGGTAGTTTTATGTATTACTTTTTTTTTACCTAAGCTACTTTTGTGTTTTTTTTCAAAGCATGTTATAGTTTTTTCCTAAGCTAGTTTTGTCTTTATTCTTTTTCCCAACCTACTTTTGTCTTTTTTCTTTTTCCCAACCTAGTTTTGTCTTTATTCTTTTACCTCAGTTAGTTTTGTATCGTTTTTCCCCAACCTTAATTTGAATTATTTTTACCCACGGTACTTTTGTATCGTTTTTCACAAGCTAGTTTTGACTTACTTTCCCAATCTAGTTATCATATTTGTGTTAATCACTTTCGTGATGTCACAACTACTCAAACTCGCTTTACTAAATCTACACTGAAACCGGAACTTGAACCACCCACCTTCAAGGTACAATTTTACCGCCTTATCGATCAAGCTACTGAGGTTGGTTACAATCTTTCAAGTAAATAATCAAAAACCGTACTGAAATTTTGGTTATAGAAGCTGAACTTTACTGCTACTATAACCGTTTTTTTTTTTTTTTTTTCTTTCTACATAAGATTGTTCCTTTTGAAGGAACCACTATCGCTGGATTATAAAAAGAAGAAGAAGAAGCTTCACATCCACGTCTCCACCTCCTTTCTTATCTTCCTCTTCAGTCATCGTCTCCTTTCAGGATCTCCAGAGGGTTGGGGCCTCTCCTGCGGGGACTAGCTACTAGACCTTCCACCACGGAAGAGGTTTCTGGGAAAAGAGAAACAAAAGTAAACATTGGTTAAGAAATGGTTAAAAAAATTGGTACGAGGGAAGGGGGAAATATCCTTTTTTTAATTTAGCTTTAACGTCGCTTTCAACTGGGGAAATGTCCTTTTATTAAATTAGGTTTAACGTCGCTTTTAACTGCATGGTCATATCGCGAGGGGGTTTTACCCCCCATTCGGTGGAAACTCACAAACCAGCTACTCGATTAATTAACCTCATCCAGCCTGATTGGGCCGGGAATAGCCAGCATCACAACGTCTTCACCTCGCTGGACGTTACTTAAACTTGGTGATCCTACCGGTGCATTCAACGCGCCATCGACTCTGGCTTGCTGGAAGTGACTTGCCTACTTGTGTAGATATACAGCAACTGTACAACTGGATGTAAAAAATGTTCTACTCACCGGGTGTTGACCGGTTAGCCCGGTTGGTGTTCACGTTGAGGCAGTTGAGCCACTCGCTCAGGCTGATCTTGTTGTCCTTGTTGACGTCGCAATGTCGCGGCAACTTCTTGCCGCATCGCCGCAGCGGCTTCTGTTGCTGCATCACCGCCTTGAATTGCTTCCACTCGTTCTGCTCCAGGACCTGGGGAGGAGAGAATGGGGAGGAGATGATGAGGTGGAGAGAATGGGGAGGAGATGATGAGGAGAGAATAGGGAGGAGAGAATGGGGAGGAGAGAATGGGGAGGAGAGAATGGGGAGGAGATGATGGGGAGGAGAGAATGGGGAGGAGAGAATGGGGAGGAGAGAATGGGGAGGAGAGAATGGGGAGGAGATGATGAGGATGAGAGAATGGGGAGAGTGATGATAAGGAGGAGAGAATAGGGATGAGATAATGAGGAGGAGAGAATGGTGAGGAGAGAATAAGGATGAGAGAATGGGGAGGAGAGAATGGGGAGGAGATAATGGGGAGAATGATGATAAGGAGGAGAGAATGAGGAGGAGAGAATGGGGTAAAGAAAAGTTTATATTTTTTTGTAAGACTTCATCAAAACAACGCGGACCCAAGAAAGTTTGGGAAAAGGTAGAGTGAAAGAAGAAGAAGTCTGATTTGAAAATATGTAATTACACTGGAACGCTTGGGGCCGAATTATGAAACAGGATTAGATTTAATCTAAGTGGACACTATCAGTTGACGCAGTTCACTCTGATTTGTTGAAATTCCACTCAGATGAAATATAATCCTGTTTCATAATTCACTATTGATGTCAAAATATTTGTGGATTGATGTTTTTTGAACAACAACAAAAAATCAGAATCCTCTCCATCACAATAACTCAAATTTGTCTATATTAATTGTTAAAATAGAACCTCCATGTTACGAGTTCGTCGCCTTATCGTTAGAGCTACTGAGGTCGGTAATGGAATATTACGAGGGACGTCCGGAAAGTAAGGGGACAATTGATGTTAAAACTCGAAAAATGCATATATTTTCATAAAATTTACAGGGTAAGTTCCAAATATAGTCCTTTATTTCTCCACATAATCACCGACAAGCTCCACTCACTTCTGCATCCTGGGTCCGAACTTTTTTATGCCTTCGTCATACACGCTCTGCTCCACCTCCAACAGCCACTTCTCCACAGTCTCCTTGACCTCCTCGTCGCTGAAAAACCTTTTTCCAGACAATAACTCCTTCAGTTTCGTGAACAGATGAAAATCCGAGGGCGCCAGGTCAGAGGAATACGGTTTTGAGGGTCACACGACTATCGCTGCGACTTTTTCATTGACTTGCTGCACAAGTTCTTCTGAAACGACAGACGGCCTCTTCTTTCTTCATCGTGTGTGTTTTTGCGACCTTCTTTAAACTTCTTAACCCACTTGAAAACCTTGGAACGTGAAATCACCTCAGGTCCATAGGTTTTCAGTAGCTGAGGATTGATTTCAGCAGCTGAATTCCTACGCAAAGTGATAAACTGCCCGAATCTCGCACCTGCGGTAGGTGGAGCAAACGGCACCTGTAGAGGTTGACGCGACGGGCTCCTGCGACGACATTTTCCAATGAACTGAAATGGACAAGGGCTCATTGTGACCGTTAGGAGTTCTCCTACAAGCAGGTATGCCAACCTTGAAAAAAAAGACATTCCTATCAACCCCTACGACAGTTGTCCCCTTACTTTCCGGACGTACCTCGTATGTAAATACTTAACACAATAAAACATTGATTCAAGAGCCGTATTTTTCTTTCTAACCAAAGTGGATTCACCTGGAATAAAATGGACGAACGGGAAGAAAGTCATTTTTCTTTTGGAAGAGGAAAAATCTTCTTCCAGTTTGGTTAACCAAAATAGATTTATAAAATTCTTGCTTCCATTTCTTTTATAGGTTTAGTCCATTGTTTATCTTTAAAAGTACCGAAACGCATTTTTCTTTCACGAACAGAGGGGAAGCTAAACTTGGAAGAAAATGGAAATGTTTGGAAATACCGAACCTGGAAAAAAATGTAGGTATCCAAAAAAAAAATACAGCTAAGGACCAACCTCTGTAGCTTGATCGATAAGGCGGCGGACTTGTAACCTGGAGGTTGGTGGTTCAAGTCCCGGTTTCGGCGTAGATTTTAGTAAAGCGAGTTTGAGTAGTAGTGATATCACGAAAGTGATTACCACAAATATGATAACTTTTAAAAAAAAACTTAAAAAAAAAAAATCTGGTGTAAACATCACACGACTTTCCTTATCCCCCAAAAAAGAGTCGAATTCCGCCACTGGTGACTCAACGGTAACAGATAACTAAAAACCAATGCCAAATTCGTAATCAGCACTTCAAAATCATTGAATTTGATATGTCACAACCCCTATGTAGGATGAATAATAAAAAAGTTAGTCAAAGCGGGTCCCCCCCAAATACCGGTAAATTGGGGCCGAGTTCCAAAAAGTTCAAGATATCAAAAAAATGATCAGAATAGACCCCTATTATTTTTTTAATCTAAGAAAATGTTGTTCTCTAAAAAATTTTGTATCTTTAACCAATTTAAAGAAGCGGCGCTTGCGGCTAGCATTTGCGGCCCTGTGGCCGCAGAATGCGGCCGATTTCAACCAAAAGTTTCGTGGTTCGTCTGGTGTATAAAATTAATTTGTGTACCAAATTTCAAGTTTCTAGCTTTTACCGTTCTTGAGATATCCTGTTTACAGACAGACAGACAGACAGACAGACAGACAGACAGACAGACGCACGGACCAATGGCTGAAAACAACTTTTTTGGTATCCTGAGGCCATGATTCGTCCAGAAATGTGAAAAACTGGGTAGGTCAAATTTTCGACGAATACAATACTTTCCTTATTATAAGATAAGGAAAGTAAAAAAAATACAGTTAAGGATACCTTGTTCTTGTCCACATCCAGAGTGGCGAAGTTCCAGGTGGCCACCTGCTCATCCCCTGCGGACACTGTGCCAGACTCGGAGATGTTGCCACTGCTGTTTCTGGGGGAGGTAACGAGAATAATAATAATTTAATAATATATCTCAGTAGTCACAGTGGCAGAGTGAGTTAGCGCGCTAGGCATTGCACGCATGGTGACCTGGGTTCGATTCCCAGCGGGGCAGGAATTTTTCTGCTCTGTACTTGGATGTTCGGGGTCCACTCATACCTCGTGAAGAAAAATGAGTAGTTACTTGTATGAGTAACGACCAGTGGCGGCATTATCAGAGTAAATAGAAATGAATGTAATAAAGTTCGAAAAGTACAGGAGGCTCTTAGTAATGATGTGCTACACACAAAAATTGTGAAGAGGCCTTGTGCTTCACCACAAATAAAATCATACAAAAAATAATAAATCTCTCCCTTGCCTTTATCCCATATTAGCTTATGTTGCTATTGGCGGTCGGCATTGTTCGACCTCATGGTTGAGGTTAGTAAGGTGGAGTGAGTGCGTTTTTTACGGCAGGATGCCCTTTCTAACGCTAATGATTCCATGTGGTTTTAAAGTCTTGATAAGGACCGGCGTATTACCCTCCATTCGCTGGTAATCGTACCAGCTACCCACATTAACCTCACCAGTCGTATGAAGTAGAAGAACTCTGCTGGTGAAAAACTTACTTCTGAGCATTCATTGTGTTGACAAAGTATTCCATCAGATTCTTGAGGAATTCCCTCTTCTTATGTCCAGGACATCCTGTAATGAAAAGGAGAAGAGTTATACCTACGGAGGAAGGAAGGAGAGGACTGATTGACATCCTTTACGAGAAATTAAATTTTGTATTACTTAACTGAGTATATGTATACGAGTATATGATATATTCAATAAAGATTTTTTTAAAATATGTTATGTAGTTGTAAAAAATCTGAGTTGTAAAAATATTCTACCCCCTCCTGCAAGGGGCTGGTTACCGTAAAAATCACTTTTAAAGAAGCATCACCCAAATAATGACGTCTAGTTGAAGACAGTTAAGTCTTCCTTGCCAAATAAGACGTGACTAATAGCATTGATCTAGAATCTAGAAGTAATCGCTTGATCACTTATTGCATCAGTCTGTCCCGGTAGCTCAGTGGTAAAGGTGGCACTCTGTGAATCCAGAGATTCCAGAGGTCGTAGGTTCAAAACCCAGCCGGGACATGACAAGTTATCCTCCCATTTGGGATTTTTACCACGAAATAATATGTCTTGGGCTTACTGCTGGAATAATGGGAATGGGACTTTGATAGTCCTAATCGGGCAGTATAAATAAGGCGATATTATTATTATTATTATATTATCACTTATTGCATCATTAAAAAAAACTGTCTTACCTTTCATGGGTCTCACAGGGACATGCGTGACGTCACACTTGGGGTTGCTGTCCTTGACAGAGGTGCCAGGGATGGGTTTCCCCGTGTCTTCCTCCACGCACCAGCAGTAACCTGGGAACAGAGATGATGACGTCATGGACTGAGCCATTCCAGCCTGTGCCGCCGAGTTACGGCTCGAAGCTATATGTACGCCAATGCCTCATTTTGTAGAGGATCAAATATAGGATCATGCCTCGAGTGCAGCCATTCTATCGGGTTCCTTTTTCCCAAGATTCTCTTTTGGAAATTCTGGAACCGCATACTCCAAAGAAACAGAAAAAAAGGCCCAGAAAGACGAAGAACATATTGGTTAGGAAGGAGAATATATTCTTCTGTTTCCTTCTGGTTCAACACAGAATTATTCCATAGAATTATTTGGAATAGCCACAAAAGAAAAAATAGAATAAATCATTGACAGAATATTAGCCAACATCCGGAGCGCCTTGGCACTTTAAGAAAAAATAATAAGGAACCGCAGGGTTTAAAATTAAATATTTCGGGGAAGGTAACTGTACAGCCTCCATTCTGGTAGTGGAGTTGGAATGTCCGAAAATCCCGCTCATCCCGTCTAATAGTCAACTATTAATTTCTTGTTATACAATATACCTACATACATTAGAAATTCAATAAGCATTTTCTCACCTGTAGAGTTATAGCACTGAACTCGCTTGTACCTCCCGTCTGGTGTACACTCGGGCACATACATATTGTCCTACATTAGAAATTCAATAAGCATTTTCTCACCTGTAGAATTGTAGCACTGAACTCGCTTGTACCTCCCGTCTGGTGTACACTCGGGCACATACTCGTACATATTGTCCTACATTAGAAATTCAATAAGCATTTTCTCACCTGTAGAATTGTAGCACTGAACTCGCTTGTACCTCCCGTCTGGTGTACACTCGGGCACATACATATTGTCCTACATTAGAAATTCAATAAGCATTTTCTCACCTGTAGAGTTGTAGCACTGAACTCGCTTGTACCTCCCGTCCTGTGTACACTCGGGAACATACATATTGTCCTTACTGTTGGGGAGGGGAGAGAACTTCTGCTCATCCAGCACGGCTTTCCTATCCGACAGACAATCATTCACTGAAACACGAGAAGTTGAGAAGAATAAATTCACAAGTGGGTGCTGGTTCGAATCCCTGTTGAAGATAAAGATATCTTATGACAGTTCTCAATTTCTCATAGTACAACAATGTTATTATTCAAATGCCTACGATGTTTTAATAATGATCTAACTCGCCCAGTAATTCACAGAGACATTATACCTATTTTGACGTATGTAATGCACTTTTAGACACAGACTGTTCTAGACTAAATTCATCCCACAGGTAGCGCATATCACGTTGGCATAGGCATAAGTAGTAGGTATGTTCAAACACTATACATAATAATAACACTCTTTTGTGGAAGGTAACCACCAGGCGAAGTTAGTGCTCAAAGCATTTCCTTCCACCTAATACTCAAGAGTCTTATTATTATGTAGTCACAAACTCAATTTAATGAGGAAAAAATCATGGACTGGGTGCATATCTGGATTAGCAGACTAGCGCGTTAACCACCACCAGTGAACAGTGACTCTGACAATCACTGATATACAAGACGGTCTACATAATATTATTATGTATGAAATATTATATATGATTATTAAATAAATAGGTAACATATAATGCCGCCCCTGTACAGAACTTGTTAGGTAATCAAGAGGAAGTCACCTAGGGAAGCACACATAGACACACACGATAAGCTGTCTACAAAGTTACTTATTGATTTTCTAGTCATCTTAGAGGACAGAGAAAGTGTGAGAGAGAGAGAGAGAGAGAGAGAGAGAGAGAGAGAGAGAGCGAGATATTAGAAATATTAGCTAGGGAGAGTGATATGTGTGTGAGAGAGAGAGTGATAAGAAGATAAGAAGGGAGAGTAATAGAGAGAGAGAGAGAATGATAAGAAGATAAGGAGGGAGAGTGATAGAGAGAGATATAAAAAGAGAAAGAGTGATAAGAAAATAGCCAGGGAGAGTGAGAGTGTATGTGTGAGTGAGAGAGGGAGGGAGGGAGGGAGGGAGAGAGAGAGAGAGAGAGAGAGGAGAGAGAGAGAGTGATAGGGATGCAATGAGACTGAGAGAAGTACATAAGTAGACTGAGAAAGAGAGAGAGAGAGAGAGAGAAAAAAAGGAAGACAGGAGAAAGCGAGAGAATGTGAGGGTAATTAGATAAACTTCCGACCTATACATCAAGCCCAGGATACAGGGATTTTCTGGGGCTTCAGTTGACCCTTGCGGCAGAGACATACCGCCCAGGTACTGTGATACCTAGTCAACTGTGTGACACACTTGTGATTTCTTAGGAGTTAGGTCGCTCAAAGTGGCTCATATATCAGGATCTTGAGAGTTCCGTACTTCCTATCTAATATACGTAACATAAAAGAGTACCTATTTAAACACTACAGAACCTGATATACATATGATTATTACATACTTAAAATATGTGAGAAAAAAAAAACATCCACCACCCAGGACTCCGAGTTCCGATCTCAGGATCAAATATCGCTCAAGTGGTTTTCTTCGGTCAGATTGATCCCTCGCCACAAGACCATAGGTCACGGTTGTGGTTTCTTAAGTCGGTGTTGTGCTACTAAATAAAATTTGAGTAATGAGCTTATTGTTTTTTTAGCCGCGAGTTTCGATGATAAATTTTTTATTGACCTTTTAGTGCTGTTAAATTTCAACAAATTTGATCGTTCTTTTGACTTTTTGTTCTCCTTATAGTGAGTGAGATTTTGAAAACTTTTTTTAAATGTGATTTTTTGTGAATCGAAACAAGAAAAAAACGAGTCTTGGAAAACAAGATTTAAAATATGCAAATAGAGTAAGTCTAAATAATTATGTAGTTTTCTGTCAAACTTGAGCGATATTTATGTATAAGTGGTGTTGGTATTTTTTTTAACGGAAATTTATAATGCAATTATGTGTTTAGAAAAGTAAAGTATTAGGTAAAATTTAGTAAACTTACAAAATACTAAATCGGACATTCCAATAGCAACATTGAAAAACGAAAACATCTCAGTTACCAGGCTATCACCGTAAAAACAGAGGTCAAACATTTTGTTCCGAGTTGGAATTGAACCCGCGATTCACAGATTTCATGACAGCCACTTTACAATTAGAGTAGCATATTATTATGTTTCATTGAACAAAAGATATGATTTATGAGTGTCATAATTTCTCAATGATAGTCTATAGGAAGCTGAAATTTTCTCAAAGATTTCATTCTCTTGATGGTGTCTAAAGGTAAAATATGAAAGAATTTTCTGAAACCAGTAATCACCCTGGCCGAGTGGTGTAGCGCACTAGGCTTCCCACACGATGACCTGGGTTCGAATCCCAGCTGGTTATAAAATAATCTACTTTGTAATTTGGTTTACCGGGATCCACTCATACCTCGTGAGGAAGAATGAGTAGTTACTTGTGACGATCTGTGGTGGCATTAACAGAGTATAAAGAAAATAATTTGAAAATTAAAAAAGGATATTAATTTAGCTGGGCTCCGCACAAAAATTGTGAAGAGAACTTGTGCTTCGCAACGAAGAAATCATACTTTAGCTTTAACTTTCTACATCAAGTGGGCCGCCAAGCATAGGCAAAAAAAGAGGATTTTTTGAAACTTGAAGCACATACGAAACACCCATCGGCGCCGCTTTCATAATTATGTTACCTTTAGACTTTCCTCTACCTAGATACCTCTACCTAATGGCCATGCCTCGGGTGTAGAGTAGGGTCAGGAAGATATATTATAAGGTAATGGCTCGGGTGTAGGGTAGGGTCATGGAAATATATTAGGGTATTACGCCATAGCTCGGGGGTAGAGTAGAATCAAGAAAAATATTTTATGTAAGGGCCGAATTATTAAACAGGATTAATGTGATAAGCTACACCGTCACTCAAATTGTTCTATAGTGCGCCGTGATTGGTGAAACTCCGAGATCTGCTTTATCTAAAACTAGCGGGCTGTCGCCCGCTTTGCGGGCCGAGGCATGGCCGTGAAAGCAAAAAATCCTTTTTCGCCAATGGCAGGTGTTGTAGTGGGAATTTCGAAAAATCCCGCCTTATTGCACAACTAGACTATAAGACAAAGCTACCTACCAAATTTCAGCTTCCTAGGACTTACGGTTTGGGCTGTAGAGCGATGATCAGTCAGTCAGTGAGTCAGTCAGTGACTTTGACATTTATATATTAAGATTTAATCCTGTTTTTTAATTCAGCCCTAAGGTCGGTAGGAAGCTTATACATAACAGTACCTACTACCTACCTTCTGTTGACGAAGCACTGGGTTCTAGCTAGTACTATCACGGTGACTCATCAGCTGATATATGCAATATCTATATCTTCTCTTATGTACTGAGACACCTGCTTCCATGAAATGACTCATCCAAACATAACTTATTACTTTTGCGTTTTCACAAGATGCCTACTAGGGGACATCATGTTTACAGGACTATTAAGGGGTCTAGAAACATCGTGTGTTCTGATAAGTCACCTGAGTTGGCCAAACACCTGAGCAGCTGTTAACAACTCCCATAGGTCATAGGTGTGGCTTGGTTAAATTACCTACTAAAATACAGAACCGTGCCATGAGGTAATTTATTTTATATGACTAACTATTAGGTAATATTTATGATAGCTTGTCAAAGTCAAAACAGAGTGATATATTGTTCCAATGCAAAGTGAAACAGTAGGTAGTTAATAATAACACACATCACTTATTTGTTATTTCCTATTAATAGTACCTACCACCCGATTTAAGATTATATAAAAATTCCCATTTTTTTTTTTTTTTTAAAGATGAGTGTTTCACAGCCGTTTTTATTTCGTAGCCATGAAACAGGAGCTACTGTAGACGCTTGTGGTCTGTGTTGTAGCCTGTCCATCCCGTAGTATGCCTCTCCTCTGAAGGGCAAGAAATGACACAATACTTCCCAATTAAGTGCTGGGTCAACACGAGCGAATCGGAAGGTATCCCTTACAAACAATTGTAACTAAATTGGGAATACAAATTTTTGTCGGCACGGGGGATCGAACCCGGGACCTTCCGCATGGCAAGCGAGTGCTTAACCACTAAACTAATTCCTGCTGTGTTTAGATGACATTATCTTGTTATGATGTCAAAGTGTCAAAGGAATGAGGAAAAATCTATGCATTGGGCAGGATTCAAACTCCCGGATGACAAGACTAGCGCCTAACCTTCACGACCACCAACAGCATAAAATATTCGACGCAATTATTTGTGTGTTTAATTAATTCAACTTAAAAATGCCATCTATTATTGATATTAAAGCACCTTGTTCAAGTCCCGCTGGGGGAGGTACCAGCCATGACAGAACAAAAGATAATAACACAATCGTTGGCGCTCTTAACAAGATTGGCGTTAAGAACAGCATCTAACCTCCATCTTGAGGCAAAGGTTGAT
Source organism: Bactericera cockerelli (assembly GCA_024516035.1). Taxonomy (NCBI): domain Eukaryota; kingdom Metazoa; phylum Arthropoda; class Insecta; order Hemiptera; family Triozidae; genus Bactericera; species Bactericera cockerelli. Next base: position 37,072,712 of record CM044959.1, read on the forward strand.
TAATGCCGACCACAAATTGGTTTTTTTTTACCATTATTATATGTAATATACGTACTTAAGTATATTTTGTGTGATCATAATTGTAATAATGTTTCAAATAATCCAGCCTAAAAAGTAAAGAAATTGCACAAAAATGCACAAAGCTACAGGACATAAATATTTCCGACTAATAAGAGTATGTAAAAAAATAATTAAAAAGCATTGACCACAAGACAACAAATTAAAATCTAATTAAATAAATAATGAAGACTTAAAAAACAAGCCCAAATAAAAATATTATAAGGGTATTTTGTAAGTGGTCATGCGGTTTTGAAAGTTTCTGGTTCGAATACCGGAACAAACAGTAAAGAATTCAGAAAATATTTGAACTAGAAGCAGTAGTTCGTAAACTTGGGGTATACCTCCGTTAATTTGTGAAAATTAAAAAAGATCATACCCCAAGTCTTCTGACTAAATTATTAAATTAATTGCCTAAAATTATTTGCAAATTCAAGCATACGGCAAAACTACAATTTAAACATCCAATACAAATTAGAGTATGCGTAAAAACTCCAATTTGATCAATTAGTGGATGCGTGAAAACTACAATTAGAACATCCAATACAAATTAGAGGATGCGTCAAAACTCCAATTTGATCAATTATTATTAGTGGATGCGTCAGAATTACAAATTGACCATCCAGTACAAATTAGAGGATGCGTCAAAACTCCAATTTGATCAATTATTTTTAGTGGATGCGTCAAAACTACAATTTGACCATCCAGTACAAATTAGAGGATGCGTCAAAACTTCAATTTGACCATCCAGTACAAATTAGAGGATGCGTTAAATTACAATTTGATTCAATTTCTTAATGGATGGTTCAAATATGTATACAATTTCATCATCTAGTAAAAATTGAAGGATGCGGTTAAAACTACAATTTGATCAATTAGTGGATTCGTCAAAACTAACATCCAGAATCCAGAACAAATTATATTATTATTATTATTATTATTATTTTAAACGGGAATAACCCAATATACATAAATTACAAAATGTTACAGTTAAAAACATACAAAACATATAAATTAGAAGATGCATTGACCTCAAGATGAGGCACGCTGGAGACACTCGATCCCTCACTTCCCTATTGGACGAGGCGGAAGTGTCATCACTCAAGCGTACCACTTGGTAGTGTACCTACCCTCTGACCCTCTGGTACTTCTGGTCCGGGGTAGCTATGCATGAGGAGATGGAGGGGGGATAGGAGGAGGGGATGACTAGGAGTGCGGGGGAGGTGGATACTGGTAGGTATAAGGCGGGAGGGGGGGGGTGTCGTGAAATACATTAACACGTAATATTTGTTTATTCGTAATAGTTCGTAATGCTTTATTTGTACACTTTATAATTTTAACACTTTATAAACAGAATTTAGATCGTAAGAGTTTAAGTTTTGTAGACTTTTTTGGTTCGTTTTGGACACTGATCCGAATTGGTTGAGCATGCCTTTAGGAAAACTTCCTAAAGGCAGAAAAATAGCTGGCCGTCATGATCGTGAATATTGCAAGTTCACGACATTCCGGACCTTAAAAAAAAGGAAAAGAAAAATATAACAAGGACATTGAAAGTACAGGTAAAAATAGAGTAACCGAAGAAACAAAAAATAACAATGAAAATGAACAGTGAAACAATTAAATGTAAAAATATTGAATGACCCTTAGCTAGGCATTACATTCAAATGGATATAGCCAAGATACAGGACGTGTAACTATAACTCCCGATGTTAACTTGACGTCAACATGTCTCACCTTCTGGTCACAACCAATGTGTGTTTTTATTATTGATCCGTGAGGCCATGTCTCCTTGTTTTTCTTCTTCGGCTGTCGCACCAATACGACATTTCCAACTTGAGGTAGTCTCGCATCACACTTACCTGCCTTCCATCGGACATGGTTCCACTCTCGCAGTGACTGTATAATCTGTATATATTGTGAACTCCATTTAGACCAAAATATTTCTAAATAGTGAACACCACTTTTCAGAGAACTTATTGTTTCCTGAAAATACTCACGTTGTAAATATTTTAACCAATCAGTTTCAGCAGTTGTAAACTTTTCTCTCGATATAGGATTAGTACTTTGGTTATTTCGTTTCAACATACAAGTCTTTTTAATAAGATCTGAGAAGGAAGAAAAATTACTTTCGTCGAGATCACACGGTCGCGATAAATTTCGTTCTTTACTAAAGGCTTGTGTTAATAATTCTATGGTCTCTGGATTAACTTTTAAGTTAATAGGCTTCAAGCTAATAGTGTCCGTATCTATATGCCAGTGAATACCCAACACATTTTGGACGGGTTGAACACTTTTTATTTCGTCCGGTAGAGAATCGAACTCAGGACTCTTACAGTTAGTCGACCATGCGCGCAGATTTAGCGAAGCATCATGAAAAATATCACGAGATTCTTGAACCAATTTTTCTAATTCGCTTTCATTATTTAAACCAGTGACCAAATTATCTACATATATATCGTCCTTAAGTTTCAGTATAGTGTTTGTCTGTGCGTACTTACTCAAATGAGTAGTGATATCGTCATTGTCATTAGTAACTGCTGGATTATCTTTAATGTCTAGCGTCTCTAGATCCGAGAATAATCTCAAATCATGTTCTTGAGTTGTAGGTCCGTCCAAATTGATGAGTAAGTTAGTAAGTGGGTCATGGTCATGCATATTATTGTCACTCTTAAGTTTCCCACTTAACAAAAAACCAAACACTGATTCTATCAAGTACAAGTCGTCGTATATTCTAACTGTATTATTTTTCATAAACTTCATGTATTGATCATTACCTATTAGTATATCGTACTCTTTGTCGCTGGTCAAAAATTTGTCGGCCAGTTCGTACTGATTTGAAATTTGATCGATAATATTTAAATGCTCGGATTTAGCTGACCCAGCTATCGTAGGAACTTGATTTACGTTAATTTTATGAACCGTACCTAACTTATCAATTAGGCTGACATGCATGCTATGCATAGGAATCGTTTTAGGTCGTTTATCACCGAATGTATAGACGTTCACGTCTCTAGTATAGTCGTATTTTAGTCCTAATTTCTTTACCAGATTTTCCGTGATGTAACTGGATGATGCACCGGTGTCGAATACAACGCGCGCCTCGATACTTTCCTTGGTGAAATTATTGTGAACGAGTACGGTGGCACTTTGCAAGTACACGCGGTAGTTACAGACAGTAGATGCTGACGAGGGAGAAAGGTTATTCTGGTTAGTTAGTGAGACGAGAGAATTATCATCAACCTGTTTAGAGAAGGGGTGATAATTATTAGAAGTGACAGGGGAATGTTCTTCAAAAGAAATTTTATTCGACGAGGGATTAGTAACAAGAGAAGTATTGGTATTACTTCTTCTATTTACTAGCGTGTTTACGTCTTTTGGTCGATAGGTACCGCTATATTTAGGAAAATAAGACCCTGAAGTACTATTATGTCGAGAAGGACAAATAATACGGTTGTGATTACCAATACCACCACAATGCACACAACGGTATCGCTTGTTCGTACAGTTGCGATATGAATGCTCCTTACCCAAACAGATGAAACATGATCCGTACAGAATGTGTTTCTTCTTCGCGAGATCCAAAGGACAGTCATCAGAAGAATGGTCTGCATTACAAAACATACACTCAATTAATCTATCGGTTACCAATGATTGAGCTGTGGCCATAGGAAGTAGTCTACGTTTATCAGCTACATACTTTTCGTTACCTTTCGGCTGCTGATAATTGCTAAAAGAAGTAATATTCGTACCAGTAGATTTGAAATAATGCATTACTACGTACCTTTGTATCTCGTGATTTAGGAGGTCTCGAATGTCTTTCGTAGTGAAGTTCATGCCTTTGTCGTCAATGAGTTTATTTTGAGCGCTTGTAGGTAACTTACGAAAAATATTCGCTCTAATTATTTCGCTTTCTAAATTGCAAGACTCATTTTCTAAGAGCTTAAACTTAATTTCAACATTTTGATAGAAATTATATAAATCATCTGATTTCCAAGACAAGGGTTTACAATCTAAAAGTTCGTCAAACAATTTTGTGACAACCACTGGCTTCGAACCATAGGTGTCTTTTAAAAGTTGAATTGTTGTAGGGTAGTTTAAGTCGGTTACTCTAATACCTTCTAATAATTTAGCAACCGGACCAATTACTACAGTTTTTAAGTAATGAAACTTTTCGTTAGGTTTTAAATCGTCCCTACTATCAATTAACGCATCAAAAGATTCTATAAATTCTGAAAATTTTGTGACGTCACCATCAAATTTCTTGAGTTCAATCTTGGGAAGATAACTGTTGTTAGTCTGCCTCACAACCTGCGCTGCTGCAACTCCAAGTTTCAGTTTCTCCAGCTCCACACGTTCCTTGATCTCCAGCTCCCGCTGCCTCAACGCGATCTCATCTGCATGCTGTTGCTCTTTCCACGCCAGCTCATTTTCCCGTGCCGCAATCTCCACTGCTCTCTTGCGCTCCCGCTCCGCAAACTCCCGCTCATCCATGAATGCTGAGACTTTTGCCTGCAGAGTTCTCACCAGCCGCTTGACGGTGACCAAAGTTTTCTGGTCTTCCTCCGTGTAGCTCGTAGACGTTGAAGAATCCTCCGACGCTGATGGTTCAATAGATTCCAGCTTGTCGACAGCACTTTGATACGTTGTGATAGATTCACGTAACTCTTCAACAGCTGCTTTGATTGCGTAGACATTTTCGTCCGTAACGGTTGGATCTTTGTAGTCATTTGAAATGGACTTTGCTAAGATGCAAAGCTCATTTTGTCGTCGAATAAAGTTACGTTTAATTTGTTCCGTCATTAAACCACGCTCTGCTACCACAAACAAATTTTTGATGTGTGTGTATCTTGTGTCGTGAAATACATTAACACGTAATATTTGTTTATTCGTAATAGTTCGTAATGCTTTATTTGTACACTTTATAATTTTAACACTTTATAAACAGAATTTAGATCGTAAGAGTTTAAGTTTTGTAGACTTTTTTGGTTCGTTTTGGACACTGATCCGAATTGGTTGAGCATGCCTTTAGGAAAACTTCCTAAAGGCAGAAAAATAGCTGGCCGTCATGATCGTGAATATTGCAAGTTCACGACAGGGGGGGGGGGGTAGAGACGTGGTAGATCTATGGATGTATATGTGAATGGTACTAAGGACAGGGAGGGAAGAGGGGGGGGGGTGAAGAGAAGAGGAGCTGAAGGGGGGATATAGGGAGGGGGTGCCTAGGAGTGCGGGGGAGGTGGATACTAGTAGGGATTCGGAGGTATGGGGTGTGGGGGAGAGGGGGTAGAGATGGGGTAGCTATCTATGAATGTAGCTATCTATAAAGCTATCTATGTATAATAGGTGAATGGTACTAAGGACCGGGAGAGAGGAGGGGGGGGGGGGGTGAAGAGAAGAGGAGGTGAAGGGGGGGAAGAAGGAACAGAAGTGAATGTATATAATATATTGACACAAGGAATGAGACAGAGACAGTGAGTGTGAAAGAGAAGGACAGGAGATAGACAGATTGAGTCAGAAAACCAGTAAGTGAGAGAGAGGTATTTATTATACAAATATTGTATGTATGTTTGACAAAAGACATACTGGAAGATTGTTTACTGGCCCCACTGTGGGAGAGAAGGCCCAAAGGACTGAGTTTCACATGAAGGGAGGGGGGGGGAGAGAGAGAGAGAGAGAGAGAGAGAGAGAGAGAGAGAGAGAGAGAGAGAGAGAGTCAAGTGTGAAGTTTTGGATTCTTACATGACGTTAGAAGTCAAGTAACATTGACATTAAAAATATTTACAATAATATTATATGTGTGTACGCAATGGAATTAATTTAAGAAATTTCTTATTTATGATCATCATCATGGCAACCCACGTTCAGCTGGCTATTCCCGGAGCCACTCAGGCTGGGTGAGGTTAATTAGAGTAGATTTGTAGTTTGCCTGGCGCTTAGTGGATAATATGCCCGTCGCGTCGTGATAATTATGGCCATGTAGTTGAAAGCGACACAAGTGAACATAATACACAATAACATATTCCTTCACCTTACATCCACCTGATCTCAGGAGCGCATACTTTCATCACGGAACAGTTGAGGAAGAAACCTTTATGTTGCCTCAATTTAAGACTCTTGTAAATTGTAAAGACGTGTGTTGCAAGTACCCTAGGGACAGACGTGACATAATCAAAGTAATGTTTTTTGTCAGCGTACCCAACACAGGAACTTTTCTTGAGATATTGTTAATTTTTGACAAAAAAAAAGAAATTTGCGTTTGACATGCATAGTCGTACGTTAAAGTTTAATATGATTATTATCTTTGTGGCCTTTTGTAATTTTTGTGGTATCACAAAATCACTACTAGGGCTAGTTTTCCACTGAGCGCAATTTTTTATTGCAAAATGTTGCGAAACGTTTCATGCTCTGTTGTTCCTTTGAAATCAAATGAGATCGAATCTCACTT